>CM040401.1:28070298-28478968 GCA_022702515.1 Ilyophis sp. 1 JC-2022
CTAAAGGTTTTTATTTATGTACATTCCTAAGAATTTTTGTTCAAATTAACTAGTAAAAAACATATCTGCTTACAATCTGCAGAGGCCGTTAACTGTGTACAATCTATGTGGGGTCATAAATAGGTTAGATTGAGCAGGAAGCTCAGTTTGGAGTTCATGCCTTGTGGGCATGGGCTGCAATGTTCCAAACTACAGGAAGTACTTTTTTTTTTATCTGAAGGCAAAGCACCACTTTAAAAATGTAAATATCCGCTCAGAAGGGAGTTTGTATTTGTATAAATCAAGGTAAAATTCCAACATTAAAAGTTTCAGCTCCCAACATTAGTATTTGGCCCCGTGTTTACCCTAATCTTTTTATTAAATAATATAAATATTTCTTCCATTTTAGGTCTTAAGGTTTCATGTCTGAGAAAGACATATAAAAAGGAAATACATGTCATGGTTATATCCTAATGTAGTGAACAAATCATGCAAACAGAGTCCCATTTACACAAACACACACACACACACACACACACACATACTTATCATCTCTCTGCTGCATGAAAACAGCCCTCCACCAAACGCACTCTTCCCCGGAGGCATGGGTAGGCTGGAGCCAGCCGAACTTGGCTTCCACCCCATGCGGCAGTGACACGCCCACTTGGACGAGAGATTGAGCTTGCTCAACTTCAGCGCATTCCTGGTAAGTACATTGTAAAAGCCAACACTTCCTCTGGTGCGGAACAGAAACAGCCACAAGAGCATTTAATGAATTTATCTGTCATAACAAAAAAAAACTTTAAAAAAACTGGTGTGCACACATTCATTTTCCTGGCGTTTTGAGTACTTCAGAGTTTCTCTTCTTATTCTTCCTGCCTTTCTCTCTCTCCTCTAGGTTTTGCGTGACACTTGCCTCCCAAACAACATACTGTGACACAGATTTTAAAAAAATAAAAATACAAAACAATATTTGTGATGCTGCACTGGGCGATACCCAGGCATGAGTGCCAGGAGCTTTCAGATGTAGAGGGACGGCCAGATTGGGAACAGCCCTACAGGTGAAACCACCGTACTGGAGGGCCCAGCTTTCTACCTGAACCAATGCTTACCACTGATGGTTTCTTTGCGATGACAATGACTGTCTCGCGGTGACTAAATGGAAAAAAATGTATTGTGCTATTGTTAAATTCTGCAGCAACGAAAAACATTCTGTTGTTTTACCTATTGGAGCTGACATTTCTAGCGTAGTTATGCCAGTCTGTGATCCTGCAATTGTAGCTAGAAGCTTTGATGCACATTCACAATGCGATATGTGAAGAAGAAGTTGGGGGTGTGTTTCTTTCTCTGTGGGCAGGGCCAAAGGGTGTTATGACTTTCAAAATGTTTTCACAACATTGCGACCATTGAGAAAGCTGCCTACTTCAGCTTTATCCCTCATATTATGTTTGGGGTCAATTTGACCCGGTTCAATGTTTCACTTCCCTGAAAAACCAGTTAACCTTATTTTTTCATCTTGACACGATATGACTTGTTGTTGGCATTAAATAGTAAAAATGCAATAAATATAATGCTATGTTTTCAAAAGTTCTGTACCAGCCTTGTATACAAAAGTATTGTGTGGGGTCATATGTGGGGTGGGGTAGCTGTGTAAAATATTTTAAAATATCCAATCTTTTTTATTTTTCTCAGATTTTTTTGTCTGTGATTCTGGTAGCACTTTCCCATACAAGTTTTAAACTTCACAAAATTTCACTTGCTTCAGGCTCTAAAATCAGATGTTTCATCACAGATTTGTAATATTTAGGAATAAAAGGCGAGTCAATTGGGAGACACACAGAAGCTGACACAGAAAGTGTCAAAAAATGTCTCTTTCAATAGTTTTGTGTCAGTTTAAAATGTTGGGGTCAATTTGACCCCAAACATAAAAGGTGTCATAAAGTGTCAACAAAATAATCGGGTTAACCTCCCAAGACCCGGCAATTCCTTTTTTATCAACTGTAGGGCACAAAAATGCTTTGTCTTAATTTCATGAAACATACAGTATATTCTATTATCCTGAACACTACACTACAAGGGACATTCAATAAAAATAAAATAAATAATATTTCTGAAAATATTTTCACTGCAACATGTTTTTGTCACCAAAGACTATTGTATTACGTCAAAACATTAAAATACTTAAACCTTTTTTCTGCCGAGGTCTCGGGTGGTTAAGGATTCCTATCCCCACAGAGCGAAACATTGGCCAAGGATGAGACAGAAATGATAGAGCTGGGTGATCTTGCAGAAGTATAGCAGTCGCGCAGTGACTGCGCGGGTGTGCGCGGGTGCTGACGTCGGCGGTCCACAGCTATGGAATGCGATTATACTATGTTTCCCCAAACCCTTTGAAAACACAGCAGTTATTTTTTTATGGTAAAATTTTGATGTGTAAAATTAAGAAGGTTAAAACTTGGCTGTGGTTCTCAGCCCCCTACGACTCCTGGTTTCTGTTCTTCCTTCTTACGGAATGCAACGTTCCCTCTGCGTCTTTCCCTTCTTGGGTTATGAATTGACAGCGTTCAGTTGGCCGGGGTGGGGGGTGGGGGGGCGGGGGGTTATTGTTCTGTCTCTGTTCTCCCTGATTCTCATCACCCCTTTACTTTCTGTCAACATGAATAATAGCAGGGGAAGTGTAGCGCTACCCTACCGCAAACGAATTACCCTGAAAACGGATCCGCCAATGAGCAGCCCAACGGAAATAAAACCAACCGCGGCGTCGACCGGACAAAACGCGCGTCTCTCATCGAAGAGATTTCCAGGGTTTACCGAGCTACCGAGGATGTAAGGACGGAGAAAAGGATCCGCTCCCAGTCTCGAGGGGGGGCGGGGGGGTATAGGCTAGAGGGAGGCGATGAAGGGAATGCAGAAAAGAGAGGATCTCTTCTTGACTGAGGCTGGTCTGAAGCTCTCTGAAGCAAAAGAGTGGTCTGCCCCCACCCCCCTTTCTTTCAGGCAAATCCACAGGGCTGTGGGTAGAGACAATGAGAGCAAACCTACTCATGCCAAGTTCCTGAGGATCATTCGGGAAGTGCAGTTTTCAGCCACGCCGAGCAGCCCGTGGACTGGGGGCGGAGGGCAGTGAATAGCGAGCCTGCTGTTTTTCCAGAAGATTTGAGCTATTTATAAAAGACTATCGGCCCGACGGTAACGGCTTCAGTTAGGTTACATTCACTCCTAATATTTCCCTTTCTTCTTTTTGCATTTTTTCCTTTCAGAAAATGCGTCTAAGACATGTTGCCTGGCAACAGGGGTCGGCTGTAAATGGGTACAAAGGTGAGGATTCTCGAGGTGAATGGCCTACATTGTTGTGACTGTTTTTTTTCTCCTTTTTTTGCCCAGAACGAAAGGTTCTGGATATTGTGTTAGAAGGTGGCAGGAAGAACGGCCTTTTGGGTAGCGCACCATGTCTATTTCATCTGGGCCCCCTTTAAGGTCCTGAGGCTGCTCCTGTTCGCCTCTTGCCTTTCCTGAGGGATGCGTTCTAAAGTTAGAACAAGCACAATGGCAGCTGAAGTGACAGGTCAGTGAAACAGGAAGAGGCTGTTGCATAACAGGAATGACTTCACAGGAAGCGAGTCAAACAAAGCGGCTCGCATGCACAAGCGCGCAAGTAAAGTGTCTGCTTCTCTGCTTCTCTGCTTCACAGTCAGGTTACAATGCTGCTTTTATGACCGCGATCGGAGGTGGGGTTGGGGGCTGGGAGGTCAGCACGCATATTATTAGGCCCCTGGTTTCCAGGCGTGGGCGACCTGTGAGCACGTAACGTGTCTGTGTATAAGACGGTGAAGCACCTGATGTCCGAGAGAGAGAGTGAGCGAGAAAAAAAGAAAGAGTGCGAGAGAGAAAAAGAGAGAGAGAGAGAGAGAGAGAGAGAGAGAGAGAGAGAGAAAGCTTGTGGTTGAAGCATGGCGGAGAGAATAAAAATACAATGGCAGAGGACTAGTGAGAACCTGTTGCTATGGGTATCTGCATTAGAGCAGAAATCTTGGCCGGTGAGATCTGAGGTTACAAGCAGCTGCTAAGCCTCACACCGGTCGCTCAACACCTGTGTGTGAGAGAACATTGTGCAAACCAGCGGCTCTTTTACCGAAACTGGCGTGGTGTTCCCAAAAGACCTCACGGCCAAGGGTCCGGGAGGGGCGAGGCGTTCTCACTGCTTGGATGGCAGCTGCGCCTCACGCAGCACTTATAATATGTATCGCTTTATTGTAATTTGTAATTTTTTAAAACAAGTCAGTCAGGCCCTCTTCTGACCGTGATCCCGGAGGCTTCATTCATGAAGGCGGGTCTCAGTAGAAGCCGTGAAATCTTTCGTTCGACGCGTTTCACTTCGTCGGGCAGTCTAACTTCACCTGGAGTGGGAACTCAAGCCGCTAAGGCGCGATGCAGCCCTCACTCACTGGAACAAGCAGAAGAGGGACGTGGAGGTCCCAGGTGGTCGGGCCAGAGAAGGTGCGACAGGGAGTGGCCAGATAACAGGGAAGACGGCCTTTCAGCACGGCCCCTGGACGCGGATTCCGGTGCCGTGGCCCCGACGCAGAGGGAGGCATCTCGGTTTACCCAGCTCCCTCTTCGTTGGCCTGGACGGCGGATACGAGCGAGCACACGGTCGCCGCAGATGACAAAAACACAGCTTTGGCTGCGAGCTCCGGATGTGCCTCGCGCTCAAAAAAAACATTCTACTGGCTGAAAGAGGAGCCCAAGAAAAACTCCCCCCTCACAAAAAATAAAATAAAAATGGTGCTGGGGCCTCTTGAGGCAGAAAGCTGGAGAATTCTCAGAACAGATTGTTGGGATTTTTTACACCTGGGAGCTGGCTCAGCTATGCCACATGCTGTCTGTGGATGTCTGTGGGACTTGTGACTCTCTGGAGAAACAGACCTCTGTGTCTTCCTCAGGGCTCCTTCGGCGGGAAAGCATCTTAGAGCCCCGACGATATTTTTCTCACATAACTGTTTCTTAACTTGAGAGTTTCTCTGGGAAACGGGACAGCGTCAGTCTAGTTCAGAACCAAGGCTTTCGTCTACCGAGCCCTCAGTTCTCTAAGACCGGCGATTCTTCTCGCGCCATTCAGGAGATGAGCTACATAACCAGATTTCAGCTGAGATACGGCGCGATCGATTGGCCGCATTGTGTTGTATTCCTGATAGAGGTTTGTGGGAGAACAGGTTTACAGATAGATTTCAGCAGATACACATGCAATATTAAGCAATGGGATTGGGGTTTGGGGGTGGGGGGGTTTGGGTGGTGTACTGAAATGACTTAGCGATAAGTTTGCAGATTCAAATCCTGAGTGCACTGCTTCTATTGAGCGACTGTGCTGTTTGAGTCAGTGCCGCATTGCTTCATTAGGTTCCCAGCTATAAAATGGGCTCACGCATTAAACTACAGGCCCTTTAAGGTGCCCTGTATAAAGGGCATCTGTTAAGCAAATAAGCGATAAATAAAAGATGATAGAGGCTGTGGGCTGCCTGCTTTCCGGCTCTGCCCCGGTACTTCCTGGTCAGGATGTGGGATACAGTGAATGCCTACGTGCTGATCCTCCAGCTCCAGCCAGCCTTCCAGGAGGATTAGGCTGGAGTATCAATCCCGCTCCCCTTCTGCACTTTCCCTCTGTGATATCTCTTCCTCCCCTCCAACACACACACACACACACACACGCACATACATGCAGACACACACACACAAATACACACACACACACATACATACGCATGCACTCATGCACACACACACACACATACATGCAGACACACGCACATACACGCACACACACACACACGCACATACATGCAGACACACACACACACACATACGCATGCACGCACACACGCACACACACAAGCACATACATGCAGACACATGCACATACACGCACACACACACACATGCACACACACACACGCACATACGCATGCACGCACACACATACACACACATGCACATACATGCAGACACACATACACATACACACACACACACACACACACATGCATACACACACACAAACACACACATGCATGCACACACACAAACACACATGCACGTACACACACGCGCACATACATGCAGACAAATATGC
This sequence comes from Ilyophis sp. 1 JC-2022, assembly GCA_022702515.1. Lineage (NCBI taxonomy): Eukaryota > Metazoa > Chordata > Actinopteri > Anguilliformes > Synaphobranchidae > Ilyophis > Ilyophis sp. 1 JC-2022. The sequence continues at coordinate 28,076,405 of CM040401.1, forward strand.
ACATACACACGCACATGCACATACATTCAGACACACATGCATGCACACACACACATACACATACACAAGCATATACATGCAGACCCACATGCACATACACACACACATGCACGCACATACGCACGCACACATGCATACACAAATGCATATGCACAGACACATACTTTTTTCTCTATCTCTCTCTGTACCCCCTCCAAGTCATTCTGTTTCTGCTGTTCCCTCCCCACTCCACCCTCCCAGAAATGCACACACACACCCACACCCATGCACAAACACACAAGCACAGAGACCCACAAATGTGCACATAGGCACTCAAACACATACACACTCATCACTCTCTCTTTCACATTCACTCCCTCACTCTCTCTCTCTCTCTCTCTCATTCACTCACTGGCTCTCTCTTTCTCTCTCTGTCATTCACTCCCTGGCTCACTCTCCCTCGCTCACTATCTTTCTCTCTCTCTCTCTCTCTCTCTCTCTCTCTCTTTCCCAGTGGAAAAAGCCCCAGAGTGCATGTGGAGTCTGTTTAATAAAGTCCACTTCATGCGCAGAGGATTTCCTTTCCTCTCTAAGAGGTTGATCAATAAAGTCCTTCCTGTCTGCTGATTAGAATGGCTCTCCCCCGGGATTCAGGGGGCCAGCTGGGAGAGGACACACATCCGCACACCCAGCCCCGCCGCTCCTTCCTGCCCGGGGCGGGACACAGGAGCTCCCAGAGCAAGGGGGGAAGAAAGCACCTGCCATGCCTCGGTCACCCAGACAAAGACACCTCTGTGTGGCTGCACAAAGCGGCCGAGCCTTTCTCCCACGCTGGCAGCCTCGTCCCCGCGGCCCCCGAACGCTCCCTCCCCGTCGCGCTGCCCACTCCCGTGCTCTCATTCAACTCTCGCCCCCGCCGGACATAATGGCCCACTCTGTTTGCAAAAAAAAAAAGCATCTTTCAAAAAAAATGTTTTTTTCTTTTTGTTTTCACAAGGGCCGTATTACTGGAATCTTTTGCCGTAATTCATATACAAAAAGCAGTTGGGGTTTAGATAATAGGGGGTTCGGTCAGGGAGTGTGGTCTTGGAGAGCAACCCGAGGGAAGAAAGAGGCAGTTTCAGGCCTTTTGCGAGTCAGATCCTGTTCAGTCCCCGTCCAATGAAAGCAAACCTGTGGCTTTGCCCTTTAACCCTTTAACGGGCGAGATCACATATATTTGATTAGAATGTTCTGAAATTAATATTCTAATGCTGAAGTAACAATCACTCCTGGTAATTGAAAGCAACGGAGTTCTAGAACACTGCATTTAGAAAAAAAAAATCCAAAAAACCTACTCTTCAAAGGGTTAAAATAGGCTCAGCCTCACCCCCCGTTTTGTTTTGGGATGCCCCTCTTGGTGTTCTAAACGGAACCTTTTTGGATGAAGCGTGGGGACATTGTCACGGCTTGGGGTCCCCTGGAGGGGCTCCGGCCAGCGGTGACTGGGAGAGACTTTAAAACGGGGCCCACGCTTCCTGTCGGTCACCTCTCTTTTAAAAAAAAATGTATTTAATGAATCCAGTGGACAGGAGCGGCAGGAGGAAGTGATTTCCAGTCCTTGGGTTTGGCCTTTAAGTCCTGCTGCTGCAGCAGCTCCTAATAATGCATGAAGGAATTTCCACTCTGCCAACGTTTGCCTCTCACAGCAGTTCCTGTTTCAGGTTTCAGTGTCTCTCTCCCTCTCTCTCTCTGTCTCTCTCTCATCCACTTTTCTCCTGTCTCTTTCAATCCCTCTCCATCATTTTCATATTGTAGTATATAGAGAAAAGGAAGCAGAGTGCATGAGGTGGGCAATACCCTGCCAACAGAATCCTTCCTGCAGCCCAGGATGAGAGATTGTTGCTTTAGCTGGATGCACCAACCGGAGACCAAAAACGATGTTGTTAAACAAATGTTTTAATAAAAGCCTTTATCTTTTTTTCTGTCATCGGTCACCCCCCTTCCCTCTTTCTTTTATCTTTCTCTACCCCCTGCCTGTCTCTGTCGTTCCAGTCTTTTTCCAGTCTTGCATGGCTGAATGGCTCAGTGTTCCATGGGTGTAAAAGGATAACAGATCACAGTCCCTCCTCAGAACAATGGCTCCAGGTCTCCCACACTGTGCATTAGTGAGGCAGCATTAATCTCCAGTGACACAGGCCAGGAGGAAGCAGGAGCTCAGCGAGCGCACACACGCACACACACACACACACACACACATGTATAGGTACATAAAAACACATATACGCACACACACACGCATATACACACACGTATACGTACATAAACACACACATATATACACACGCACACACACACACACATGCATATGCACACACATACATATACAGTATATACACACACACACACACACACACATGTACGCACACGCACGCATACGAACATGCACACACACATTCAGACACACTTCAATGACGTGACAGTCCATCGTTAACGAAGATGTTTCTGTGGATGTGGTTACTGCCATTGATCCTCGAGCCGCACGCCCTACCACAGGTGAGTGTGATAACAGTGCGCGTGAGATCTGCATGCAGGCGGCTGTGCTCGTGCAGCAGGGTCCCCAGGACTCTCAAGGGGGTCTGTCCGCCCCGTCACACTGAGAGCCAGTGCTCAGGGTCAGCTGCGGTCGCTTCCGTCTCCAGGCTTACCATTTTTTTACGATTGCTATAAAGCATTTTTCAATACTTTTAACACTTTTTAAACTCTTCACACACCAACACACCTACAACACACAATTGGCAAAACGGTTAATTTCATGCTCAAAATCACACATTGTAAACTAAACACCAACACTAATTTTCAAAACACAAGAATACACTAAGTCTACCAAAACACTGCAAACATGTCTCAAAATCAAATAATTATTCCAAAACACTAGCAAATGTTCTCTTCCAACTGGAACATTTAGTAAATCATAGCACAATGTCATAAAAAAACACTAACAGCAGATGAAATTACAGAAACTGCATGACTTTACTCCCTTTACTGTGTCAGTTCTACCCTTATAAAATAGACAATATATTGTATTGATCATAAATTGTCTTTTGCACTGCAGTTTCTTTTGAAGCCTCTCTACATTTTTCTTTTGTTGGGTTTAGTAAATGCATGCATTTTGTTTATTTCTTTGCAAACATTCAATACCAAAAGTGAATGACCCATCTCAGAGTAGCTTTATAGAATGTACAGTTTATTAAAAAAAAGAAGACAGTAAGTGACAGAATTGCTGCAGTAAAGGCTTTATTTGCAACGGAAAATTACTGCAAGAGAACAAAAATATGCAATATAGCTGCTGGTCACCATTGTGTGAAAATACAAAATATACAGACAGAAGAAATAAAAAAAGAAAAATACAAAAAGTCCTCTTCTAATCTGCCCGGTCTTCTGCATTTGGCCACATGTTCTCATCCACATCACACCTTATATCTTCTCTGGCAAGGCACCTTGGGAAGAATCCTTTGGCATGCCTTATCCACCCCTGGCAGCGTTCAGCTGTGATGTCTTGGCATGCAGCATCCATTGCATCCAGGAGGGACATTTGGTCGTGTGGACGATGATCGAAAACCTTCCATCTTCAGGCTGAAAAAAACTCCTCAATGGGGTTGAGGAAAGGGGAGTAAGGGGCAAGGAAAAGGGACATCATCCTGGGATGGGCGTCAGGCTGTGACTGCACGGGAATGCTGGAATGCCACGTTGACCGATGAGATCACATATATTGGCAAGTGGTCCCCCACCTGTCCCCTTTCTGTCTCCGGCACCAGTCTTTCGTGCAGGTCTTCTAAAAACAGGAGAAGGCGGTCGGTGTTGTAGGGGCCAATCTCACATTTGTGCAGGAGCGCACCATTGTTGGAGATTGCAGCGCACATCGTGATCTCGGCTCCTCTCTGGCCCGGCACGGCAACCTTTTGCCAATTATGTTTCTTTCCCGCAGACGCCTTTTCGCCAAGTTGAAGCCAGCCTGGTCAATGTCGAGCATGTCATGTGGGGCTTGATTGGCCTCCAACTCCATGACTCTCTGCAAGTAATCAAACACAGTGTGTGTAAATGCTTTGCTGTATACCTACTGTAGGTCCTACCGTACCCCAGGTTTATAGAGCAGTTTACTGCTAAACACACTACGTATAGTACACTAATCACTGTTTTGGATAACCTTACCTGGACATGTTGGTGACGGAGTTCTTTGATGCGCTCACTGTTCTTTTCAAAAGGAACTTTATACAGTAGTTTCATTCGAACTCTGTTGTTATGAATGTTATGCTGATTCCTTCAGTATTCCCAAAGACAAGGTTGTTCTCTACAACTCTGGCCTGAATTTCCTTCAGTTTTATCTCATTGTCAGCAATCACCATGTTGACAATGACAAGCTCCTTTCCTCTGCCCCCTGAGGGAGGTAGACGTTGAATCCTTAGAGGAACAAAATACAGTTACACACAGTCAAGCCAGAAAGTCTGCACACCCCTTTCACCTTCTCCATGTTTTATTACGTTACAGACTTATACTACAATAGATTGAGTTCATTTTTTGCCTCAAACATCTGCACACAATAGTCAATAATAGGTTATTTAGGGGTTACATATCTGTACACGCCCTTAGCCTAATACTTGGTTGCTGCACCTTTGGCAGCGATTACAGCTTAATGGCGTCTTGGGAAAGAAGCTACAAGCTTGGCACACTCGTTTCTGGACATTTTTGCCCATTCCTCTTGGCATATCTTTGCAAGCTCCTTCAGGTTGGATCGGGAGTGTCGGTACACAGCCATTTTCAGCTCTTTCCACAGATGTTCAATTGGATTCAGGTCTGGGCTCTGGCTGGGCCACTCAAGGACATGCACAGACTTTCTCCGAAGCCACTCCTTTGTTCTCTTGGCTGTGTGCTTCGGGTCGTTGTCATGTTGGAAGGTAAACCTTCACCCCAGTCTGAGGTCCAGAGCGCTCTGAAGCAGGTTTTCTTCAAGAATCTCGGTGTACTTAGCTGCATTCATCTTTCCCTCTCTCAGGACTAATCGCCTCGTTCCCGCTGCTGAAAAACATCCCCACATCATGATGCTGCCACCGCCATGCTTCACTGTAGGGATGGTATTAGCCAGGTGATGAGCGGTGCCTGGTTTCCTCCAGATGTGACGCTTGGTATTCAGGCCAAAAAGTTCAATTTTGGTTTCATCAGACCAGATAATCTTGATTCTCATGGTTTGAGAGTCCTCTAGGTGCCTTTTGGCAAACTCCAAGCGGGCTGTGATGTGCCTTTTACTAAGGAGAGGCTTCTGTCTGGCCACTCTACCATAAAGGCCTGATTAGTGGAGTGCTGCCTGGATGGTTGATCTTCTGAAAGGTTCTTCCATCTCCACAAGGATACGCTGGAGCTCTGTCAGAGTGACCCTCGGGTTCCTGCTCACCTTCCTGGCCAAGGCCCGTCTTCCCCGATTGCTCACTTTGGCCGGGCGGCCAGGTCTAGGAAGATTCTTGGTGGTTCCAAACTTCTTCTATTTATGAATGATGGTGGCTACTGTGCTCTTTGGGACCTGTAAAGCTGCAGAGATTTTTCCGTACCCTTCTCCAGATCTATGCCTTGACACAGTCTGCAGATCATTTCTTTGACCCCATGGCTTGGAGTTTGCTCTGACATGCACTGTCAACTGTGGGACCTTATATAGGCAGGTGTTGGCAATCCCCAATCATGTCCAATCAATTTAATTTATCACAGGTGGACTCCAATTAAGTTGTAGAAACATCTCAAGCAGTATCAGTGGAAACAAAATGCACCTCAGCTCACTTTTGGGTGTCATATCTAAGGGTGTACACACTTGTGTACATATAATTTAACATTTAGATTTTTAATAAATTAGCACAAATGTCTAAAAACCTGTTTTCACTTTGTCATTATGGGCTATTTTGTGCAGAATTTTGAGACAAAAAATGAACTCAATCTATTGTAGAATATGTCTGTAACCTAATAAAATGTGGAGAAGGTGAAAGGGATATGCAGACTTTCCGGCTTGACTGTATTAGGGACTGGAGGCATACAGTTACAGTAATACATGGTAAAATTATTTACACTGTGCAGTAGGAGAAGCCCTTATACAATATCCTACCTGTTGGTTTCTCGAAAAATCCGGACAATGGATGCCACCGTGTCCCGGCTGAGATTTAGCTGTACTCGTTCACAAGCCTCTCTGATTGATTGCCCATGGTTAATGACATAGTCTATGATGGTAGCACTTATGTCATCTGTTACCCTAGCTCTGGCCCTTATTTGAGCGCCACCACACATTCTAACTCCTCTCCCTCTCCCTTGTCCTCATCCAGCCATTCCTCTCCTTTGTTCTTGTCCAACTCCTCTCCCTTGTCCTGGTACTAGTGTTCCTCTCCCTCGTCCAGCCATTCTTCTTTCTCTCTTTCTGTTGCTCTATATTGTTCTTTGTCCACACAAGATCAGCCCAAAGAGGTCCCCTTTTTTTATACTATATGGTCATGCGATTGAAAGAACCTCCACACCTGAGTGTGTTTCCTAGACGGGAATCAGCTGTGATTGATTTATTTGCATAACTTCAATCAGCTGTTTCTCAATAGCAATAAAAAGAAATACAGGACATATATTTGCGTTTCAATCGACAATGTGAACTGCTGTTCACTTCAACTTTAGCCTATAAGTTAGGTTTAGAACATGAGGTTATCTGTTCTGACATACAGTGTGAAAGCATTTGTAAATTTGCCAGTAAAAACCCATTGTTATGGTCTGGGTTGAGCTTGTGTGTAAAAGAAGTTCAAGCATTTTTAAAATGTGTTAACTGTATGCATTTTGTGTCAAAGGAACAAGTAATCTGTTAATTGTATAGCCCACACAGACTAATGCTGTGCTGTGTTAAGAATTTTGGAAATGTGACTACAGAACTGATAGCAATTGTAAAAAACTGTAATATCACACAGGTCTGAAGTGTCTCTTTGAGATGGTTTTTCCATGCGAACATTGTGGTGAAAGTTGGTGAAACGCCGTTTATGCATTCAGGTGAAAATCTGGCTACAATTAGTTGAAAAGTAAAAGTTTCAAGCTGACAAGGATGCAGCCAGGTTATATCCGGGTAAGACCGGAGCTACATTGGGGATAACCTAATCCGTTTATGTCAAAATGTCTCTCAACGTCTCTCTAGATTTTCCACTGTTCTAGACATCTAGATTCTGGCTTTTGCTCACTGGGATGCGGCATCATCTTTGAACACCATCTATCTGGCCGTCTGCATTTGTCATGCGGATGATGTAACTGACCCAGCGGAACTCTTTTAGCCAACGCGGTCTCAGTGCTGGTGGCTGGGGTGCACTGGGGGACGTCCGTCTGAGGGACTCCAGGTTTTTTAAGGCTGGAAAGACCTCCGTGAATTGTGGGGGTTCATCGAGCGATCACGCATTGGAGGGAGAGTCGGGAGGGCTCCCAGGATAGTGTGGTCGGAAAGGGTTCTGTCCGTTGATGAGGGTATTAAAATGTTCTGCCCAGTGATCAAAAAAAAAAATATACAGCGTTAAGCCACCTGCGGACTTTACTGGGGCGATGCTTGTGGTCAGTAAAGTGATTTTATTGCGTCATAGAATGCGTGGGTGTCCTCGGTGTGCGCGCAATGTTGGATTTCCCGAGCCGCCACTTATGTTCTGTGATCCTGAGCTGTTTGTTTTGGAGTGTAAACGCGGACGGCTGTCCAGTGCGGGAGCGGAAATGGGGACCGTGGGTTGGAAGGAAAGGCAGCACAGTTTTGTTTCCAGGAAATATTTTGGATCAGAAGAGCTGCCATCAAATTAATCTTGGTGACGCTTTTAGGTGAAGTCATTCACCTTGGAGTAAAATGGTGCGGCATTGAGTTTTAAGTGGAGCTTGCAAGGTCCACTCCACAGCCGATTGTACCCCCACACTTGATACACAGCTACTTATTAGCCTGCTTGTGTTGCAGCTGTCCTCCATGTCTGGAGGGTTTCCCAGGATCCACCACTTATGTATATGGCTGGTAACAGACAGCCCTGCTCCAACACACCCACACACACACACACACACACATGCACGCACACACACGTGCACACACACACACACACACACACACACACACAAATACACAGTACATATACTGTACATACACACATACACACATGCACACATACACACACTCGCTTACACACATATACACATACACAGACACAAACACTCACACTTACATACATATACATGTACATACACACATACACACACGCACGCACACACACATACCATATTAAATATGTATCATTCTTATTTCTTAAATTGTTTTTTAAAACACCAGCAAATCACAGATTTAAAAAAAAAACACTGTTGTTCATTATATACATTACTTACTGATCAACTACATTCGTGTTCAGATAAACAAATGCTAACAGCCTCCTCAGATAACTAAAGGACTCTGAACCCAATCTGGCCCAAACATGTCTGAAAATCTGTAATGAATCTGGAAAATAATCTCAGTCCATAATCTCTTTCTTTACCTCCTACGGATGCAGAGTCCTGATTCACACTACAGTCACTACAGGCTATCAGGGACCCCCTGTATAATGTAATTCTTTACACCTGCAGCCGCTCACTCTGTTATTAGCCGTTTAACCACCGGGGTGAGCAACAACAAGGCATACGCGTGGAAACGGTGACTGTTTTCACGTCGGGCCACAGCTTGACACAGGCTCCGGAACATTCTTCCGCGAGGGAAGTGACGCACATTGACGGCGGGCCAGAAAAACAGAAACGCACCGTGGTGCGCGGAAGAACCGCTCGGCCTGGAACGTCCACCCCACGTGCGCTCCAGACGCGTTGCCGTGACGAAACGCAAGGGGCCGAAAAAGCAGGCCATATGGACAAGCACCCATCAACCCGTGTGTTGCCTGCTCCTCGGCGTACCGGGGGGAGACGAACATAAATCGATAGGATACTGACGCGGGTCCTGTCCAATGGCAGGGGTTTCTACGCAGGAAGTGACAGCGCGTGTTAAGTTCATTCAACAGAAATCAAACCCAGATGAAGTACTGGAAATGAACACCAGAACGGGAGGAAGTTTGGGGGGTGGTTGGGGGGTACTCTCTCTTTATGAAAATACACGGCCATTGGGCCAAATTAGGAGAGGCATAAACAATGTGATTGCTAATAGAGGGGTGCTTTACTTTAAACAAACATCCTTTGATACAGGCAGGAGAATATGGGCCTGTGACGCTTTCTCCACCAGGTCCGCCGTGTTGCTCACTGAGCGGCAAAGACAAGGAGGAAGATGATTCAGTAGTCACACACAATGGCATGAACATACATATACTGAAGCACACACACACACAAAATACATTTGCATGATTGATATTGTTCATGTATTCACATGTAATATAAATGGTGGTTCATGCACTAATCTATATTGACCTTCTTGCAAATGAATGTAAAAAAGAAACACATGCAATGGCAGGTATGAGCATCAACAGAGAAGATTCCAAGTGTCTGGTGATGTGTACAGGTTGCAGATTTCAGTCATTTCAGACAGGCAGTCATTCATTGCAAAGAATTTATTAAACAAATATTAAACATGATTACTTTATTTAAGTTTATGTTAATTTGTCCAATTATTTTGGTCTCCTAAAATGGGGTGGATAAAGCTGAAAGTCCAAATCCAATTTCAATCCATTTCAAATCCAATGTGCTAGAGTACAGAGCCAAAACAACAAAAAATGTGTTACTGTCCTAACACTTTTGGACTGCACTGTATATACACACACACACACTTACAGAACATAGACATTTAGAAACATGTTTATGTGCTCATATCAATACAGACCATCCAAAAGTTAACAGACATGTACATGTGTACACATTCATGCACGCATACTCCCACATATACATCCATTATATGCATACAGAGTAATCTATGTACTCATATCAACATAGACTCTGGCACAGACACAGAAGAATTAACACACACACACACACACACACACACACACACACATACACACATACATGTACAAACATGCACACATGTACACAGGCATGCACATATGCTTATTCTCTCATATACACATACAGGTGTACACACACATATGCAAATACAGTACATGCATGCAAACACATGCACACTCACACACACACACACACACACACACACACACACATACACACACAATCCTTCTGCCTCTTGACCTTTCCCCCTCCCCCCTCCACGCACATGTGAGTTAGTCATTAGCAGCACCGGCATGCTTTTTTCTCTCTTTTTTCCAGGAATGTGGCGTTCAGGGGAGCAGCGGTGACCCAGTCTGATGCAGGACCTCTCCAGGCTCAGCTGTCCGTGAGAGTCCCTTCGCTTCCTGCCCACCTCCCTCCCAAACACACGTTGTTTGCACAGGGAAGTACGCCTTCTGTTTTTACAGCCTCTGCCCTTGAGGGAGAGGGAAAGCGGGCCCTCCTTCTCAGCCAGGTCAGAGGCATTCCAGCACAGGAAATAAGCGCTTTGGGTTTCAGGTGGACGCGCTGAAGGAGGATCTGTGCAATCTACTGTAACCTGCTGTCAGCTACAGGGCACTATAATATCACTGAGTGCATAGGTGTGTTCCGCCTTCTTTGTTAGTAGACGGAGCTGCACACCTACAACATGCAAGCATGCAATTTTGGCATATCCAAAGCCTACTGTATATTCGTTTCGATATCCTGGTTGTCCCTTGACCGTTATTCTTAAGCCACAACGAATATTACGGCAAGTCTAAAAGTGTTGTTCAATTTTATTATGTCTGTAAAAATTATGATAATTTGCATTGTGTATGGTCATTGGTGTTGTGTGTGTAAGTTCAGTGTGACAAGGTTAAAAAAATCTGGACCTTAACTTATGTTTGGAGCATATTGAATATATTCTTGCTATGTATCCTCTATGATGTTTTTTATAACTGAATGATAACGGGATGGTACCAGTAAGCGTCTGTGAGATGCATGGAAGGTATGTGATATTGATACAACTTGGGTAGACTTTCACTGGGTATGGGCTGCTGTATTAACTCACTGGCATATGTTATGGGGTTCTGTATTTATTCAGAAAATAAAGTGTGGGGTTTTGTCTTTATTCAGATAATAAAGTGTGGGGGTTCTGATTTATTCACAGAATGAAGTGTGAGGGTTTTGTATTTATTCAGAAAATAAAGTGTGGGGTTTTGTCTTTATTCAGAGAATAAAGTGTGGGGGTTCTGATTTATTCACAGAATAAAGTGTGAGGGTTTTGTATTTATTCACAAAATAAAGTGTGGGGTTTTGTCTTTATTCAGAGTATAAAGTGTGGGGGTTCTGATTTATTCACAGAATAAAGTGTGAGGGTTTTGTATTTATTCACAAAATAAAGTGTGGGGTTTTGTCTTTATTCAGAGAATAAAGTGTGGGGGTTCTGTATTTATTCACAAAATAAAGTGTGGGGTGTTGTATTTATTCACAGAATAAAGTGTGGGGTTCTGTATTTATTTACAAAATAAAGTGTGGGGGTTCTGTATTTATTCACAAAATAAAGTGTGGGGGTTCTGTATTTATTCACATAATAAAGTGTGGGGTTTTGTGTTTATTTAGAGAATAAAGTGTGGGGTTCTGTATTTATTCACAGAATAAAGTGTAAGTTTTTGTGTTTATTCATAGAATAAAGTGTGGGGATTCTGATTTATTCACAGAATAAAGTGTGAGGGTTCTGTATTTATTCACAGAATCAAGTGTGGGGTTTTGTATTTATTCACAGAATAAAGTATGGGGTTCTGTATTTATTCACAAAATAAAGTGTGGCGGTTCTGTATTTATTCACAGAATAAAGTGTAAGGTTTTGTGTTTATTCACAAAATAAAGTGTGGGGGTTCTGTAATTTATTCACAGAATAAAGGGTGGGGTTTCGTATTTATTCACAAAATAAAGTGTGGGGTTCTGTATTTATTCACAGAATAAAGTGTGGGGGTTCTGTATTTATTCACAAAATAAAGTGTGGGGTTTTGTGTTTATTCACAAAATAAAATGTGGGGTTTTGTGTTTATTCAGAGAATAAAGTGTGGGGCTTTGTATTTATTCACAGAATAAAGTTTGGGGGTTCTGTATTTATTCACAAAATAAAGTGTGTGGTTTTGTGTTTATTCAGATAATAAAGTGTGGGGTTTTTTGTTTTTTCAGTAAATGAAGTGTGCGGTTTTGTGTTTATTCACAGAATAAAGTGTGCGGTTCTGTATTTATTAACAGAATAAAGTGTGGGGGTTCTGTATTTATTCACAAAATAAAGTGTGGGGTTTTGTGTTTATTCACAAAATAAAATGTGGGGTTTTGTGTTTATTCAGAGAATAAAGTGTGGGGCTTTGTATTTATTCACAGAATAAAGTGTGGGGGTTCTGTATTTATTCACAAAATAAAGTGTGCAGTTTTGTGTTTCTTCACAAAATAAAGTGTGGGGTTTTGTGTTTATTCACAGAATCAAGTGTGGGTTTTGTGTTTATTCACAAAATAAAGTGTGGGGTTCTGTATTTATTAACAGAATAAAGTGTGGGAGTTCTGTATTTATTCACATAATAAAGTTTTGGGTTTTGTGTTTATTTAGAGAATAAAGTGTGGGGTTCTGTATTTATTCACAGAATAAAGTGTAAGTTTTTGTGTTTATTCATAGAATAAAGTGTGGGGATTCTGATTTATTCACAGAATAAAGTGTGGGGGTTCTGTATTTATTCACAAAATAAAGTGTGCAGTTTTGTGTTTCTTCACAAAATAAAGTGTGGGGTTTTGTGTTTATTCACAGAATCAAGTGTGGGTTTTGTGTTTATTCACAAAATAAAGTGTGGGGTTCTGTATTTATTAACAGAATAAAGTGTGGGAGTTCTGTATTTATTCACATAATAAAGTTTTGGGTTTTGTGTTTATTTAGAGAATAAAGTGTGGGGTTCTGTATTTATTCACAGAATAAAGTGTAAGTTTTTGTGTTTATTCATAGAATAAAGTGTGGGGATTCTGATTTATTCACAGAATAAAGTGTGAGGGTTCTGTATTTATTCACAGAATCAAGTGTGGGGTTTTGTATTTATTCACAGAATAAAGTATGGGGTTCTGTATTTATTCACAAAATAAAGTGTGGCGGTTCTGTATTTATTCACAGAATAAAGTGTGAGGTTTTGTGTTTATTTAGAAAATAAAGTGTGGGGGTTCTGTATTTATTCACAGAATAAAGTGTAAGGTTTTGTGTTTATTCACAAAATAAAGTGTGGAGATTCTGATTTATTCACAGAATAAAGTGTGGGGGTTCTGTAATTTATTCACAGAATAAAGGGTGGGGTTTTGTATTTATTCACAAAATAAAGTGTGGGGTTCTGTATTTATTCACAGAATAAAGTGTGGGGGTTCTGTATTTATTCACAAAATAAAGTGTGGGGTTTTGTGTTTATTCACAAAATAAAATGTGGGGTTTTGTGTTTATTCAGAGAATAAAGTGTGGGGCTTTGTATTTATTCACATAATAAAGTTTGGGGGTTCTGTATTTATTCACAAAATAAAGTGTGTGGTTTTGTGTTTATTCAGATAATAAAGTGTGGGTTTTTTTGTTTTTTCAGTAAATGAAGTGTGCGGTTTTGTGTTTATTCACAGAATAAAGTGTGCAGTTCTGTATTTATTAACAGAATAAAGTGTGGGGGTTCTGTATTTATTCACAAAATAAAGTGTGGGGTTTTGTGTTTATTCACAAAATAAAATGTGGGGTTTTGTGTTTATTCAGAGAATAAAGTGTGGGGCTTTGTATTTATTCACAGAATAAAGTGTGGGGGTTCTGTATTTATTCACAAAATAAAGTGTGCGGTTTTGTGTTTATTCACAAAATAAAGTGTGGGGTTTTGTGTTTATTCACAGAATCAAGTGTGGGTTTTGTGTTTATTCACAAAATAAAGTGTGGGGTTCTGTATTTATTAACAGAATAAAGTGTGGGAGTTCTGTATTTATTCACAAAATAAAGTGTGGGGTTTTGTGTTTATTCACAAAATAAAGTGTGCGGTTTTGTGTTTATTCACAGAATAAAATGTGGGGTTTTGTGTTTATTCAGAAAATAAAGTGTGGGGTTCTGTATTTATTCAGAAAATAAAATCTGGGGTTTTCTGTTTATTCAGAAAATAAAGTGTGGGGTTTTGTGTTTATTCCGAAAATAAAGTGTGGGGTTTTGTGTTTATTCACAGAATAAAGTGTGGGGTTTTGTGTTTATTCAGAAAATAAAATGTGGGGTTCTGTATTTATTCAGAAAATAAAGTGTGGGGTTTTATGTTTATTCACAGAATGAAGTGTGGGGTTTTGTGTTTATTCACATAATAAAGTGTGGGGTTCTGTATTTATTCAGAGAATAAAGTGTGGGGTTCTGTATTTATTCAGAGAAGTTACTTTGGATTTAGCTATTTATGCACAGTGATGTGTGTGGTGTTTTTTTGTGTATACACATAGCTGGACATGGGGGTACATGGACATATTCATACATAAACATTTATATATAAGACTGGGTGCATGGTTTCAACAGGTACCTTTTACTCAACATGGGTACAGGGTTTCTCTGTATACATATAACTGGATTGTGGGGTATCCATAATGTACAAAAAGTTGAATATGAGTTTTGTGTAATTATACACAGAACTGGGTAGAATATTTAGCATTTATTTACAAAAAAAAGTATTGGGTTTCTGCATACACTGAACTAGATATTGGTTTTCTTTTCAGAACTGGACACAGTGGTCTCTTGTTAGTTGAGGTGGACTTGTGCATTAATACAAGGTTTCTGTACAAGTGCATGAAATTGGGAATGGTTGGTTTTCACATGCCATTTGATTTTCTGGAGCGAGTTGGTTATGATTTATATATGAATGCATAGCTACTTATGGTTTTCTGTTTTAGAACACGGGCCCTGTATGTTTTTTGCAGGGGAGTGGTTATGATTTATATATGAATAGGCAATGGTGCAGATTCTGAATTGATGCACTGAGTCAGGCATGATTTATGCATGAATATGCCGTTGTGTATTTATTCCGGTGTTTACGCAGTCTATTAATGTATTGTGGTGTGCACTGTTCTGTGTTAACATGCAGCGTGTATTACTGCAACACAGTGCATGCTTTTCTGCGTTACTATATGGAGACTGTAACGATGTAATTGTGTGTAGTTTTATTATGTGTTACTGCATAAAGATAGTTTCACTGTGTTGTTTTTTGTGTTACTTTTGGGGAGGGAGAACAACGTTGACCCTCCCATATGTTTGTTTTCCTCTCGGTCTGAAGCTGGCTTCCATTCTGTTTTTCTGGGTTGGAATTTCGCCCGCCCCTCACGGGACGTTCGCGTTCCGTTGGGTCCCGGGGGTCTATCGCTCTCCCCTGTCCCATCGCCTAAACAGTCAAGTTAATTCTGGGGAGATAAAAAGTGGAGTTGCGGGTTGAGGCCGCTGCTGTTTTTTCCGCTGCCGATACCCTCTCGTCATTCGCACCAGTCCCCCGGGACCCATCGCTTTTAATTCCGCCAACATTCCGTCTGACACCACTTCCTGGTTATGAACTTTAGGTTTCTTTCCCTCCCAAAATGTACCTCATCACTGCAACTGTCTCTTTCAACTGGGGCTGGGCTACTCTCAACTTAACATTGAGTTATAACTGTAGAGACCAGACTTTATTATGGCTTCTTTAAATAGGACAGTGTAAGCACTTAACCCTCCTCCCATCATGGATTCACTAATTGATCCGCGCTCTCGCATCACTGCATTGTCACCCATGCATTCACAATGGGACATGTACACTCCTCCGATATACACTCACATGCAAGCCAGAGGTTGCTTTCCACGCTACAATCCATACACGGCGCCGTCAGAAAGCTAACGCTAAATGGAAGACAGCCTCAACTCTCACAAGAACAACTGATAACCTGTAGATGCCCAGTGAGCAGCTAGAAAGTTGTATTGGTAACCAGAGGAACCCTGGTTGACTTAAGCCAGCCATACCCCTCTGGGACAAAGCCAGTTCTGTTCTAAGCAATGAGGTCTCCTGGTCATTTTCAGCTAATAGCATAGCCCAGACGCTAACTAGCCATGCCAAAGCTCTATTGCTGGGGCTGAGCTGAAGGCAATTTGCTGTTTCTTTCAAAAAAATTTGGCATCTCCAATCCTGCCCGAATTTGGAATGTCCAATTCACAAACTATGTACAAGCGTGCTCATGTACGCCCCTGCTACTGGCTCGAGAGAGTGAAGACAACACGCGGTGTCAGTCAACTGCTTCTTTACACACCACAGCCACAAGCCGCGCACGCGCAGAGCAGGGGCAGAGGAAACCCAATCATATGTGTACGCCAGCTGAAACCCTCCTTTATATCCCTTGGACGACGCAAAGCCAATTATATCCTGCAGGGCTGATGGCCACGATCGGCACTGGCACTGGTCGGATTGGATCCGAAACCACGGTGCTCAAGCGGCACATTTACAGTGAGAGCTACCCAGCAGCCCCGGCGATTTGCTTTTTACTGAATGAGCCACACTGGGACCCTGTGCCCTCTATTAATTTACAGGCTCTGTCCAAATTAGGATCAAGGGTTTGTGAGGCAAAGGCAAAAATGTAGAGAGGGTTGAGGGAACGAGAGAAAAAAAGAAGCACTGTTTACCACTTTTTTGGCCTGGGATTTTTTTTTCCGTCCGTCTCAAAGACAGAGGGAAAACGTTTGGGCAGTAAAAGAACGAGATTGTGTTTATTTGTGGGCTGCGTGTGGGACTCAGGAAGGCCTGTGGGGTCTGGCCTCTCGCTGTTTGGTACAGAGTGAAGAGGAAGCCGTTTGGGCTCTCCGTCCTCTACTACCAGTAGGATACAATCTGTGAGGAATTTTTCTTTCTTTCTTTTTTTAAAGATACATGGCAATGGCAGGCCAGTTAAACCTTCAGCCTCAAAAAAGAAAAACACACAATTAGCATGGTAGAGAACTGTAAACCCCCTCTTATCATCTCTCTCTTCATTCGGTCTTTTCTCTGCCTGTATTTATGCTTTTTTTTTGCTCTCAATAGCTTTTTTTCCCTCTTCTCTTTTTGAAACATGCCAATTTCATCAAACACGAATGTATCCCTTCTTGCCTTTTTTCCTTCTTCTTCTTCTTCTTCTTCTTCTTCTTCTTCCTCTTTGCTGGCCTGAGGTTTTCCCTCAGTTTCCTTTAGTAATTTGTCATTTTACCACATCCAGTTTGGTTTTCGGCCGGTGTCTTGGCTACAGTATGCTTTTTCTGGAACATTCAACCCCCTGCACAGGCCCTCTTGTGTGGTTTCCACTGAGAGCTTCCAAAATACATGGCTGTCATCCCAGGGGGAGATGGGGCAAGTTCTGGAGCAGGGAGCACAGGGCAATCTTGGCAAAAGCCCCCATGCAAGGAATTAACATTGACCGTTCCAGAAGACCAGCGAGGTTTAATTTAGCTATTTGTACTATTTCCTGTACTTTTTCTTGTTTGTGTTATGAAATTAGAAAAAGCAGAAGAAGAAAAAAAAAAAACTGGACCGTAGTCAAAGCTGGTCGGCCCGCATTCCCAGTGCCCAATCTTGTGAGTACAGCCAGAGCCAAGAGCATTTTGGCTTTATGTCCTTCTACGAATCTTACATGACAAAATATGTCAATGAACCCAGAAACAAATGACGAGAAAGAGAACTCAATCTGCCCATCCCCTGAAGTTCAGGGACCATCCAACAGCACTAACTAACTAACTAACTAACTAACTAACTAACTGAGAAAGAACTCCAAGCTCCAAACTACGCATTTGCAAAGACACTTATCCCCTCCACAGATCCTCCAAGCCCCATATCTCCGGCAGAACCGCCTTTTTTAAAGGGGTATTTTTGCCCTCAGGTATAAACATTGAATTTAGGGGGCCCGCTCACAACCCCCCGGTTCACCGCCAGCAAAAAATGCAGGGCAGTGGTGTGTATTAGTGACAATGGTAATGTCCCGGGACAAGGCTGCGAGCAGCAGACGGCATCACTTAGCGCTTTATGGATCATACTTCCTCAGACTAATTCCATAATTTATTGCCCTTGGAAAAGAGAGCTGATTGCAGGAGCTGCCGGAGCAGCTCTCCCCTGTTTGCCACAGTTTAGCACAGAGCATGATTGTAAAAAGCAACATGACCCCTGCTCCTTTTAAAAAATTAACACAGGGAAATAATTAACCTACTCCAGGTCTGGGCTGTCTATTTATGGTCACCTAATAAAGCCAGCAGGACGTCTGGCTGAGGTGAACGTGCGCAACACCGCCGTTATTTCTTTTTTTTGTTCACAATTATATGCACCCTCTCACCGGCGGAGGTTCTGATGGCAGAGATCGGCCTTCTTTAAAGCCAAGCGGTGACGCGAGACCCAAACAATCCCAAATAGTGTATTTGTCACTGACACATAGCTGCAGAGCCACAGTTTTTTACCGTAAATGTAATCCAGTCAGGATTCCGTGTCCTTTTAATAGAAAAACCCTGCAGTGCTTTTGAGGCTTTGCAAAGCCTTTAAAAAGTTTTAATGGACTGCGGAAATGTCAATTTTTTGTCAATGGGGATGTGTTACAGAGCAGAATGAGGAGTGTGCCGTCAGCTCCGTCACAATAGTGAGCTTGGGAAGACAATAATGATCTCAGAGAGAAGAGGCGCAGAGTGAACACAACTCGGTTAAACTGATAATGGAGATTTTGAAAGTGTTTTTGATCAAGCATAGATTGCATTCCTCTTCACAAAGCCTTTGAGGAAGTCTTGGTCGTCTCGAGGGCATTCTCACAAACAAAAACAATAAAATATCTCGCTAGGCAAAAAGATATGGCGGTACCCGTTCGTGGCCAGAAACGGTGGGTGACAAACACAGTTAAACCGAGGTGGTGAGAGTCTACTGAAGGACAATTCTCCCGCCACCTGGAAAATATTAGCCGTGTTTTCACCAGAACAAGCACACTGGTCAAGAGGTCCCTAAGAAGCGCGGCTCAGCGCAGTATAGCCACTTGGTCCCGGCCTTCTGAACCACTCTATCTCAATCTATAATGTAAACACAGCCCTCGCTGTCTGGAGCACATTTTCCTAGCGGAGAGAGTTAGATGAGCGTTGAGCTCGTTTTTAATCTCCGGGAAAAATTCCTCCCTGACATGTTGTAGCACATCCTTAACCGTTACATCCCCTCTCCAGGATAAATAAAGAGCACGGCTACGTTCGCCCACAGATAAATGAAGCCATTTTTTTGGCCGTGGCCGACGTTTCATGACGTCCGTGTCTCTGGGAGTTTCTTGCTCACCGTGCAAAGCTGGGCAGATAAATTCTGTGCTTGTTTTGTTAAATGTGACAGCAGGAAGGAGGAGAGATAAACGGGCACAGGAACCACAGGCCCATTGTGCAAAACGACAGCTACCTCTTCCTCTCTTTTTCTCTCTCCCTCTCACCCTCTCTCACTCACTCACTCCCTCTTTGTCACACACGTGTATGAACACACGCTGCAGGCCTGCACACCTATGCTAAAAAAAGGCCCACGTATGTAAATGCAATCAGTCATATTCCCCCAGCCTCAAACACACACAAACACATGCATAGTGTACATACACACATACGCCTCCCTCTTCGTCACGCTCACGCATGCACACACGCTGCAGAAAACAGCATAAATAAATGCAGACACTCGTTGTCTTTCTCCACTTCTCTCACACGCATGTCAGCACAAACACATGTGTTTGCATCATGTTCTAAGGCGCACGCGTGTAGTCGCACTCCCGTTCGCGCACAAACATACACGTATAATGCATTTTTGTGTGGAGTCACAGCTGCGAACGTTAGCAGTGGATAAACCAGCGGAGAGGGGTACAGAGTATACGTTACAGAACCTAACATCTTTTCCAGGTGCCCCGTCTGCTATTATGTTCGGCAGCTCCCAGGCGAACTCGGTCCAACTGTACCGTGGTGTTGAAATCTCCTCGCGGAGATTTATTGACCCTGAGCTCCCCGGTGGACGTCCAGTGCAGTTGGAGCAAGCGGAGAGGAGGAACACGTAGCGAGCGCGAGCCGCAAACGACGCGGGCAGCTGGGAGCCCTGATGATAAAACCATTAAAGACGATGGCGGGACCCCTGTTTATTTCATCATTATCATTTATCCCCATTTCCACAGCATGATGCACAGGAATACAAGAATCACGAACACTGTTCCAACGTCCAACCTTCTGTCCAAAAAAGAGGTGCTTCCTGTAAAATAGAGAATCGTTTTGGAAATATGGAGAAGTAGCAGACCTGGGCAGAGCCTGCTCAGGCCAGAACAGTGTCTGGCTTCGATCAGAGCTTCTCTAAATGGAGCATGAACGCAGCATTTTAGATGCTTTTTTATCAACATGCCCTGACGCTTGATTTGAATTTTAAAATACCTCAGGCATCACAGCATGCGCAGGCAGAAACAATCTAGAGAGCGGGTACTAAAGTATGCAGCTGAGACAGAGGCTACTGAAGTAAGCAAGAGAAGGGGAAGGGAAGGGTTGCCAGGTACAAAGGAACTCATCTAATGGTCACATTTTGATGTAATCAGCGGCATGGAGGAGTTGGGGGGAGGGAGGGGGGGGTTACGGCTGGTCATGGTGATGATGGCCAGCCAACCCGAAAGGATCCCCCATGTCACCTATTAAAGTAAGGTGACCCCTGACCCAGCAGAATTAAGCTTTAATAGAGCCCAGACGCCACCGCAGTCGGGGGGGGGGAAGGGGGCAGACTTTTCGCCAGGATACCAAGGCTCCTAGCTCGCTCCCCCCGCTATACACTACCAGCCCAAAGAGCACAGGAATATTAAAAAAACAGAGGAAGTATCCACAGCCCACTTAGAGCTCTGCAGGAATACTGCTATTTATAAAAGTGGCAATCCTTCGCTAAAATTAATAAATACTCACAATTGAAGGCATCCTGTTATTTTGTGGTGCGGACGGAGGAAGTTATTTTGTGGTACACTGATAATTTTGGTTAGAACGCCAGGCTATAAATACTGGAGGCCCTGGCTGTTCCTCTCTACTCACTCCAAAATGGAAAACTGGTGTTTAGAAACAACAGCGGAAAAAGAAAAAAACATTTGGTGGGTTTCCTTTTTTTCTTCTTTTAAGCAAATAGTGCTTTTCCTCACTGTATGCTATGAGCTTTGTGTCCCTGCCACATTCCTTCATTAAAAAACAAACCAAAAAACTGCAAAACAGCATAAAATCTTAAAAGAGAGGCACATATATCACATTATATTATATGTATTGGACTAAAAAGGTCGGTCAAGGAAAAATGTGTTTTCCAGCTACATTGTGTATAAAAAAGTCTGAGTGTAGAATTGTAAAACAGAATGTTTTCTGGAAGCTGAAAGACTAGTGGCGCTTCTAATGTATCTATTACATATGCAATCACACCCACATCCATCTTTTACATCTACAATCACATCCACATCCATTTTTTACATCTAAGATCACAGGTACATCCAGCTTCTACATCTAGATCCACACCCACATCCACCTTTTACATCTACAATCAGACCCACATCCATCTTACATCTACAATCACATCCACATCCATTTTGTACATCTACAATCACAGCTACATCCATCTTTTACATCTACAATCACATCCACATCCAACTTTTATATCTACAATCACACACATCCATCTTTTACATCTGCAATCATACCCACATCTATCTTTTACATCTACAATCATGTGATAATCACACCCATATCCAGAAACCAACATCCACACACACATGGAGGCACACATCCAAACTCGAACCACTTCATCGGGCTCATACGTCACTTACAGTTTGTTCATAGTACATTAATATGCATTAAATATTTTTCATGACCTTGTGGCCACCAAAACACTATGTTCACTTAAATAAATATTGTTCTTAAAACTAATCCATTTTATTTACGTATATTCTGTAGTCAGGGAGTGTTGATGCATTCAAAATGACTGCCATGGTTACAGGCTCCTAACCACAGCCAACTCCTCCATACATGGCAGACACTGTTGTGGTTCACAATTGTCTTAAAAAAATCTAATATTTGCGGTCATTTTTTAATCATACACCCATTTTTGGCCAATATTTTCCACATTTTTCAAAACAATGTTTGTTGACCAATGTATTGTTGACAAGAAATAAATTCAAAGTCACAAGCTGTTCAAAGCAAGCTGCCAGCATGGCAGCCTTGTGGATGACCGAAATCTCTTATTTCAATTTTTTTTCAGTTTTTTCTTATAGTGCAATTGCATGCTAAATTAATGTTAAAACAACATACAAGGCCATGGAAAGATAAGCCAGTACAAAATTGCCTTGAATCTAAATTTAGCTGAACTGATTTATTTAGGTAATCACTAGTCCTACAAGGCATGCTGAAAACATTTGGAATTATTCAATCATTATCATGAGTACAATCATGAATAAAATAATGTATATTTCCTAGATATGTGCACTAAACAGAGGGAAACAAATGACCAAATTGTCATGCTGCTGCAGTTGATCATTTTTATTTAATTGTCTGCTTCATGCAAAAATAAAACAAACGTATGAATATGTTCTAATGAGGTACATACACTGCATTTAACAATAGCTATTTCATAGCTGTTCATTTTAATCTTCTAATACTTGGCTGTACCATCGTAAAGTTAACATCAGTGTCGACAGAAAAAAATAAATCTGTACACGGTAATTATGTGATTTAGATTGAAGTGCAGTTAAAATCAGATTGTTACACTATGTTGTGGTGGTATAACTGTACTCGTGTGCCACAATTGAAAAAGCAAACCCAGATAGAGTAACAACACTCTTGCACAGTTTAAAATCAAAGTGCCACGTCAGATGGATGCTATTTCTGCCAAACAAAAAACCGCCTACGATAATGAGGTTTTTACAATATGTAGTTAACATTAACATGCAAAACATAACTTTAAGTGTAATTAAAATGATCTCAATTACATACGTTTTTAAGTCCATACTAGCAGAAGCTATAACGCTACATATTCTGTTCATTGCTATCCCTGAGACATACGTTTGTTTACTGCAAAGCACTTGAACCTGAAATAGATATACCTTATAGTATAAACACATCCTGCTCATGTATTTGACTTAGTTTCATTTAATATGCTTGGTATGTAAATAAAAACGATCATAACTACAGAGGTAAATTCACACATCTTATCGAAGACATAAGCATGGACTCATTGGAGGAGCTCCACAGAACACCATGTTGGCCCCTCAGGTAGCGTCAAAGGCCGTTTAGCCAATCCTGATGACAGTACAATCAGTGCTTCACACCCTTTTTAATCTTTCTCTGTGGGGCTAGCCTCCAGCCATGACCATATCTGACACAGTTGGTGCCCCCAGACACTCTAAAATCAGAACCCCACGAACATCCCACTGGCCCCCCACTGGCCGTCTGTCTCTAGACAGCCCACTAGGGTCCCAGGAAGACCCTGAGAATTCACACCACCCTCATAAAATCCACAGTGTGCACATTTTGGCGAAATAAAAACGTAGTGAGAAAGGCTGAGCACATGTGTTCAGTTAAGCACAGACACACAGACACACATGCACAGACACACACACAGACACACATGCACAGACACACACACATGCACAGACACACACACACAAATTCACATGGTTAAATGCAAATCACTGTATAAAATTTTCACTTCGTCCCATGTCAACCATGCCACCATTTTTTCACCTTTTTAGCCATGGGCATGTGGCCATGTTCGATCAACTTCCCCTTTCACTTCCCCTTTCACATCGGCTTCAGCGATGAGACATGAGACCCCAGTCAACAAATGAAACTTATTTTTACTTATCATATAACTATTTTTTTTATTACAATGCATGGTAGAGAATGCATAAAGTAGTAAGTAAGAAACATTAGCTGCTGTTGCTTAGCAGCAGTATATGCCTTTGTGAGGTCACTCCCCTCGCTAACCCTAGGGTTCCGCAGCCAGGCAGTGAGAGCTGTCATGACCCCGGCCTGTTGTCGTGGGATACAGGCTGGAGCCAGGCAGGCTTGTTTAAGCTTTGTTTATGGTTGTTAAGCAGGAGGAACTGCCGGAAGGGATTCCTGTAGGACCTGTCTTATAGCTAATTTTACAACCGCTCTTTTTATTTACTGATAGCTACGTGGGGCCTTGTCATTCAGCGGAAAACAATCAAGGCCTGGCTCATTAAAGCACCCCACCCCCCCACAGGCTCTGTGATGAGGATGACGACGGCATAGCGGCTGCAAGACGCCGATCGTGCGCTTCAATCAGCGCGTCTTTTCCTGGGAGCCTTCCCCAGGCACTGGAACCAGTTGTTTATGTCTTTTTCGTAAAATGCTTAATTGGAGGAAGTTGTTTGTTTTGATTTGTAAACAAGTCTGTTTCTGATTTGAGATTAGTCTGAAGGTAACGGAAATGCTAGTCAGAGAAAATTGGTTGTTAATGCTTTCGAAATGTTCATTGCGTATGCAAAGACAAAAAACTGATGGAACTAAAAAATAAAAAATAAAAAATGATTGTACTAAGCAGAGTTAATCTGGCAGTTTGGGCGAGACTGTTCACAATTAAAACTCAGAGCATCTCAATTTGGAAGCAAGTGGGGGAAAACAGTATATGCATGCACGCATACATGCACTCCATCATGTAATCTCTGTTCCTACTGTAAACAGAGAGGCAAACAAAACGTTTGAGTTGTGCTTTCCCTGTCCGAGGGAAGACGTGCCGGCGGAGCATTTCCCTGCCCTGCTGTGCTGCAGAACATGCTTCCCCCTGCGTTCCCATAACCTCCGGCACGGCGTGGCGCGGCACAGCGCAGCGAGCAGCGCACAGGGGCCGTGTTTATGTGACCGCTCACACTCATGTGACGGATAATAACAGCCAGAATAAACAAGGGGTAGAGATAGCGCGCTGATAGGGTGTTCTCCCGTTTCCGGCGCGTCTATTTGCCATCTGATTAAGCGCGGGTCCGTGTTTGCGTCCGGCATCGTGCGCCCGAGCCCGATTGGGAACGGGGGATGCCACACCTGGGCCCCATCAGACCTGAAGCGTGAATACTCGCGGGACAGACGCGGAACGCAGGACATGCTCCCGTCTGCGGTTTAAAAACACGTGGCTCGTGACTGGGGGGGGGGGGGGGGGGGTAGATCGCTTGTGCCCGCTCGATTGCGGCTCCCGGTTTTTCCCCGCGCGTAAATAAAATGGCGATGAGGCGCAGCGGGGCTCGCGCTCTGTCCTCCCTGCTCGGGCCGTAATAACTACACTGAGCTGCTGGCTGAACCCCAGGGGGCCACGGGGAGGGGCAGAGACCAGACAGACAGCCACAAACAGAGGCCTCATTCAGGGCTTGGGTTTCCTCACTGGAGCTGGAGAACTCGCCTGTGTCCTTCAACGTACACTGCAGCTCTGCTTTAGCAATAAGGACATCCGCTCGCTCTCCTCCCATTCTGCTCCGTCTCTCGCTCTGTCCATTTGTACCTCAGTCCCACTGTGGGAGGGGTTAATAGTGGCTTAAAGGGTTCGCGGGAGACAGATAGAGATATAATAGAGAGGGAGAGAGAGCGAGTGAGAGAGACAAAGAGAGATATAGAGAGAGGGAGATATAATAGAGAGAGAGAAAGAGAGAGAGAGAAAGAAAGAGATAATAGTGAGAGAGACAGAGAGAGATAATAGAGAGAGAGACAGAGAGAGGCTATGCACACCGTGGAAGGGGCGAGGCGAGGGGCCGAGCTTAGAGAGTTGTGCTTCAGGAAGTTGGTGGTTCCAAAGGAGTGTGTCTCCTCCCCCCATCCCCTCCCACTCCCTACCCTGGAAAAACAGGAGGAATG
Organism: Ilyophis sp. 1 JC-2022; assembly: GCA_022702515.1. NCBI lineage: Eukaryota > Metazoa > Chordata > Actinopteri > Anguilliformes > Synaphobranchidae > Ilyophis > Ilyophis sp. 1 JC-2022. Next base: position 28,102,248 of record CM040401.1, read on the forward strand.
CATTCCATATGGGGGGGGGGCAAGTGGTCGGACACCGTTGAGGACTCTCTCATCACCACACGAGGGGGATCTGTCAGATAGTTTGGCCACCCTGTTGCCAGCAGCACTGCCATGCGGATTCCGCACCAGCAACAATTTCTTCTGGGTTCTGTAAAAACAGGCATTCCATTTCAGCCAATGGTCTCTTCCACACAGCTCCCCCTGCTGTTGCCATGAGGAATTCATCCCTACATCACCTTCCACCAGTTAGAAAACCTCCACTCTGCCTGAGAAGAAATCACTTTGGGCCCAAATCATAAGCCTGCCCTGAACATCATGCGCTGGTTTGACAAAATTACTTATTCTCCTGGTTTTATAGTTTTCCCAGATTACAACAGCCTCAAAACGGCTGAACCACTTTAGCTAGCGTTTTCTTATCAGCATTTCGGGATGTTTTTTTTTTTTGGTGGGGGGGGGGGGTGGGGTGGTCGATCCTCATTCGGACATGCCCACCTTTACTTGCCCCCCGACACACAAACACCCATATTAGGAGTGCATAACATGCTGTCCTCTTATAAACTCTTGACAATGTACATTGCTGTAGCATCTAGCGCAAAGCCTCCGTTCCCTTGAAAAAGTAAAAGCAAAGCAACGTAACTTAATTCTCTATAGAGAGGCGCACCTATTACAGGAAGATGTCCTCTAACATTTAAAAAAGCATGTACAAGCTTAGCCCCAATTGGTGCGTCCAAATTAGTCGTTAGGACTGTTCACCATTGATTCAAATCCGAAGATGCCATTTTGTTCCGTAAACAATAGGATCATGGAGATTAAAGAGGTCACAGAGGGCACGTCAAGCTATGGTCTATGAACAAAACTAGAGGCATATGTGGACTTTAGTACAAAAGTCTATTTCAAACTGAGTCTGGTTCAAAAGAAGCGCACATTTACATAGAAATAATTTATTTGCTTGCTGTTGTTGATGCATAGAAAATGACACTGGGATTTGATGCGTCAAAGACATTGGGATCCTTCAAATCCATATACGGTGCAGAGACAGAAATGCAGTCCAGATCACAAGCAAATGGCCCACTGAAGATGGACTGAAGCTGGAGGGTTTCCTCATAAATCAATGGCCTGGTTCCCTAACAGCGAAAAAGAACAGTCTTTGTTATGGAAATGGGAGGCAGTGCAGCTATGGAGAAACAGCATAAATAGGAAATTAAAACAACAACTATATGATCATCTAGTTCAGGTTGGCCCCACCCTGGCCCTATAGCAAAACATAGGAGTTAATATCATAACGTAAAAATAAGAAATTATACTGACGTAATGCCCATCCGGGGGTAGAAGAGGAGGGGGGTTTGGACCTCTATCATCAAGTGAACATGAGGTCTAATCCCGCTCCAACAGACTCTCTGGGCAGGCATACAAAATGAAGACCAGTACCTGAGGAGCAATCGTGGGCTGCAAGCTTTAATTCTGCTGCTGTCCATAGCCATATGTGGTGCATGATATTAATATTTTATTTAACCCTTCAAGGGATACAATCACACATACACGATTACATGTTCTTAACTGAAGATTCTAATGCTGATCTTCCAATCACTACTGGCAATTGAAAGCGGCAGATTTCTAGAGCAGCGGTTCTCAACCTCGGTCTTGGGGGACCACTGTATACGCTGGTTTTCGTTCCAACCGCAATTGCGATCCCAGAATTTGAACAAGCGGTTAACTTTTCCCGATTAGGTGCTTTTTCATGTTTTGCCCTCTTATGCCACGTTATGTCCGAAATGTCATGAAGAATAAAAGTCCCGTGTTCACATTCTACTTATTGTGCTGTGCTGCAAACCACTGTTGCTCTCATCATGTCATTGAACTCATTTATTTTATTATCATTATAAGCACTATGAGTTCCCCCAGCTGGAGACGCCGTTCTTTACGCCAGCGCGCTAATCGTATTTTGTCGCAACGTGTGGAACAGGAAAGGCTGTTTTGAATCCTTCAGCCAGCTATGGTTGCACAGGTACTCAGTTATTTTATCACAGCTGTTACTGGTTCTTACTGCTCTTGTAAAAGGCACTGTGTGCATCGGCTCATGATTGCCCTGTATATCGCTCAGAAAAAGGGCATCCGCAAAATGAACATAAATATCACAGGCATATTGTTACATAGCAATATGGAGCAATGTTAGGCCACAAAGGTTATGAGGTGGCAGAATAAAACAGTTAAAAAAAAGTTTAAATGTGGGATTGTGTCTTACTTTCTATTACTATAATGACGATGTCAAATGACCGGTTATAATAGCTAAGCCTCGGCCAAAAATACCAACACAACGCACTTTATTTGTTGACAATTATATTTCGCACTCAATCAATGGTAAAGTGTTTTTTGTCCCTATGAAACACAAACCCATTCATTAATTTCTGAGAATAAAATCCCAGTCACTCTGGTTTCCTTCCGCAGTCCAAAGACGTGCAGGTTAAGCTAATTGTGAAATTAACACCAGCCACCAGCCAAATGCTGATAAAATTTTGATTGTCGCTGGTAAGATTTTTACTCTAGCAGCCACTTTGGCCGGTAACCAACCAGGTTGTGTTATATTGTAAAAGGAATAGTGGCTGGTAAAATGTTGAAAATGGCTGGTGATTTTTAGAATCCACAAGCCCTGTGATGGATTGGCGACCTGTTCAGAGAGTATTTCTGCCTCTCGCCCAATGCATGCTGGGATAGGCTCCAGCCCCCATTCCCCCCCACCCCCCATAACCCAGGCCAGGAATAAGCGGGTTAGATAATGGATGGATGAATGGAAAATCCCAGTCATAGCAGTGAATGAATGTGTAAATAAAACGGCTGTGATCCCCAGCCTGGAGCTGGCCTTGTAGGAGCAGGGAAGAGTCGGAAAGACATGGATCAGTGTGGGAAATCAGGAATGTGAGGCGTGTCAGATTAGAGGGGGACCCGTGCCCCATCCGATGAAGAGAGCCCCTTCCAAAGGGGTGAAAAACAAGGACTGGTTCCCAGCGAAACTCTTCCGCCCAAAAGCCGAAGGGTGAACTGGCCTGGCAAGCATGCCGTTTAGAATTATGAGGCATTCGTATATCTGACAGTTTTTGTTAAAAATTTGTTGTGCCGCGAGGATGTTACACTATTCTCGCCGCGTAACTCATTTTTGACAAAGGAACGCTTTCTGTAATGTGCTCTCTCAAGACAATAGTTTAAAATGTGAAATTACTTTAGAATCCGATTAAAAATATGCGTAGATAATGTACAAAACAACGCTACCCTGTGGGGCTTTAATGTGCTGCTCAGAAACCCATTAACCCATTAACTCCCTTCTCTGTCTGTGCTTTTGATCTATAACGAATAAGAAGAAACTAAAGTAAGCCTTTTTGCAGTGGGAAAAGAACACAAACACTGCCCATCCCTGATTTATTTTTGTTTTTTTATGGTTTAAATGTTTACTGAAATGTCCACTGCACTTAGAACCTCGCTAGGCACTTTACGATAAAGAGAAGCTATACAAAAATATTACTTATTAATATTATTTTCTGGTTGTTCAGACGTTTCCGGTATGATAAATCATACATACACTGTCGCCAGAGCACAGCCAATCACAATTCGGCACCAGTCGTGTAAAAAAAGAAAATAAATAAAAAGATCTGAAAAAGTTTCTGGTGGGTTCCAACAGGACGTCGGAGGGGGGGTGGGTTGTATACTGGTTGTTGTGTTAAAATGGATTGGGGTGGAGGGGAGAGGGGTTGGTGGGGCGCCCAGCCCAGCCCAGCCCAGCCCAGCCCAGCCACCTGTCTGGTCCCCAGGAAGGACAGGCCCAGCGGAAGGAGCCATTGTTCAGGCTCAGGAGTGCCTCCCCAGCCCATTACCAGTGCAGCCGGCACGCTTGACTGGGCCGTTTCAAAGCAGGAAGGAGCCGCCGCCGCCCTGTGCTTTCTGAAGGAGTAGCGCGCGCGGGCGGAAAGGGATTAAAACTCTTAACCTCACTGGCCAGATTCCACACCTCCCTCACCTATCAGATAATGGCTGTTTTCAACAGCCGAGCCCCCCCTCCCCCAGCCACCACCCCCTGTAGGGGAAGGAATCCTGTCATTACAATAGAAACAGGGCCGAGAGACATGCAGGGCAGGTGGAGAATGGAATTTATGTGGGGCTGTATACTCAAAAGAAACACACAAACACACGACGTAAAAGCGCAAATAATCCGGTCCGTTCAACTGATGTTCTCAAACAGAATATTTGTCCTTGTTGCAGAACCAACATTACGAGCAGAGCTAAATTTCCCAGGCTATAAAATCGGTTTTCCACAATCAGAATGGTGGCATCACAGCAAAATGTTAAAACAACTCCATAGAGTAAACTGAGTACTTTTTAACTCAAAGTGTGGATCTCAAATATGTCTTTTTTTATCATTTTGATTATAAAGACGACTATTTCTGGCTAGTCAGAGTCAGGCAAGTATTTTTTCGAGACCACTTATATACACTGTGCCAGAGTTGAATTAATACAGAAAATATCGCTGTGATCTATTGCTCCAGGAACGGTGCTTTTATACGTTTTTTCTTATGAGTGTCAGCTCTGCTGCACGCCTGTGGCTCTGGCGTGTTTAGAGCGGGTGTGAACAGGAAGTCAAGTGCATCCCCGGCCGAGAGAAAGGTGTGAATGTTGACTTTGACACCAGGCCGGAGACTTTCTCCGTCTCTATGGAAACCTGCCGGGCACCATCCAGAGGTGGAGGACAGGGTGGTGGCACCTTCCGCATGAGGCTGGAACGAGCCAGCTGCGGCATGTGACAGGCAGGGCACGTTGAGCCGTCCGCCAAGACCAGGCAGCACGTGCGTTTATGACACAGCACCCATTTTTCACCACCGCTACAGACACTGTGAAATCTAAATACCCATAAAAACATACACACATACACGCATCTAAACACACACACAAACACAAATGCACACATCTAAATACCCATAAAAACATACACACATACACATATTTAAACACACACACAAACACACATACGCAGATGTATACACAAGCGCGCGCACACATACACACACCCCTTTCTGGGGCCCACTTTAAGTTCTTTCCGAAAATGCGGGGGCAAATAATACACAGCTAACTAATACATGAAGAATCAACATGTTGGGGCTGTGAGGGAACATTTCTGTCTGAGCTGTGAAAACATTCAAGCCGCTGTGTACAAAGCCCCTCTCTTCCGCCTGTGTTATTTCTATCTTTGGGGCTAATTTGAACCATTAAACTCCACTCAGATAACTAGCTTAACCACTTAAGACTAGGACCTCTCCCATTTAACATCTTTATTCTCCAGATCAAGGGGCCTAGACCCCCCCCCCCACCACCACCTCTCCACACACTCATCCATCCCCCATCCCCCATCTCTCTGCATGTGAGCGGGACCTGCATAATCGCCCTCTTTTCATGCGGGGTCACTGTCGATTAGAGGCAGCGGCGGCCGCTGAATGGCGGCCCTCATCCAGGAGGGATGAAGGAACAATGGGGACCCCGTTCCGGCAGACGCTCCGCGACAAGACCCCTCTTTTCTTTACAAATATCCTCCGTGTCCTCCCGCACCGTGGGGTCCGCGCTGCTCCTTCGCCCCATTCCGGCACGCTCACGCAGCCCCTCGCCCGCCCCGCCCCCAGCACCTGCGCCCCTCTGGAGGGGGAGGCCCAGAGAGGAAGCCCTTGAGGCACCTCACAGATGGTTCCTAAATTACACCTTCATTACCCTTCCTGCCCCTCACCCTCCTCCTCCTCCTCCTCCTCCTCCTCCAGTCACTTCCTCCCAACGCCGCAACACTTCACAATGTCTGGCTGTTATTCCAACACTTCTCCCATTGACTGCCTCTTCGATCCTGAGGCGGGCAGAAGGAACTTGTGGGTTGATGCGCCGCGTGTTTTTTCTCTCTGCTCCGTTATTAAGGAGTCACCATGAGCAGCTGACCCCCTCCAACCCCGTGCATCACCAGAGGGTGATGTGAACACTTAAATATCACTCGCCGTGACTCATTTGTCACATTTTTCCGGCTCTCCTAACGCTCGCCGTGAGACGGGCTTAAAGTGCGGCCGGTTTCCGCCGCAGGACGCAGAGCGACGGAATGCATCCTCACAGACACATATATTCATATGGGATATACAAGGCATGTGATTTTCATTGCAGCCAACCAGTTACTGCAAACAAGTTACTGCAATGAGACCAGTTTTATAAATGTATATAACTGGACAAACTGGTCACCGTGTATATACGGCATACATGGAATGTACAGTGCCCGTGCTTTTGTATATATATGGCTGGCTGACCAGTGAAATGGTAAAATGGCACTCATGGCTGGTTTAGAGGTGCTTGCGCGTCACCCGTACCAGTGAGTGGAGCCGCTCTGCCACAGTTTACACATGGAAGAAGAACCAAACCCTTTCAAGAGACCAAAGAAGGGTGCCACAATGCACAGAGCATTAAGCCAGAGCATTAACCTAGATCAATTAAGTTCAAGTCACTCTGACTGGAGGAAGAAATTGACTTAAAAAGCCTTTATTAAACTGGCAAATTGATAAGAAATCGATAACTGGTAGAAATAAGGCTGGTAGTTTAATACTCTGCGCTGCGACATCCAAGCTGTCTCCAGAGTATGAGGATAGTTTTTTAGCACAAGCACCCAGTGACTGTTCTGCTTTTCTCAAGAACTAACCCCCTATTGTTAGGAGCATGGTGAGAGGCAGAGCTCTTTTAAACATGGCTTGGGACTAGGGTGGCAGTGTAGTATAATGAGTAAGTCACTGGGCTCATAACCTAAAGGACACTGCCGTCCTTTGGGCGAGGTACTTAACTGCCATTGCTTCAGTATATAAGCAACTGTTTAAATGGATACCAAGTTTAAAAAATGTCAAAATAAGAGCGTCTGCTAAATGCGAAAAATCCTATCCAAAGCATTTTATTCTAATATACGTAGCATTTGGTTGAGCAAAATACCCTTATGCTCGACATTATTGTCATATTGTGGAAAGTAGAAGGTAAAATTGAGACTGTGGCCTGTATCCCTTAACAGTGAACACTAAAATGCACTTTAGTCCAGAGCAATCTGCCAACTGGTCAAATTTCCTTTGCCAAGAGGGAATAAATGACCTTCGAATATGCCAAATGTTACATTCGTGCCACATTACGACAATAACTAAAGCCATAACTCACATTAAATAGTACTCTGCTCTCTCTATTTTTATTTTGGTAGTCAGATCTCATATGGACCGCATCAAATTCAGGACCGTGCTGCACGTCCTTAATCCCTGTATTTAAAGAAAGCCCTGGATTTTCATCTGTCCTAATAGAGGGTGCAATGCCATTATCCATACACTGGGGACCTGGGCCCCATTTGTAGAGCCCTCCACATGGGGAACTTATTGAGAGAAAATTAAAAGGTACTTAAAAAACCTGGAGTGGGGGGGGCACGACTCTCTAGGCCTCACACTATTGAGACGCTGCTATCCCCTCAAGCAAAATTAATTTCCTGAATTTCTCCAGCAAACAAATACTGTCCCCCTCCAAATGTATTATTCCAGCCCTTCTGAAGTCTCTGGAGTGTGTGCGTGTAAGTGAGAGCACACGTCTCCACCGGTCGGCCATTTTCGCTGTCACAAACAAACAGGGCAGGACAGGACGAGGCAGGGTGGGGCAGGGTTGGGCAGGCTTCCTAAAAGCACAGTAGGTTGGGGGGACGGGGACAGAAAAGAGATATCAGGGAGTGGTCCCATAACGTTACCCCCGGCAACGATGCAAAGGTGGAGCCAGTAACTACTGCCCGAGATAAACAAAAGGGTCTGAAGTGCTTTGAGGCGCCATATTCCTCCATTTAGCCCATATTCCTCCTTTTAGCCCATATTCCTCCTTTTAGCCCATATTCCTCCTTTTAGCCCATATTCCTCCTTACAGCCCATATTCCTCCTTTTAGCCCATATTCCTCCTTACAGCCCATATTCCTCCTTACAGCCCATATTCCTCCTTTCAGCCCATATTCCTCCTTTTAGCCCATATTCCTCCTTACAGCCCATATTCCTCCTTTTAGCCCATATTCCTCCTTACAGCCCATATTCCTCCTTACAGCCCATATTCCTCCTTACAGCCCATATTCCTCCTTACAGCCCATATTCCTCCTTTTAGCCCATATATAGACTATCACCTTTGTGTAGAAAACGACGAGCAGCAAGGTAGCTTGCATCCCACTGCACAAAAAAATGCCTCCAATTGGCTCGTCGATATAGAAACCTCTGGTTGGTCTAGAAACTTGCCGGCGACATGGTCGACCCCAGATAATTAATATACCTACTGACATTTTCTTGAAAAGGTATTTGGTGGGTGTTTTCATGGATACATCCCTCTGTGATATGTTGTGGTTATTTGAAGTTTGAAGAATCCCTTGTCCATCACTTTAAGAATGCATGTAAGAATCCCTTGTACATAACAAAAAATGCATGTCCTTGGAAGGATCCGGAAGTGAAGCTCGATTTCGCACACGTTATATTTGAAATGATGTTTCAAACCATTTCAAATCCAATGTGCTTGAGTAGAGCCAAAACAACATGTTACTGTCCAAATTTCTTTGGAATGCACTGCATATGTGTGCTTGCGTGTATGTATATTTATTTATATATTCATGCATATACGTATATGTATAATATATACGTGTGTGTGTTTGTCTGTGTGTTTTCCTCTCTGGCTCCTGCTCCCTTTCGGCCACAAAAAAAACACACACACCCCACCATCTTCCAATCCAATCTGTTAGATCATTACAAGGCAATGAGCTATGCAAGCAGCTAATTATAGCCTGCGCTGTGGAGCTGAGGAGAGCCGGATGTGACAGTGTGAGGCAGCTTGGCCTTCACACAGAGAGAGAGAGAGAGAGAAAGAGAGAGAGAGAGCGAAGGAGAGAGAGAGAGAGAAAATGGGAGAGAGAGGCACAGACAGAGAGAGAGAGAGAGGGGCAGAGGGGGGAGAGAAAGAGAGAGAGAGATGGAGTTGAGAGAGACAGAGAGGGGGAGAAAGAGATGGGAGGGAGGCACAAAGGCAGAGAGAGAGGCACATTGACAGAAAGAGAGAGAGGGATACAGTGAGGGGGGGTATAGAGACAGAGGGAGAGAAAGGGATAGAGAGCTGACTCACTCAGGCACAGGGCTGCTCTCTGGCTCTCGGCGTTGTACACGTACACACACACGCACGCACGCACGCACGCACGCACGCACGCAAGCACAAACACAAACACAAACATACAAACACACACACCCACTCCACACAAATAATCACTACAATCAGCATCATCGTCACAATTAATATAATTCCCATTTAACAAGGTCAGCCTTTAGGTCAGAGAGAAGGAAAGCCGACACGAGAGAGCAGCCTCATTTCCCTCTCCAATACAGAATTCCCATTTAACACACACATACAGTTAGTGCTGGCAAAGTGCAGATTCAAACATGCCGCAGGGCACATCACTGCACCTAAAACAATACCCTCCATGGGACGGGTCATGAGGGTACCCCAGTGAGTTCCATTCCACCACGGGAGCACGTAGTGTAGAATAGCGATTAGGGAACTGGGTCACGACTCAAATGTCGTGGGTTTGAATCCCAGCTAGGGTGCTGCTGTACCCTCGAACATTTTACTTCAGCCCAATCGCTTCAGTGAAATATCCCGCCGGATAAAAAGACTGCTTGTAAAAATGTAATCTGCTCACGTCGCTCTGGATAAGAGCATCCAGTAAATGGCCAAATATAATGTAGAGTAATGTAATGGACTAGGCAACGCAGATGTGAGGGGACAGGAAGTGTGTGAGGAAATGAGAGGTTGAAGCCAAACATGAAGCAGAATGGCTAATGCTGCAGTAAGCAGGGCGGAAGAGGTCTGACGTACATTTGAAAGGCATCGGGGAAAAAAAAGGGTGGAGAAGCATCAGAAAAGAAGCGATTAAATGCTCTCCGTTCTTTATACTGCATTAATTGCAACACAGAGCCACTCATTTGTGCATCATTTTGCAACACAACTATTATTTAGCGTTCCAATATGTTCCTATGTCGTCACGTGACGCTCAAATAGCCCCGAGCTAGAGATCAAACGCAACTGTGCCTTACTGGCCTCATTCACAGTTGTCTCTGTCGCATGCTCGCAGGTAGACACAGACACTCTCTCACACACACACACACACACTTTGCTGAACAAACATACAAGCGCTGGCTAAAATGAACACAAACAGGCCGTGAGATAACAACGGGACACACGCCCACACGCATTCAGAGCCTCGGCCTACATGTGTGACAAAGGATGACATCACCACTCAGCTCATTTCAGAGCTACCGCTGGGAGTCTTCTCCCCCCTCCCTTTCAGAAGGAATGACGTTGTACTGCTCCACTCTGCAGTCCAGAAAAAAAAGAAAAGGAGACTCATTCATGCATTGAGCCCAGTCATTCAGCGGAGAGAGAGAGAGAGAGAGAGAGAGAGTTACCTGTTTGTTATGTCAGTATATGCTTTGGCAATGTAAGTGTACGCTTGCCAAGCCAATAAAGCTTATTTGAATTTGAATGAGAGGACGAGAGCAAGAGAGGGGGAGACACTCAGAGCGAGAGGAAGAAAGGGAGAGGGAAAGGAGAGACGAAGAGTGAAGGAGGGAAAGAAAGGGAGAGACAGAGTGAGAGAGATAGAGAGCTGCACTTCCTCACCGAATGTGATAAATATAAAGAAATGAGAGAACAACACACAATACACCTAAACTTCCCAACCCGACCTGCGATCCAATTATTACAAATCCTCCGGAGAGAAGAAAGGTGCTGTGCAAATGTGGAAGCACTAAGACACAAGGGACAGCAGTGACCCAAACAACCACCAATTCATACATATTTGTTTCAATTATAACATATATTTGTATTATATATTTAATTGTATAACATAATTACATATTCTATTTCTCTGCAGTGTTATAATAGTTGTAGTATTTATATTATTACTGCTAGTACTAGATACATTTTACATCTACGTTATATTTGAATTTTTATATCTATAGATATTTATTATATCTATTACTTTTAAAATGTTCTTTTTATTATGCTTTGGCAATATGTACTTGAAAATAAGTCCTGCCGACAAAGCATTTTGAATTTGATTTGAATTTGACAGTGACACAGAGTGTGCGAGCGGGAGAAAGGGAGAGACAGAGCGAAGACAGATAGAGAGACGGAGAGAGGAGAGGAATAGAAGGAAAGGGAGAGGGAGAAACCAGTGTGTGGCAGTGACGATGGGGGTCACCTGGATGACTGCGCTCAGAGTAAGAGCTCAGCAGGAGAGGAAGGACTGGCACAGCCCAGCAGAGACAGCATGAGTCAGAGACAGGCTGCTTCCCTTAATGCTCTGCGGAAGTGCCGCGTGACGTCCGCCGCAGCTGTCCGCACGCTGCCCGCGGCCAGACGCACCTGGGAAAACCGGACGCTACCTGCGGCCACCGCGTGCTGCCGCGAGCGCCTCCTCGCGCCGGTGACGTAGGGCCAGCCGCGTTGCGGGATCAAACGCCAGCTGCGCTTTCATGTGCGTATTGATGAATCCGTAACCGGAGAAGCGGAACGCCATGTGGGCTTTTTTTTCTTCTTTTTTCTCTGCTGAAAATATAAGCCCGTTCATCCCCCCCCCCACTCTCACCAAGACGGGCAGAGAGGCAGGTGAATTGCTCGGGGTGGGGGTGGGGTTTCGCTGACCGAGTGGAACATCACACCATGGTCCCTATGGCTTATGATTGAGGATGACTCATTGCAGCTCGTCCATCATCCCCCCCCCAATCAGGCAGAGCCCACATGCCCCCGCCCCACCCCCCATCACACAGGCACCATCAGTGCAATGTCAGCACCCCCCTCTGTCCACGTACATGGAATGAAAACGGGGGGGGGTGGGGTCGAGGCGGATTGGAGGGCTGCACCCCTCAATGTCCCCACCCCACTGCCCCCTCTGTGCAAGGTAAAGCACGGCCATCTTCCAGAAGGACAGGAAATGACGAATGCTTGCAAAATGGCACGTCGCTCCATTGGGAAATTAAAAGATACACAATTCCCACTTGGCTTTCCCAGAGGAAAGCACATCTCTTTTGACACATACTCATTTTAAATGTTACAAATTGAATACTGCATGCTTCATGCTAGGGGAACGTTCTCTTCATGTAGCTATGATGGAACGTGCCTTTCATAAGCAGATGCATAGGAGACCAACCTTGAACTACGCTTGCCCCTTTTCTCAAAATTTGATCTCAGGTAAAGTCCGGGCCCTACTTCCTGCTTGTTGCGTAACTGTCCTAGTTTGAAATGTTTTGAAGCAGGCCTTGCCAATCGACTCTTCAATCCAAAGAACCAAAAAAAAAGGGAACACAAACTTTATAAGCTGCTTAAATGACCTGGCAATAATATGAGATCTCCCAGGCCGTGATGCAACTTCCTGGACGGACATCAGAGAGACCGCTAATTGTCATATTTGTAAAAGCACATTCAATCCTCCTTGGCTCTTCTTTCAGGCATACAGTGCAGCCTGCAGGATGTACAATCAGGACAGGAAGTGTTGTGCAATAATTAATAATGCCTTTGGCCTTGGCCGATATTTAGCTGGTATGTTTTCATCATTCAGGTGACAGACTGGATGTGGATCGTCCTTAAGCTGTGTTGCATAACGCATTTAAAGGTTTATGAATTGAGTAATAAAACCTGGCGTGCAGACTTCATGGACCACAATCGTCTTCTGGAATTTGGATTGGATTTTCAGATGCCAAACTTTCCTCATAACCAACATTTCCTTAAAATGTGCACTTTATTAAAAACCTCATGTGCAATTTGCAAACCAAAATCATGTTCAGAAAGAACCAATACAATGAACCAGCAATGAACCTAGTATGCATGACAACACTAGAGCACTTTTCAGTAACTTTCTTGGTTTCATTTTTATTTCACTCACGCAAGAACACAAATACAAGCATATGGGCGCGCGCGCAAACGCACGCACGCGCACAAACAAAAAAGAAAGGGCAGGTCAATCCCTTGAGAATGTAAATGCTCTTTCCCACGTCAGTCTAGTGTCTGGTCAGTGTATTTAATAGACCTATCCAGCTAAGTGCACGTTTTCCATTTTTGGAAGTATAAGTTTTCAAATGCAAGAGACTTTTGAAAAGACGGGCTCAACCTGGGACCATAAGAATGGCAATTATGCATCTACGCTTGCGAATAATTGGGTGGGAAAGTCACGGGCAGCGACAGCGATACTAAGCCTTACGCAAGGCCGGGGATCATTTGGGCAGGATTCCCAAAATAAGAATCAATACAGCATGTCTAAAATATTATAAGCAGACTTTTAGAGCATGGTTGCACAACAAAGGCTGATCCGCTGCAAGATTTAATGCCTACCCCCGCTCTTAATCATTTCATTGGTTTGTGTCTTGATCTGACATTAGTATAAGGCTATAGGCAACAGCTACAGCCCCAGACTGTGTATCCTAAAGATTTTACTGTGCTCAAGTACAGAAGTACACCAAGAGTGGAGTGGAGCTGCCGCTAAATGCCCGTAATGTAATGCAAGTAGTGTTGCGTACTCGTTCCAAAATACACTGAAAATGTGCACTCATAAAAGAAGCCCATCCCGGGGTTGGTAAACACCATCGCCAACAAAGCCTGACCCCCACACCAAAGACGCAAAAGAATCTCCAGCCACGTTGCTACAGAAGTGACATTTATTAGACGTTTGCCATATTTACAGTCGTACACATTTTCTTATGGGTAAACACCTCCAAGGTCCAGTACTACTCGGCAGAGAGCATGGAAGAGATGCTTTCCTGTGACAGGCGGAGAAAGGGGACAGGGTCATGTGAAACAGGCATCCTCAATCTTATCCAGTAAGGGCCGGAGCAGGTGCAGGACTTTGTACCATCCAAGCAGTTACACACCTGATTCTACTAATCAAGATCCTTAGCAAAAACTAGTGGTTGACTAGTAGAGCCAGGTGTGTAACTGCTTGGTTGAAAGAAAAAGCCTGGATAAGATTAAGGACCTCTGGTGTGAAAGAACAGGATCGGGGTCGATGGCAGGACGTGGCTCTTTATAATCATGGTGGTGGGGACAGGAGAAGCATGCTCGCCTCTCAGATGCAACGCCACAGGAGCTATGGAGCACTGCTTTCTCGCAGGCAGCATCTGGGAGTTTGGTCGCCGTCATCTCCCCCCTTCTCCGGTACAGGTGAAGAGTTCCGGGGTGGGGGGGTGGGGGTGCTGGCTAATCAGGTCACGGTCTGGTCAGTGTAGCGGGTGCAGGCGGAAACAGAGGGGCGACTTGCCCCCCCCAGAAACAGGTGTGCTCGTAATTCTTCCTGACCTCAGTGACCACAGGGTGACCCACAGGGGCAGCGTGCGGCGACAGCTGACCCGAAAACCACCGCAACGCGTTCTATACGGCACATAGGTGTATTCTTCCACCAAATTCATTTAGGTGCTCGATAAATTTATGGTTCGGCAAACCACAGACCCGTAGTACTGCCCTGGGCCTCCGTCCGTACGTCTGTAAAATACGCCATCTTATGGCGGTCTTCGGTGTCTTCGTCTTGTTTTGTCTGAAATTGTCAGTTGTGTTCCCTACGTGTGCATTCTAGGCATACACTATAACCTTTACCTGGAAAATAAAATGATACTTTTTCACAACTTTCAAGAAGCTTCCATCTCATACAACAAAAACACTGCTTTAAATTGTTTGATAAATCCCCCCCCCCCCCCGACCCCAATAGGAGTACTGTGAATCATGATTCCTAGCCAGCATGACTGCATCCAAATGAGAACTGCATTATGAAAAGACAGAAAAAGAACCGAGACTGCCCTCTACTGGCTAAAAGGGGCAAAGTGCATGCTACTGTTTCAACTATTAACAGATAATATATAAGGCATTATTCATACATCACAAACTTGATTGCAAACAGCACTTAACATTAGCCACTAGAATGGTTACAGATTTATCAGCATCCACTAGTAAAATTGTACATCTAGAAACATAGAAAGTAATGTCTCATTCGTTAATAGAACGGTGCAAAGCGGTATTGTTTCCCCCGCTCATCTTCTGCGGTTTCATTTTTGGGACTTCCTGCAGGTGTGCAGCAGAATTCTGATCGTGGGTTTGGTTGGTTTTTTTCATCTTGTTTTCTCGCTGCATCCAGGATACTGAACGCAGGGAGGAGTTTTGCGTTTTCATTTTTTTTTTAAAAGAGAAAGAAAACAGCTGCGAGAAGAAAAGAAAAAAACATTGAAACAATTAAAATAAACGCCGCTCTATTCTTGGAAAAGAAAGATACCCCACTGAAGAATTGAGAATGGCTTCTGGTAAAATACCTTCGCATAGCAGTGTGAAATTGACACCACTGAAAAAAGTAAACACGGACCACTGCCTTGTCTACCTTACATTTCTTCTTCTGCCATTTGTACAATTATACTGTTTAATACAATTATATTACCCTTCTCGCTTTCCCACACTGCCGTTCAGTCAGAAATTATGCAAGCTAATTTCATATCATCATCATGTTTATGGATATGGATTCATCCCGTTAATGACTCAGTTTCGCATGTAATTACTACGAATACCTCAAGGAGATTTTTAAGCAGAGCCGTAGCTGGATCTTCCTCGCACATAGACTCACGTTTGTTGTCAAAGCGAAGCCTTGTGAAGCCATTTTTTTTGACGAGACTAATCAAATCTAAAAAAATAATCTGCAGGGAGTTGTCGCTCAAGGGTCAAAAGACAACTCACGAGGTAGAAAAACTAATGAAGAGTGACAACATGGGTCAATGAGTTTTGCCATTATGTTAGAGGTGAAGAAAGTAATGCTTGCGTGTCAGCTACATTTTAACCTTCATATTTATCCATTATTTATCCAGGAGAGAGCCCCGTTGAGATCGTCATCTCTTTTTCAAAGGGGGTCTGGCCAATGTGCACAAGGCTCTTTTTCACGCAGGCAAGTGATAAATCAATGAGTCGTTCCATTTCCTCCACGGGAAAATATACAAATGAATTCAAGGCAGTGCCGTTCTACACAGGGCCATCATACCACACTTCTGGGTAAACAGTGGAGGGGACATGAAGTACTGCACACCCTTGTCTCAAACAAAACTGAGTTACACAGAATTTAATATACATGGCTGGGACACGACAGGTGTCCTTTGACATCACTTCCTGTTTTTTTGCAAATCCCATGGGGGATCCACTGGGCCAATAAAACGCTCTGAACTGCCATATACCATTAACTGTATACAATGTGCTGGTAACAACAATCCCAAATCCTTCCAAAGCAAATTGTTTCACTGAATTCCAATTATATTCTGCAGATATACTGCTTAAAAACAGACAAACATGCCATTAGCTCAAGTGCTCCATCTACTGGTGGTGGAGGGAATTCACTTCAAATTGCAGCCGCAGACTTATCCTCAGGATGGCAGATCAGGCGCTCAGGTAGGACGTTGTACCCTTGAGGAAGGTACTTAGGTATGTCAGTAAACTATCCAGCTGTATAAATGCATACTATGTAAAAAGCTGTGTAAGTCACCCCTGCTAATTGTCTAAATGTAATGTTACCCAATGGATGCACATAGATACTCCCACTGATCAGAAAGGCCTCCAACCCTAGTGTTGAAGAGCTACAGAGTACACCGTTTTATTTTCATGTTAAAACAAGCGTGTTATTATAGCTCGTACCCAGTCGCATTCTGCTCTAGTCTGCATTAGCTCCTGCCCATTGAAGCAGATGTATGCACGAGCATCGTGGAAGTTGAACACATACCTTTAGTAGATGAAGAGAACTCTGGTGCGGGGGAGAGTTGAAAAGGAGTCGGCCATTTTGCGAACCTTGGCGTAATTGATGAAGCCCCTGAGGAAGAGGAGGAACCCTGGAAGAACATGAAGAGGAGACTGAGCACACAAGTACAGACTATCAAGACTTAAGGACAGACAGAGCACACAAGTACAGACTCTCAAGACTTAAGGACAGACAGAGCACACAAGTACAGACTCTCAAGACTTAAGGACAGACAGAGCACACAAGTACAGACTCAAGACTTAAGGACAGACAGAGCACACAAGTACGGACTCAAGTCTTAAGGACAGACAGAGCACACAAGTACAGACTCTCAAGGCTTAAGACAGAGCACACAAGTACAGACTCAAGGACAGACAGAGCAATAATACAATTATTTACATTTCAGCTGCTTTCAATTTCTTAACCTTCGCCATTTAACCATAAAATAGAAAATTTTTACAATGTGAAAAATCACATTCTCCAATGGCATTCGCCTTTAATTTATTCCCCTCTGCTATCTTTGTTAGCCTATATACATACATACTTTTTGTGTTAAAAAGTAAAGGAAAGTGTACTTTAACACAAATACTACAGTTTCTTCATTATTTGTGGTTTATTCTGATATTTTATGCACTTTATATTTTGAATAGAACAATTATTTTTATATTTGTCTGTGTTAAAAAAATAAAGGGCATTAAAGGAAACGGCCAAGATGCAAGATTTCTGTCTTGTAAGTCTGTCTTCCCCAAATTGAATTGATTTTACTGACTTTACTGTAGCCAACTTCAGATTTTACATACATTCAAAAAATTGATTGATTCGAATCGGAGACAAAAATCTGATCAGGACATCCCCACTTAATACCAGGGTTTTTCCTACATAGTAAATTCTTTGGCGGCCGACAAAATGATTTCACGGACCGCCACAGGGAAATCGCGACCACTAAAAAATGACAATAATTGAAAAAACGGCAAATAAAATCATATTCAAATGAATTTAATTAATTTTTTTGGGTGCAATATGGTCTTTCGGACAGTGGATGGTGATATATATTGTACTAGTCGCCTTCCAGATGTCAGTACTAGGAGACGAGTAGAAGAACCATAGAACCATGGACTGTATAGAAATGCGGCTCAGCTATTCTGTGGCAGAGTGCAACCTAAATCTTTGGGGCGACTCGCTAGAAAGACATAGACTGGGCTTTCGTTTTGAAGCTCACTTCCTGGTTGGGCTGGGAGCCGCCATTGTGCCGTTGTACACTAGCGCCACTGTAGTATGGCTCCAGTATAGGTCTTTCACTATGTAAGTCAATGGCAGCAATGTGGTCAAAATAGTCAATACATTTTTCCCACAAAAAAATGTAATTGCAATAGGTGCCTTTCCTTCATCTAATGCCTGTGCAGATTTTTTTTATATTGTCTCATTTAGACAGGGTATTAACATTTATTCAGGACCAATCAGAGGGACAGGTTGAGTCCTGGGGGTCACTGCTAAAGATAGGTTCTATATGGTTCTCACAGCCCTCACTTGGAGGGGCGGAACCAGAAGGGGGAGACAACAGTCATTGGTCTAAAACGCACCCTACGCTTGGGACAGAGACACGCTGTATTTTTGAGTGGAAGTCGATGGAGAACATCCCTTAGTAGCCTACCGTGAACAAGCTGTTGTTTTGTGGACAGAGTTCGTAACATAATAAATTGACTGCCTTTTCGCTCATCTTCAACACATTTGTCATCACGTATTCATTTTGGAGCGAGCTATGATGTGTCTACTACGGAAAAAAATAACTATGAGATAGCAGAGGATGTTAGTTGCATTACAGGCCCAGCGTCTCGGAGCAAGCAGCCGAACTGTGGGTTAAGTATCTGAAATCCATTGCTCCATACCTGTATAACCTTATCAATTTAGATATTCATTTAGCTAGTCCACCCCCTCCCGTACGCAATCGCCGTACTCCCGCTTAGCAATACTGGCTAACAATAGCTTATGGCAAAGCCTTTTAATGAAACAGTTATTCGACTTCCTTAAAGTCATCCTTGCTGGCTGATTAACGTTACTAACATTAGCCAGCTGCTCCAGCTAGAACCCTAACCGAACATTTCTATACCTGGATAATTTTTTTAGGTCCGGGGAATAGAGCCAAAGTGTTAGCGGTATGCTTGCACTGACTCAATACGGGGATGTTTAAAATAAAACCAATAATTTATCGGAAAAGAATACGGAGTCTGCGTTTGTAAATGTTTGTAATGTTTGTGATTAGGTTACAGGATTCAGATGAAAGTTAATGCCAGCTACGATGTAATGTAGGCTACTATGCTTTAGCTAGCATGTGAAACCACTAGCAAACCTACAATGCCAACTTTATCTGTAAGTTTTCAGAACGGGGTTTCATGCTGCAGAAAACCGTGACAGACAGCTCTGTCACAGTCTAATTAATTAGCAGTTAGCCAAAAAGACGGTGGTGGTTTGCTCATTTTTAAGACTATGGGGACAGCTTGCTACCTTTCTAGCAGCGCCAGAAATATTTATAATAAAACTGGTCTTGTCAAAATAACATATGTGATTGATTGACCGTCAATATAGTTGATGGCAATAGCGTTACCCTATGTCCGTCTGTATGTGGTGATGCAGTGAGTCAAGCCTGACACCGAGCTCAGCTGGTGGTAGGCTATGCTATCTAACGTTAGCTAACAAAATTAGATGAATATAAATTGAAGATAACTGAATGAACGTTAATTATGTGACTAATACCACACATTCAACGCGAATAAATGACACAGTAAAATCGAGGATGAAAATGAAATGTTATATTATAAAACATTAGCAACTTAAGGAAGTTTGCAGCGAGTTCGTTTTGCACAATGGTGGGTTTGGTCAGGTCATGGGCTTCTCCACCCCGAACTGTCAATCATATGTGCCTGGACCATGAAGACTATATCCGGTTGACCTTGCTCCAAACAACGTCATTTGAGCTCCACGGAGCAGACGCAGTTCGTACAAACGGGTAGCGGAAAAGATATCCGGAGCTTCAAAACAGTTTTTACGAGGCCGTGGGAAGGCAATGGGTGAGGTCACAGTCAATGGATGGAACATGCTCCAATTTTGAATTAGGCTACCTTTGAAGCCCTAACTTCTGAAAAGGTAAAAGCTTTAACCCGATCCACGTTAGCGCCCCATACTATAGTGGTAGACGTATCGGTTCCAACTACAGGGGTAGGTCCATACACAGTAGCTACATAACTCTTTCACCCCTCATGGAAAAGATTATGTAAAACAAACTCAACCATGTGAAGTATTGTAGCCAATTAAATTAATTTGACAGCTATTCTCACTGATACCGATGTCTCCTATGAAATCTTTTATTTGTTCAGCTAGCTAGCTAGTAGATGAAATGAAAATGATCATTCAAATTGCATGGAGTGCTCTCCTTATTTTAGCTCATAGTGTTGTACTTCCTAGTTCCTATCAATGTACGGACCTACCCCTGTGTAATGTAATCTAGCTAGCTAGTTACATGCAATCTGATAGGAGTTTTGTGCAATGACTGTTTAAAAAACTTGCCATCGCAAGATTAGCGTGGGGTTAACTTTACAACCTAAATAAACTCAAAACTCGGTTGTTTTAATTAAATGTACCATGAATCCACTTCTTTAAGATAATGTGCAATTCTGGCCACTTGTTCTAAAAGTGGCGCTGATGAGCCGAACACACAAACCGCCGTGTTATGTGGCACCAAAGAAGAAGTTTAGTTTACGAATTGGAAGTTAAGCGAGCGTGAATCGACACGGTGAAAAACAGCGGAATATTTGTCTCAAAATTCTGTCCGTAAATCCAAGCAGATCAAGCGTGTCCTTCGATCGGCAAATGTAGATTCGCCAGTTCGCAAGCCAAGCTTTTGATTTGTACATGTGAACATTGGAAACATATCTGTAAATGTTATTTGCATTTGTGAATATAATTTTTGCATTCATCCAAATGATGATTTACGAAACACAAGTTGAGAGGTGTTTGTGTGTGGATGGTAAATACAATTGTGGATTATACTTTTGTGCTTGTTTATTTTTGATAGAAATCTACCTCCATAGCTACTAGCTATACAGTAGGCTACCTCATGCACTTTAGGTTTAGAAGGTACCTCATTGTTTTTCTACAAAACCTCTCGTAGCTATAAATATGAAACCAAATATCTTACCTGTAGGCTATATGCAGCTGTGTTATGATTAACCCTGAAGAGTTTATCTTGTTACATTTCGCCAAAGTCCCGTACAGTTGACATTTCCACAGTACTTTTGTACGTTTAAAAAAATAAATAAAACTTGTAGCTACACATTTTTTATTTCTGTTTTAGAGTGTTGTTTATTTATTTTATCAAAATAGCCTAAATGGTGTAATATTCAAATATTCAAAAAGATTCAACAACCTTTAATTTCTAAAACCTAACTCCTTCACACAACCCTACTGGTACTTTACAACCAAAGCCTACATGGGCTCTTTGTACTCCAAAAACTGTATTTACGGTAAAATTAATGCAAAGAAATTTGCAGCTCGCGCACTGCATGCGCTCCCATAGGTACCACCAAAATCCATTTCTCTGCCAGGAAAAACCCTGAATACTCACCCAACACCAAGAACACCCACCACAGCCAGTACTGGCCATCAAAGTATCCGGGGAAATAGGTTGAGAACTGAAAACGAAAACCAACACAATTAGCTACTCGTAAATAGACGCAAGTACTTAGGCAGCAAAACTGGGCAAAACGTCAAAGTAAATCTTGTGCAGGAGCTTGGAGAATACTGCTAACAGTCTCCTGGGGACCCACTGGGGGGGTTCTGCCTGCAGGGCACGTGTGCATATATTTGTCGGCACAAAGAGGGCGGAGCATGTGTGGCCATAGCGACCAAGAAAGCCTTACCCGGACGATCAGGATCCACTTTATTAGCGACAGTCCGAAGCCGGATATGGCGCCGTAGCGGCCGGCCGCGGAGGTGGTCAGGCAGAAGGACAGGAAGAACCCGATCCAGTTGAAGAGGAATGCCACTGGAAAGAAGAAAGAGGTTTCAGCCAGGACCCCATGACCAATCCCGTTACCATACCGAACGCCTCTGTGCACTAGCAGGCACCGTCATCATCACAACCCACAAACTCAGCTCATGTTCTGTTCTAAAAATAGTTACTGTGGCAGGTTAAATGAAAGTACTCAGAGGGTGTGAAATTAACACCCGCCACTAGCCAAATGCTGGTCAAATTTTTATTGTCGCTGGTAAGATTTACTACTCTAGCTGCCACTTTGTCAGGTAACCAACCAGGTTGTGTTACATTGTACAAGAAAATGTGACTGGTAAAATGTTGAAAATGGCTGGTGATTTTTAGAATGCACAACCACTCTGGCCAGTGGGTGAATAAGTTAATTTCATGCCCTGTCATGTCGAGAAATGTACACTGCGCAACGCGTATTGATACGAACCACAAATCTAATCTGAACTCTTTCCTCTGCGAAAAAACATTATGCAGGTTGTGTTACAAGAGAAGAGATTTTGACTACTGTGAAGTTTTGGTTTTTAGGAGGAAGTAACTGGAGTCACATGGTGGCTATCACTGCCATGAGCCATTTCCCATGGCTAAATCCTGTGGCAATATATATCTAGACTAAGTATGAGTATCAGAAACCTGGAACCTGAATGAGATTGGAGCCGTTATGAATGCTACATAAGAGGAAGTAATGTCACAAGAATAGCGCCAGACTTAAACACCATCTTAATGATGTGTGAAGCTATGATTAAGCTGAACTTCTGCGGTGGTGTTGTGTAACAGCGTATCATTGACGCAGGTCTTTTTTGACTGCTGGAGAACCCGGCTTAGTTTAGGGTTTCCCAGCTACTGCTGCTGCTTGAACACGTGACTAGAGAGCCAACCTCTAACTTACTACTGGGGCGGTAACATCTCGCCAAACCGTGAACTACCACGTATGACTGGTTGGCAGTTGAAACACACAGACACACCTGAATCGTACGGTGGAAAAGCAGGTCACGGCTGTCACTTTTTGGAACAAACGGTTTACTTACTAAAGAAAGTCAACATGAAAATGCCGTCGTTCCCTATCCGAAGCTGGTCCGCATCTTCAAAGTCCTCCCTCGCCACAAAATCATCCTCCTGCAGAGAACATAAGAAATCTAAATGATTTTATCCTTACAGCAGGTCGTACGATAGATCACTACATTCCTGGCCGTAATGACGTACATGTCCTCCTCTTAAGTGCTCTATATGCCCGTATCCCATCTATATTTAAGTATAGGGTGATAAAGTGATCAGCTGGACGGGGGAGTGGGTGAGAGAGATAGAGGGGGGGTGAGGGGGGGAATAGAGTGAGAGAGAAAGAGAGAGGGGGGACTGACAGATGGGTTTAAGGGGCTCTATGTGGTCCGTTTTACACTCACACGTCCGCCCCATTACTGTACCTCTAGAGAACCGCGAGTTACATCATCAAAAGTGTCCAGTCGTTCCCTGTACTGTGGGCAAGCAATGCAGGGCAAAGAGACAAACCAGCAACACAAAATAAAACGCCAAATAACACCACACAGCTCTTCCGGCCAAAAAAAACCAATCTAGCTCTAGCAAAATACCTAGCTTAGAGAAATGCACTGGGGGGGGGGGGAGCGTGACTTACTCTTCCAGCAACAAGAGGGATGGTGGCCTCCACTTTGGACCGCTCCGCCTCATCGTAGGAGGGCAGCGTTGTGGCGACGTTGTACGAGGGCGGCTTGGGGAACCCGCCGTCTTCTTTGTAGTCAAAGTAAGCTGCGAGAAGGGCACGAGATCATCGTCGTAAAACAGCGGCATTGCAACCTCGCAGGGCAGCCTTTACAGGAGCAGAGCTGCACCGCTAGAACACAACATACTCCGTCAACACCACGACTGCGCTACTGCGCTACCAGATCGGACGCTCGCACTCCTACGGCAGCGACATGTCTCTCCCTGGGCCTGAGAGCACAGCTGGTGATGAAGATGATGGACTACACACTTCCAATGTACGCTCTTACCGGCATTGTCTGCTGCAATGCTGCTGTAAGGAGGGGGGGCGTCGGCCGCCGCCTGCTCGCCTTCTCCTGGCTCCTCCTCATTGGGCAGCTGGAGAAAGACAGGCAAGCAGTGTAAACAACCTGAGATGGTCAAGTTGGGACAATTAGCCCATGTATGTGTTTTATTGCATATGGTATGTTAAATTAAATGTGGGGAAAAAAATTCCAAAAAGAAAGACTGGATCGGTCAAACAAGATGGCCAGTTAGATTTGGAAAAGTGCATTGCCAGCTCATTCTTATTGGCTGGACTTTTGGCAGTAACGTTGCAGGCGAGAAAAATCCATAAGCGAGAGGACGTAGTTTTGAGTGCAAGCTGAAAAAAATAACTTGTAAGCGAGCAGCGCAAATCTGAGTGCGCAGACCGAGTTTTGAGTGCTAGAAGAGCTAATCCATAAGCGAACAGGGGGAATACTGCACTCAAATTAATTTATTGCGTGTTCAGATTTTTGGCGTTTAAGAGATGAGTCGGCAGGGCGATGCTGTTGCCACTCTGCATGCCGCTGAGAGCCGACTCACACCGCCGGGAGAGCGGCCGCAAAGCCCTGGGTATCCAGAGCAACCGTCGCCCCGTCTCTTTGCCAGTACCGCTAAATGTTCCCTTGTTGAGCATTAGGTTTTGTCACACATAGCACTGATTAGTGACTTGCTGGAATAGTCATTTAATTGATTCTACACTGCTGCATCAACTGCTATGAACATTGTGAGACTTTGAAGGACCCTGTTTTAATTGACCCACATAATCCAACAGGGTCTCCCACGAGTCCCACCCCCCAATTGACCCCCTTCTGTATATGTGATTATGTCCCTGTGCCAAGCAGGCTGGGCTGGATTTGCCCTGTGTTTACTGTTGGTCACAGTCACATGACTGCTTTTATCTCACATGACACATGCTGATATGAGGAAGCTTCCCTGGGTTCTCGAACACAAACAGGGACGAAAAAAAAGAGGTTCACTTTTAAAGAGCTTTTCATCATTCACAAGACATACACCGAATACAACCCTGTTACAGACATAAACAGGATCAAAAACTGATGAATGAAGCTAAATTAAGTAGATTTTGGTTGGTTGGTTGATCTTAATTAAAAATCAATGGTGACTGGATTTCCCATCCAATTTGCACAGCAATTATGTCATAACATTTTGAAACATTTAATTAAAAAGCAAACACATTTATGGCATTCTTAACAGAGAAGCACACAGACACGTATTAGTTTCACATCCCCACATACAATGAACAGACTATCTATCCTGCCTGTGCTGAAACCCACACATGCTATAGAAAGCAGAGAATGAGTGTGCTAGATGACGCTGGAGCTCTTTGAGATGCTCATTAATCTTCCATTCTCCAGACACATACCCTACACCAAAGGCTGGTTCTACTAAGCTTTCCATCTGTATACATATCGTTTTATGCTGCCTCTATCGAAAGATTTTCCACTGCATTCTCACAGATAGACACCATCCTCGCTGTTGTGTTACAATGGGTCGGATGGCATAGCTATTCCACCAATAAAGCACGGACAAACATTTAGGGAATGTAGGGGTCACGGTGAAGGCCAGATGGCATCCGACACTGGCTCTGTTCGGCATCCTCGAGTTATTCATGTTGCCCTCCGTGGCCTTCGTGTACCGTTTGATAAGGGGTCGCATTTCACCCCCTTTCCATATCGAGTTGCCCCTATATTTCCTCATTTAAAAATCTGAAGTTGGCCTTTAGAGAATTGTGATTACGCATTTCGTAGCTGCAGTGCCAGTGGTCTTTAAGACGTGGGCGCCTCTTGGCGATGCATGCAGAAGTTGGCGTTTTTTATATCACTTGTATCACTTGTAATGGCTGTAACGTTAGCTAGCCACGCTTGAACACTCTTAGTTACCATTTGAGCAAAAATACTTTCAAACTTATCCAGTAATGTTACCCAACTAGTAGCACTCGCTCATTCAAATTCCAAGGCGCAAAGTTAATTCCATACACTCCAAGCAATTAATCTATTGAAGCTACCGTTAGCTTAGCTAACGTTAGCTACGTAGCCAGCCAAATGACAGGGGCTGCATCCCAATATTCTTCACTCCCCACCTCCTTTCCTCCACTCCCCCACTACCACTCCTCTCCTACCCGGAAGTATGCAAAACTGCCTGAAAGTTTAGAGTTCAAGTATTCAAATGTACAGTATACAATGTACCTGACATTGCGGTTTGCGTCGAGACATTAATTAATATGCAACCATTTATACATAATAAAGATTAAATCAGCGACATTAGATTAAAACACAAAAATCCGTTTCCGCGGTACGGAGGAGAGGAGGTGGTAGTGGAGGAAAGGAAGGTGCATTTTCCGAGTATTGGGACGCACCCATCGTTTAGCAAGCTCGCTAAAATGGTCGTTCTTGCGTAACATCCGAGCTAACGTGTCCAGCGGTCGAGCTAGCTTTATTCCAGCTTGTTGTGATATTTCATCAGTTACACTCGACCATTTCCCATTTAAACCCGCCCGTGGCAGCCGGCGCAGGTCTCACATGTAGCGAACGTTAACTGAGATGCCGTTCACAGCTAAGACTGTTTGCTAACAGGATTATTTTCGAATTAAAATCGACGTCAAACGAGAGGCGGTTAGCTCGCTAGCATTTTAGCTTGAGGAGATCGACGGCCTGCACAGAGCTTAAACGAACACAATATTATTTATTTAGCCGGGGAATTTTGCATTTCCACATCAACACAATATATGCCTAACTTAGTTAACGTTAGCTAACGTAATTTTATAAGAGTACGTTACCTTTCGAAAAAAAAGACCTAACGTTAGTCTAGCTGACGTTAGCTATAAATAGTTTCCGTTCATTCATAGACGGCTGAGTTTTTTTTTTTTTGGATCATGAAATATAAAAGGACTTCAAACACTAAAGTTACAAAAAAAAATGACATAACCGTATAAATAAGTAGTTCACACGCATTTTCGAAAATGAACTAGCTAGCTCGCCAACTGTAACCAGTCAAAACAATGAGGCCTGTGTTTCCATATCACTCCCCGTTGTTTCCTACGGAGACTCGCCGCCACACAAGAGGGCGGATTCCCCTCTACTCGCCGCCTATTGACCGACAACAAACTTACACTCACCTGCTGGTATCTATTGCTTTGCTCTGCCATTCTTCTGTGGGCGATTAAGACCTTTAACACCACGACCAAAGTAAATATAATGACTTAAGCTTTTCCCTTGGTGTCCAAAAGACGAAAACAGAGCGAAATCGCTTTATTTTGACTGTTCGGGACGATGTTTTCCTCCTGTCCCTCCCCTGGTCTCGCCTTCTGTATGTAATGGTAACCAAAGCAAGGTTGAGTTCTGCTGCCACCGCAGGCCAAACCGATGCTCTGCAAGCCCAAATAATTTTTTCCATGATGGTTGCGTTAATGAAAAATGCCTACTTTTCATATAACTTCCAAAAAATATGTGCTTGCCAAAAATACAAAGGTAACGTACATTTTAAACATTAGCATTTAAAGTTAATATTGTATAATATTTCATAATAATATTTCGGGTAAGTTACTAGGAATAGTAGTAGAGACACATAATTAAAATCATACAAATCCAGTAGCAATATCCTTAATGTGACAATATCCTTAAATATTCCCCACTGCTTCATAAAATAGGCTACTGCCGCATGACAGCGTGAATGAATTTAACATGTGAGTGTCCCTTGTAGACATCGCTGTCAATCATCATCTGTGCTTAATTAGTGGCAGTTACTTTATCACTGTAGATGATTGGGGTGATGAAATCGGGATAGTCGTTTGACACGTAGCTTGACGAAGTCTTGCTGGTGGTGGACTGACGTTGTTGTGAGAAAACAAGTCGAGATTAACTGATGTCCCTACACATAGGCCCTACAGACAATAAATGTCAAATAAGACAAATACACATCCCACTTGGTGGCATAACAGTGAATTTATCTGTAGGCTAAATAAAGCAACGGTGCAACATGAATGTTTACACAGTCTGACTGTTTTTATTGAAAATAAAAAGACAAAAACAGTAGCCTACTTGGACGCATGGCTGTAAGTGCGCTGTGGAAAGCCATGTCCGCTCAGTTGGTATGATATTTCACAAGGACAGGGTAGGTGGTGCCTATATGCTTCTGGTTGTAGTGATGGCAAACAATCTCCACTTCATAGAGGCTGAAGGACACTTTAACACGCTCATTGGGGGAGGTCAGAAAACACAAGGTGTAGAGGGCAAACTCAAACTCCGGACTGACTCCAATGAAGATGCTGCCTTTTGGTTTGATCCCGTTCTTCCAGCTGAACTGCAGAGCCAAGATGTGTTTCTCCTCATCGGGCTGTTTTGAGGGGGAAACATATATATTTAATTACTGCTACCAATCTGTGAGGAAACTTGTCTTTAAAAAATGAACTTTCACAGGAATTAATGTAGTCCGCAGTCAGAAGTGGCTTATGTGCAGAATGAACAAAGGCTTTCAACATTCTCTGTTTGTGACAAGACATCCGGTGAGTCACATTGTCTGATCACAATTTCATAAAGCATAAAAGCCTTCCATAAGTTGATTCACCACAATCGCTTTCTGAGTAATAGATGTTGAACTTACAGTGAACACCTTCAGTTGATTCTTGCCAATGCACTCTTCAGAATTACAACATGACACAACTACACTCAAATCTTTATCTTTTTATATAGCACTAATCCGTTTTACTATTATTTATTCTCTTCCTTTTTTTACGTTCCATTAAAATATTACATTTGGAAACAGAAAACTGTCATTTCACCAAATGCATTAATATTTATTCCTGTATGAAGAATAAAAATGCAGCTGTGGTTGAGGAGACATGATGGTGAGCCTTCATTTCCATTCAGAATTACACGTCTTTTATTCGATGAACAAATTGTTTTTATATTTGCTCAGCCATTGACTACTTACTTTGGGAGAGTTTGCATTCACGCTGTAGCCCTTGTAGTCGATGTGGCCCAGCTTCTCTTGCAGGTACAGCTGAATCCAATTGTGGAAGCCGATGACGGTTCGGCCTCCTCGCGTCTCTCCAACAAACACGTGTTCGAACCCCGAGGAGTCTGGTCTGAAAGAGAGGGGTTGAGATTGTGAGGCTGAATTGTTCCTCAGGATCACATTGAAGGCAGGGATTGGAACACTGCCTATTAAATGGCTGGGTATTCATCCCTCCATTGTGACTGTGATATCGTTAAAACGGATGATGGACAACAGTATTGTGCAGAATCTAATGAATAGGAATGGCTTCTGAAAATTGGATAGGATTCCAGTGGTCTATTAATTAGCAAAGAAGCATATTTCACCTCGAAAAGCTTAAAAACATATATAATTATTAGGGGACTGAGTTTAATAAGACAAAATAGTAGCTGTGCTGGGCTCCGTGGTATTCTTTTTGTGATTCTATTCCCTGTTATATATAACCAACCTCAGACACTCAAAAGGAAAAGCCTTAGCATACCCAATACATTTAGGCTTTTTGATCTTGCATAACTACTAAATAACAGCAGCTTTAAAAGTAGATGTAAATAAGAACCTTCAGAATGTATGATATGCATGCGATGCTACCTGTTTCTGCGGGCTGGATCAAGACAACAAATTAGGGTTTTCCCCTACCTGCTAGACCCTCTCCTGGCATAAAGCTCAAACCAGATACGGTAGAGCTGCTGCTTGAAATCCTCGGTATCTTTTGGGGAAAGTTGCTTCTCTACCAGGTACTTGTGAGCAATCTGGGGGAAAAACACACAGGATCATTTCAAACCACATTGGGATCATGCTATAGACTTCAAAACCACACAAATCCCACTAAGTTGGGTCATGCTTGTTGACACAATACCTTCATTGTAGGTGTCTGTATGATGGAATCCAAGAATTTGTGGTTTTCCACTATTTCTTCTGGAGTCACGACCTCAGGCTCACCGGTGTCACTCTCATAGTTATCAAGGAGGGATATGAAGGCTAGAAGGGGGACCTCAGTTTAGTTTACACTCTGTGGAAGAAGACAGGTTTGAACCGCCCAACACACAGCAGACCACAGCGATATCTCTCGCACGCAGGGCCTACCCAAGAATGTCTCTTTTTTGAAAATGTTTTCATCCACGAACGTGAAGAGCGGAGATGCGGCTCGATCGCTGCCGTCGTTGACTGACATGGCATCCCCAGCTTTTCCCTGCCAGGAAAAAAACAAGAGGACGGACCGAAGAGCGATGTTAGAGGTGAAGAGCTGGCAGACTGAAGAGCTGACACGCTGTCATTCCTGGACACCGACAGGCTGACAAGAGAACTCATCACTGTGATTCAGTGCCTGACATAATCATTTTCTAGCACTTGCTGTGGGATTACTATGGAGAAACACATTATAAGGAGCTGTGTGCAGCTTCTTCCACACTCAACTGAAGTATGAAAGTGGCCATCTGAGAATGGCATTAGATTTGTGCCACAAAGATGCCAAGGCAATTGCAATGAGTTTTTATAGAATCGAAAAATCATATTGAAGGGGTTTTTATATAAGGAAATGATATAAAGAGTCAATTTTCATGCTTTTGTTGGTTGACAGCATTTTGGTGAAGCCTGACATAAATACATATGTATCTTATCACTGAATACCCTCTCTCCAGTACCAACCAAAATGTTGTGCTACCTGTAGAGAGATCCGGTAGTCCTTCCCTGGTTTCAGTCGGTTTACATCATTGTCCCATAGTTCCTGAACCATTGCCGATAACTCACGGTCACTTTCATTCATGATGTGTCCACACGTGTCCTTGCGTAGGCCGCAGACTATCATGCCTCTTTGAATTCTTCTGCCAGAGAAACAAGGTGCCATCTTATGACATACAACATGACTGTACCTGTTCACTACACCATTTGACCAGGTCACATGTTATTTTCACAGTTGTGCACTGAATTTGCAATTGAATTGGACATATATCAGTAACTCTTGTGTTTCATGTAGGTATACCTGAATATATAATATATAACCTGTTATATTCCCCATTACTGGAATGGAAATTTATAGTGTAAACTAAAGAGTGATTGTACACAGATACTTTACAAAACAGTATTCAGTTATTGATAAGGAATGTTTTCATAAAACAGAACAATCACGTTTCCAAATTCACTACATTCGTAAATGTACAATCTTTCCTGGAAATGGGCTTGATGATTGTCTCTCACTGACACTGACAGAGTCAAATTCTTAATGTGCCATAATTATATGAACATTTTGACAAATCTGCAAGAGTGGGCTAACCCAAAAAGTACTCACCTGACCGGTTACATTTTGCTTGATAGAATGGCAGAATACCACTATTTCATATACATACGAAAGTAATGCTATAATGTTCCCCATTTAACCAAGCAAATAAAATTACCACTAAACACGCAGCTTACCTCTGGGTCAAACAATGTTTTTTATTAAAACATATGACAACCCTTTAAGAACTTTTTAAAAGGCAATACGCACAATTGCTATTTATTCTTGTTCAGGATAAAAAGCAATGGTGTGTATTGCCTTTTCAAAAAGATGTTCTGTTTGAAAATAGGTGACTAAACCTCAGCTGCTAGCTATGTTCATCTGTTTTGTTTGCGATGGCAAAACAAATCTCAACAAAGCTGTGAAACAGGCAATCTAGATAAAACCAAGGCAGCCACCAGGTCTCTACTTTATCCAACGAATGCAGTAGTTAAGTATAAAATTGTGATTTTATATCTTGTTATACTCACTATACCTTCTTGTCACACTGGCCTTTTGTTCTTGTTTTGCCGTTTTCTTTTATATTTCTGTCAGTTCAGAGCTGCATTCGAATGTGATCCTGGAGCAGTGTGAGAGTAAAACCGGCCTGTTTGAAACATGTACCTTTATTGGCGTAGTAACACAGGGGACTGATACAGACACAGGGGCGCTCATAAGCAACGAGGCCGGACAGAGACCATTTTAAAGGGTTATCCCGTGTCAGCAACTCTGGCCAAAGGGATTAAACTGCGCGTCGTGCTTTTTAAATCTCTCCCTACAACACGGACACGTTCTTTGTTTTTTTAGCGTGGTATTGTTAGTTTCTGTCTCTGCTCTGCCTCCCCAACCCTGCCCCCATCCCCACTCCAGGGAGTGCAAGCATGGAGAAGGCCTGGTCAATGAAAATCCATTCAGAGAGACATGAAGATGACAACAAAAACGTGTAGTACAGGGCCTGGCATTATTCACTCCTTTCCTTGCCCTCAATTTAAGGACTTTAAAAATCATAAAAATAAGAATTCTTGGAAGATATAAAATGTGTGGGCTGAATATATCGGAGGCCGTGTGCCACACGTGAATTGGGCGGGTTTCCATAAAGCAGGTGTCCATCAGACTGTTGGATCATTTCTCAAATGTATAGCTTGAGTACTGAAATTCAACAATAAAATACATAATTGCTACATATTCTCCTCATTACTTTAATCAGGTTCAACAAGCACTTATTAGCAATTGTTGAAATTGCAAGAATAATGAGGATCAAAATAACATGTTGTGTTCTCTCCAGCTGCCAAACCATCAGGGTCAAATACCCTACTCAATCAGATTCCAAATATTTGTTGCCCTCTGATCACTTACATAGTATTCATCTAAAATAATATTATATATAATATTCATAAAATATTAGGGTGGTGACTGGAAGCTCAGTTGGTCTAGATCAGTCGTAACTGGTATGGTCAGTGTTGGATTGTGGTGCATGGGGTACGTCAGTGGACTCATGTTTTAGCTGGACGTGCAACCAGGGAAGCACACTTATTGGCTTATATTTCAGACAAACAGGTACACCCACCTACTGTAGGCCTCCATCTTTCCTACGAAACTTTAGGCAAGAGCTGGGCTGTGTTCGGATCCAAAATTTACTCTTTCTTCCTGTCGTTCCCTTCCCTTGCTTCAAGGGGGGAATCCCCAAAATGCCAGGATGAAATATGGCAGCCACACCAAGTGTGATTCGGATCCAACAGAACTCTATGGTGTTG
Organism: Ilyophis sp. 1 JC-2022; assembly: GCA_022702515.1. Lineage (NCBI taxonomy): Eukaryota > Metazoa > Chordata > Actinopteri > Anguilliformes > Synaphobranchidae > Ilyophis > Ilyophis sp. 1 JC-2022. The sequence goes on from CM040401.1 coordinate 28,135,157, forward strand.
CACTTCCGAAATGTTGCGAGGGCAATTCGGTTCCGTTTTTGTTTGTTTTTCGTCAACCCTCCCTTGCAGAGCACCTTTTAAGTTTGCTTGCTGCACGTAGCAAATTGCGTCACAGTATAGCTCCCTTGAGGAAAGTGAGCAAGGAAAGTGTGTGTGTTAAATTGGATTCGAATGCAGGCCCAGGTTTTTTACCAAAGGAAATCAGGAAAAGTTGTACCTTCAGCACAGCAGCTATGTCCCGCCCACAATTCCAACCTATAGCCAGCAGTGGTTGATCCACCTCTTTCATCGTCATAGTAACAGCCAGCTTATTAGAGGCGGTAAGCAGGCTCTTATCCCCCAAAGCGCCCGGACGTATTTAAGACGTCTCCAGTGTCGCTCTCACCACATATACACATAATCACACAGGTGCTGCAGGAAAACCAATCCGAGCAGCCAGGCCCTGAAACAATGTACAGGGAAACAGATTAATGAAGATGACAGCGTCCTTCTGTTCTGTGCATTTTTATTAATTTTTTTTTACTTCTCCTAGATATTGCAAAACATAGCAAAATCGGACCTGGGCCTGAATTAACCGTAGCCATTCTCCCTTTCTGACGCCAATCCCATAGGGCAGAGGGCCAGGGTCATCCACGATGCAAGGGCGAAATCTCTGTTGTGGTAAGCCCATGGCTAATACAATAAAGCTACCTCCTTTGCACTTTTTGCATTTTTAAACCCCCTATTGACATTTGACTTGTGGGTCATTTCTCTCAGGAAATTTCATTTTCCAACAAAACACTCAAATCCTCAAGTTATTTGTTCTCCCATGTCACCCGGAACAGCCTGGACATTATCTTAGTAAGATGCAACCTACCAAAGCCTATTGTTAGGTCATTATTTGAAACCATCCAGCCTTGGCCACAAAGTGGACTGACAGCATTCTTAGTCAGTGTGTGGGCATGCCCCTGCTTCTCCGTTAGTGTAAATTACATTGATATTAAATGTGGAGAAATGTTAAGTCTATTGGAGCTATTGAAATCTCCAGCGTGAATTACAGCAACGTTTGCTAATGCTCTATCTGCGCTTACATAAAGACAGGAAGACACACGACATGGGACGACAGCATCAGAACTGCAGAAAGCACAGAATTCACAGAAGGCTAATGTACGTGCATCTTTTCTTTTTTCTATCATGTATAGTGTATTGAATACACATGAATACACTGGAGTTCCACATGAACAAGCAAACCTTCCTTGTGTCAGTTGCCAATTTATTTGGTAACACACGATAAACATTCCTGACATTTCTTTATTGACAGTTATGCAAATTATTTATAACAGTGGACGTATGGATTCTAAACTAAAAACATTCCATTGGTGTTTGATAGCAATCAAACATGTTGCATTTTGCCATGCTTTATTTACACGTTCCATAAGCCATAATTAAATGTCAGTTTTTAGGGTCGTTATGAAGGATACTAGTATGCATAGTATTCAGATTAAATTAAGTAATATGATGTATGCAGGCGGCAACCTTCCTGTGAATTCTTTCACAATTTTGAAATTGAAAAGATGTAAGTTTAAAGTAGCGGGCAAATAGTGTCCTTTTTAAGTTTCTGAGAGAACGGAAATAAATATAACATAAGTTGTTTTAGAAGATCCAGGTTAACAAAAGCCCTTCCCCACTATCCTACGCATCATTTAGTGTAATGTCTCCAGGGCCACAAAAAGCAGTCTGCAGAACTATCAGACCACGATTTGGAAAGAAAAAGAAAGGACCCCCCGTAAACCTAGCCTGTTCCTGAACACTTGGCATAGCCAACACAGTATCTAAAGAAAAGTGAACGCCCCTTGAGCTTCTAGCATTACAAGATCTTAAACAAGTTATCTGGAAAGAGAAATATCATTCATACAAGGCTTTCATGTACTGATATACAGTAGTAATTATTACTTGTCATTTTTAGTCTTTCTTCAAAATAAACATTTGTCTGGTAAAAACGAAATAGACGAATGTGCAAGGACTTTACAACATAAAGCAATGCCTTTAACAAGCGATTGTGTTTGTTTTTGTTTAGTTTTTTTTGGTAGAGTACAATTCCTGATTATAACTCATTAAAATGCATTGGAAGATTGTGTAGGTTGTGTGAAATAAGGTGCTGAGAACAAGATTGTAAGGAGATCATCAAGCCTCCTTCTGATTAATCATCATCGTCACTCCAGAAGTCATCATCCTCGTCAACATCCACTCCTTGGAACAGCCTAAGGAAACACACAAACACAAATACACAAAATATGTTTCGCAACAGTTTTTAAGAGAATTAACCATTCTTCATGTGCTTTCACTCTGAGTGCAACCTAACTTCGAATCCCTGTCTTATGATCTGGAAAGTAACACACCCAGACACAAAATGCGGTTTACAAGCACAACCTAACTTGAAATCCCTAACTTAGGATCCGGAATGTAAAAAACTGCCCACTCGTTTCTCAAGGACAAGGGACTGACATAAAGGAACACAACTTTTCCAGCCACTCTTGAACTGAACATCGCTGGGCCCAAACCAAACCAAAGCACACACCCCCCCCCCCCTGCAGTGGAAAGCACACCACACAGACGCGCCACACTTCTCCTCGCTAAGTGCGTGCTCCCAAAAACCCCGAACATTGGCTGCCGTGAAGACGTGCGGCGACTCACAGGTTGTAGCAAGGAGAGCCAGAGTTGTTGAAGTGGCTGTATGGGTTGACGCGGGTGAGCAGGCTCAGACACAGCCAGCAGAAGTACTGCTTGCAAGACGTGCAGGTCATCTTGTTACAACCGTCCACCTTCTGTAATAAACAAAGTACACAGTATCACAGTCGGCCTGATGCTAAGAGATTAAGAGATAAAACTAGGATTCAAAGCGCTGGCCCATGAGGCAGGTGAAACAGGGACAGCACCTGTATGTTGGTGCCACAGCGAGGGCAACCTTTACAGTTCTGATCCAGCCACTCTCTGCTGAAAGACTCCTCCACCGCCTTCTGGATCACCCTCTTCCCGTAACGCTGTTCCAGAAACTTCTTCCCGTCGTCGCTGGCTGATACATACTCATCTCTCAGGCTTCGTAGCTCATCTGCAGTGGGGGAGGAAAGACAGAAAACTCTCACAACGCTGCCAGGTCTACTCCTTGTGCTGTTCAGGTGTTTATAGCCCCCCCAGGCCTGGCTTTTCATTTACATTAAGCGCCTAAAAACAATGGATTAAAGCAGTCAACACCAGCCTCATACTGGGTCTTTAAAAAGGGAGCCACATGGCCAAAAATTCCACAAAAATGCACATCGGCTGCAAATTTCTCAAAAGGTATTTGTGACGCAACTCTCACGTATGCGTCAAATATCCCTCCTCCCAGGAAGTCTCTTTGAGCAAAACTTCAGATACATCTGAGACCAAGGGAATTCTGTTGCCAAATTCACACGGAATGTCCCTACAGGAAAATATTTACTTCATGAAGCATAAACTGCCCCACGGGATAATTAAAATATATATAAATTCATCATACGAGCGTAAGGCTGTGTGTATTTTTTTGACCCCGTTACCTGCAGTGGCTCTACAGTGGGAGAGCCCGTGGAAACCGCGTTTGCAGAGGGTGCAGAAGGCATACTGACAGGAGGAACAGATCCCCATGGTTGTGTCTGGCTCAACCATGACAGCCGTGCGGCACATCTGACGCGGGCAGTAGACCACGTCGGCCATGAGGTCCAGGCTGGACTGAAGCAGGAGGCGGTCATACCGTGCAAACAGCTCCTCCCCAACCAAAAGCTTCACCTTCACCCCAAACAAACAAAAAAAAATGCACATTAATACTCATCCATTAGCATGTCAACAGGTCTGAGTGGAGCAGGGGTGTCTAGTCTTATCCGAAAAGGGCTGATGTGGGTGCGGTTTTTTGTCTATATATCAAGGTCTTGATTGAAGAACATGATTCGTTCATTTGTTGAATCAGGTATGATGGTACGGGGCAAAAACAAAAACCTGCACCCACACTGGCCATTATCGGAAAAGATTGGACACCCCTGGAGTGGACACACCTCACGTACACCTGTGGGGTAGGGAGACAGGTGTACCTGTGACGGTGTAGCCACTGAGGTGCACTTGGGTTCGGGGCAGTTAAGGCACTGGACGTTGCCGTCCCGTATCTGGATCTGGAAGTACTCGCTCATGCAGGCCTTGCAGTAGACGTGCTCGCACTCCTTGAAGAGAAGGCAGCTGGACCCTAGCTTCTCCAAGAAGCATATGGCGCAGCAGTACACCTTGCTGTCGAAGACCTTCTGTCGCTGAGCCTCGTCAAAGTCCAGGAGCTGAGGTAGGATATTCGCGCGAGGGTCCACCTCTACGACCGCCCTGGGGTCCAGCGACTCCTGCCCACCATTTTCCGGCGGCGCGCCCCCTGGTTTCTTCACCGTCTTCACGTCGGCCTCGTTCCTCTTCCGTTCGGGAAGGGCCTTCGCGGTGCTGACGATCTCCAGCGGGGACTGGAGGCACAGGAAGCTGAGAACATCCTCCTTGAGAAACTGGATCCAGGAGAATAGGACCACGCTGCCTTGGTTCACTCTCCACAGTTCATCCAGGCGCTTACACACAGCGGTCAGCTGTAAGACAAGGACAGCAATCTTCAATTTTATTTGTACAGTGCATTTTACAGAGACACTGACACAGAGACGCTTTACAGAGAACACAGAAAAAGGAAAATTGGGCAAACACCAAGCCTGAATCCTCAAAAAAAATTAGCAAGTGGGGTTAAAAATATATTTATATATTTTTTTAAACTCCCCGGTTGGAGGAAATATAGGAAGGAACCCATCCTCCACTGGCCTGCCTTAGTAAAGACAATCCTCACAGACACCCATGTTCACTGTGGACGTATCAGGAGTCCACTATATACAGAAACATTCCCATCAGTCTCCCACGCAGGAGATCTGGGACACACATTGGCATGAAAACTGACACATCTTGAATGACACCATGCCAGCTGGTGGGCCTTGACTGTACAGGGTGTTTTAAAGGCAGCCAGTACTCAGTAGCTGGGTTGAAAATAGCAGTCCCAGTGCATAGCAGTTTGAGCCATTCGAGGTAAACTTGAATGAATCTCAGATACGAACCTCAGAATTACCCATGCACTTACAGGTCAACAGAAAGAGTTCTAAAATCGTAGATAAAATATGCAAGCACTCCTAGTCGAGCGCCTTCTCTCTGATCTAAAAAGGTGAGCATTAAATGGAAACAAATCACAATTTCCATTCATAAAAAATGGAAATACTATCAAAATTTTATATAATGTTTGATATAATATAAATAAGAGCAGAACAAAATCAAAGTTTTCTCAAAGGGGGCCACAGATAGCAGGTCACTTGGAAATTAGATATAGGCCTATATCCACAAAGCTGCCAAAAAAAAAAAAAAAAGTTCTAATGAGATCTCAAATACAATTAGAAAAAAAGGCTTGAAGGACAAACTTTAGTTGGTTTGCCTCAAGCTAATTTTGAAAACGTTTTTTATTTTTTATTTTTAAAAAAAGATTTTAAGGAGAAAGAACAAACTGTAAAATGGTGGCATCACCCTGAAAGTAAAGGGTCATGCTACTTTACAAGCCAACTACAGTTCCCCCTTCAAACTAGTTATTCTAGTCACCAGCCTTTACAATGTAAATCATGCAAATTATGTAAATTAACTAACATCTTACATCAATCCTAATTCACATATCTCATCTGAAACATGTTATAAATTTTTCCAGTACAAGACTTTATTGGATAGTATATGATTAAATAGGCGGTGTTTTAGAAAACATATGTAGAACAATCATGCTAATCACTCTGTGGAAGCATATTTGAAGCATTCTATCACACAAAACTGCTCTTTCATACAACAACAACTTAGGATAAAGTAAAGAAGATCAACACTGTGGCAAGTGTGGGATTCTCAAGAAGGCAAAGATGGGGAAACTGAACCCTGACCTCCCACTGCTCTTCCAGTTATTCGCAAACTTAGCTGGCTAATTAATTCGTCCCACTACTGGAAGTAGCTTAGTGTGCCATAAGGTAGCTTCCACTCAAGATACTCACCTTCCTCAAGAAAACCTGGAATAGCTCAAACTGCATGTCATTTCCATTACTGCTTTTGGTCGGTCTTACCTGGGCCCTTGAGAGCCACTTGGAGCTCAGTGTGTACTCAGGCGAAGAGGTTGATGGGTAATCCGGAGGGAGTTCGAAGTTCAAAACCAGTGGAGGTAGAAAAGACACATCATGCTCAGTTTGTTTATCCCCTGTCAAAAACGATAGAAAATATAGAGACCTCGCAAATTTGCAGAAACGCATATGCACTCACAGAAGCACTTACAATATTTACATCAGAAACTCCCACCTTTTACAACAATTTTAAAATCCTGAGGCAGCTCCAGGCATATTTGGATTTCACCCCCCTGAGCAGACTCGGCTCTGCGGAACTCCTCCTCATCGTAAATGCTCGCTAGAGCCAGCAACTCATCTTCCTGCTCTTCCTGATCTTGCGACATTGATTTGCATTCCTGAAAAATGACACACAGATTAATCGGCGTGTAACAATCGACTAACGAGACCAATCCCTCTTACTTTGGTCCCACACCATGGCGCTGATCTACGAGGTTATGTTATTTACTCTGTGATCAATCTCAGGATGTGGTATTCGTTTCAAGTATTTTGTATATTTCTAACGTTAACTGCTATTCCAATTACATCCGCAGTTATCCTGTTGAATTGCAAAAAAATAAATGAATGCATAAACAATAACGTTGCCCAGATAACAAGCTAACTTGCCTTGCTAAATCTAAAAATAATAATTACAAAACATCAGTTACGTTATGCCACTATTTCAAGTAGTATTCTCAGACCTTAGCTAACATTAACTTATCTAACTGGACTGCAAGCTAACTAGGCTCGTGAAAACGGGGCTAGCAAGTTACAATACTTTAGCCTCATTTAAATGATAGCTACGCCAGTATGACAGCATGTTTATTACCACGGTATCTAGCCTAGCCCGCTAGCTATCTGTATATAGCCAAGTTGGTTAGGCCCAGGCGGCTTCAAATTAAGTCTTTTAAGAGTACTAAAAAGTAAATCGTAAAGCGGGTGTTGTTAATCATCACAAAAATATGATGTATGCGCAACTAACAATTTTAATAAGTGTGACATTCAGATACCAGATGGCCCACCAATACCTTGCTCCTCCGCAACCACAGGAAGACGGCAAAGATGACACGGGATAGGCTAGGCTGGCCGGCTGAGGTATGGAGCAGAAGCGCACAGAAACTGAACGCAAAACAACAGACACCCCTCTACTGGAAAGCACCGTAAAGAACAGCTGCCTATAGCTACTTACCGCAGTTGAACCATTGCGCGCTCAGGCGGCAGCATGTTTCACCTGTATGCGCTTTAATAATTTTGTCGCATGCATTTATTGATTTTGTTCAGCGTTGGCTACAAAAAAGCAGGCTTACAAAACATCAATTTAGCATTTGCCGACAGTAGCCAAATGCAACATTACTGGGTCTGGAGAAAACACGAGGAGTTAACATTGAAATGTTATTGGATGTTATGTAGGCCTAGGTAGCCTGAAAGAGAATATTTGATGAGAACAGGCCATAGCCTACTCTAAATGTGGTCTAGGCATTGTATGACATGAATATTAGTCTTGACACCAGACTACCCTAAATCATCTGAAAAGGGAATTTGCCGTTTAGATTATTACTAATTACCATACAGTTGGGAGCCTGACAAGTCAGGTCACATTAATATATCTATCAGTACTTCTTGCTCGAGTTCAGCATCCTGTCTGCCTTTTTACTGTAAAAGCACAGTGCTTAAGACCATTTCCCACATGTAGAACTTTATATTTAGCAATGCAAAATTGCATTTACCAGGTCAGTTGTCTGTCCAATTCTGGATTCTATTTAAATGTTCTTGGATTATGTTCGTAGTTCAAAAACTGTTTGCTAAATCGCTAGGTTTTGTGTAATATGTAAATCCATTTTTACTAATGTAATTTCCAAAGGTAGGTATAGGGGGCTTAAATTGACCAGGGTTCTTTGTCAAACTTCCATTGCACACAGCAATCCAGGTGTCCACAGACCACTGCTCCAATCGGCACCGTTGCTCTCTTGTATTATTAATGTAGTGCGTCGTAGGATGTAAAATAATCACCGGCATGCAGGCGAGTGCACTGGAGGACTGGATGCGCTACAACTGTAACTCACGGTTGCACAAGTCAGTACAAAGGAAGTTTTTGACATGATCAAGAGACTAAATTGGTGAGGGTAAATTTGGGTCGAGGACTGCACGTGAAAAAAGACTTTAGAAGCATCTCTGAGCCAATCAGATGCAGAGTAGTGGGGCACTGTTGTGGTGTACATTTGGGGGGGGGGGTTTAAATAGTGTACTGGGATGTAAACAAGAGAGGCTCATAACGCAGTGTATCCATTTGAGGATTTGCTTATTCAAGTCCTGAATCTTACAAGTTTTGTGAACACGGGCTAAACATTTGGATTGATGTTAAAAGCTGGGACTTAAGGACATTCCGATATCACAGAAGATAAGACAAATAATTCCCACAAGACTAACAATCAGCAGTAATAACGTTTCTGTGAACTATTTAAAATAAATAATGTATTTGGCCCAGTGAATGTTTTCCAGTTTGCTAGTTTGCTTTGCTGGGCCTTTCAGAGACAGGGGTACCAATACCTCAGAATGAGGATAGCTGGTCAATCATGGCACTAAAAAAATCAAGTCAAAAACAAACAGACACTTCAACTTCAGGTTTCGCTTTTTTATAGTTCAGCCGAAATGTTTTCTTGTTCGGGAAACAACACACAGATCTACAGAAAGGAATCCCATCACCACGGTATGAGTCAAAAATATATGAACTTATTTTTTATAACCTTTACAGACAGATCGTAGTAGTCTTACACGTGACATGTGCCTTAAACTTCCCATGTTTGTAGATACCTAGTTCAGGTGAATGGGGAAAGAACACCATGTCGTATTCATCATTCTATTAAACTAAGGTAATTTGCTCAACCAGAAATTGCCTTCAAATTACATTGAAAATACTGTCTTAGTTACAATTTTTCAACATTCCATGAACAATTGCGAGAGTAATATTTCTGCTGTCTTGCATTCATTTCCCATACAACATTAATGTTTAATTTTTTTAATTTTTTGTTATTAAGTTTTACGTTTTTTCAGTTTCAGTGCTACAAACATCAATCCAACATTTCCATTACCTTAAAGGACACACAGGGCTTTTCTCAGATAAATGATCTTTCACCTTGAAATGATCTATTAACATGTATCTAATCGGAGGCTGACATTCATTAAGGTTATTGGACAAAAGTCACCATGGATTTGGAAATAAAAACACAGGAAAGTGTTTGATTGGACAGATCAAGGCCCAAAGCGAATCACTGGCCCTCAAAAGGCAGATTTCAAAATCCATCCAAACATTTCATCCAGGTTTCCTGACAGAACCACCCAAGGTGCCTTTTAAGGGGGGGGGTGGGAAGGGAATGAACACATAAACCTGAACATATAATTTACTCTAATTTCTAATTTACTCATTACTTCTGGAGCTGACATTCTCAAATGGCGGTAATAAGAGCTGAGGCGATGCGATGTTTAAAACAACTTTATGAAACTGGACGCGCCAACGACACACGAGCAAGATTCCACCCTGCACTCACATCTTGATGTCACACAACAGGCTGATTGATATGCAGTAAATTTATTTCCAAAAAAACAAACAAAAATAAGCAACAAACAAAAACAAAAAATAAAATAAAAAGAATTTAAAAGAGGAACATGCCATGACGGCAGATTGAGAGTATTACTGGAAAGAGTCAGACTGCCTAAATAACATCAAATAATGGTCGAAGGGGCTAATATTCTCAGCATCTCAGGGGCCCCGAGACGAGCAGGGATTTGGGGGTCGCGTTTAGTCAATGTCCATCTCTGGCAGCTTGCTTTCCGTGGATTCGGGGGCGGCCTGGCCGCCGCTCCCTGCCGATCCTTTCTCAGGGCTGGCTGGTTGAGCCTCCGCATTCTCCTGTCCATTTACCGGCCCATTCTGTTCCCCCGACTTCTCGTCCTTGGGCGGCTCTACCTTGGGTTTGGGTTTTGTAACAACGGGGTTGCAGGCAGAAAACAGCTCCTGTGTAGGGCGTGAACGGGGGGCGGGGTGGAAAGGGAGAGCGATTGTTTACAGGAGCCTGAATTTTACCAACTGATACAAATAATCAATCCTGATAGAACTGAACACGTCCCCCCCAAACTGTCTAGTTGTCTGGCCGTGTTCAATATTCCATCAAGCCACCACCAGAAAACATTACTGGGTTTGATCACTCCTGGTTGAAGGTCTCAAAGCTCCCAGAATTTGAATGACTGTGCCTATACCATTACCAATGTGTGCAAGTAATCTGAAATTTAAGGAGCCGAGTATTGCATAACACACATTTAGTTTTGGTCCGATAAGGCAGTAGCCCAACGAATTGGAATATAGCTGGGAAGCTCTGTTGATGCTGATCTAACGCAGTACATTATTGGATAAATTAACAAGATGAATGAATGTGACCGATGATGGGCTAAGCGTTTCACCGATCAGAGACCTGGAAAATACACCAATAATGGATCACTGCACAACAGGAGCGGACCCTGCTTCAGACGCTGGTGAAGGACAAGAATCTCACCTTCGTTTTTGCTCTAATCTCTTGGACTTTAACCGCAGGTTCAGCCGTGGCATCTTGCTTGCTCTGCTGGTTCATTTTGCTGTTCATCCAGATCATGGCGTCATTCACAGTCTTGTCCACTTTAGTGACCTCGGCCTCATCCAAGTGCTCATACAATTCATCCTGGCATTTCATAAAGAAAAAAGAAAGTAAGTTACGAAGAAGTCGATAACAAATCCAGTTGTCCAATCTTACACGGTTGGGTCATTTGCACAAGATATGGACAGTGCAAGTATACCATGGTCTTGAACGCTTCAACAATTTTCATGTACTGCTGGATTTGTTTTCCAAGTTCGTCAAATGCTTTTGGTCTCTCTTCAGCCTCCATGCATCTGTCCTGGATGGGCTGGCCAAGTTTCTGCAGGTAAACGATGGAACATTTAATTCAATCCCCGGGCGTATTCATTTTGTAACTAAGGGGATCTCGTTTACATATAACAATTCAGAGCAGAGAGCCAGACATTACCTTTAGCTCAGCCAGTTTGTCAATGTACACCTGCTTCTGTTGGTCCTCTCCGTCTTCATACAGCCAGTTTTCAGTGTCCTCGAGTTTTAATGAAAAGGTGTCGCGTTCCTACATGAGGGTTTAAAAACAGAAAAACAATGAATTAAGATCTGATGCCACTGAAAGAATCTCACCAACACACCAAGTCAAATCCCTAGTTTTAATGGTTACCCTAGTTTAATGAACTTGAATTTGAAAATGAACAGCATTCTTAAAGTGATGGTCAAGGGACTCAAAAAAATTCTAATAAACACAATATATCACAGAGGGGTGTGTCCACTACACACCCACAAAATATATTTTCAAGAAAATGTGAATAGGTATATTAATATACATCTCAGTCTTGAAAGGACTCAGGATTGTACGGGTGTGGTCTAAATCCACGCCCTCAACTCGAGTGCCATCGACATCATCCAGCCCTACATGTTTAAACCACAGGATTTATACCAGGGTCCAAAATTAACTTTAGCTCATCAGCCAAATGTCTGGTAGATTAGAAACAAACATTTTTTTTACCAGCCAATAAATCACTCATACAGCCTTTATGGTGGTGAATAAAAACAGTGGTTTGAGCAGATTCTAAGCGAAAAAGAATTCCATTGATATTAAATGTTCACTGCAACAAAGATAGCCTTACATGGCATACAGGCGTGAGAATAGTAGCCTACAAAGTGCATAAATAGTAGTATAGAACAAAAGTGCATGAAGAGTAGGCTATTAGAACAAAGAGTACAGAAGCCTACAAAGTGTTCAATCAACTAATACTTCTCATCCAATCTAGAGTAATCAAATAATATTCATGTTCGTGAAAACAGTCAATATTAACGTTATTAAAAGAAAGGTGATTTTAAAACATGAATTACATTGCTAGTTAACTATATTGTTAACGTTAACTGTGTAGCTATACAGACATTAGCCTACGTAAAGAAGGAATGGGCATACCAGTAGCCTGCATTAACTAAGTTAACCAGTCGGGTTTGCTGGGCAGATAACAGATAGCTAACATTAGCCAACCAGATAACGTTAACGTTCATTAAAAGCCATCAACACTGGAGTGTTTGTGCGTGGTCGTTAACGTAAACTCAAACTTACTCGCACATCAACTCGAAGATGAAATTGACATGCAGCGAATAGCCTATGACACTTCGACTTTACACAATCTTTTACAGGTTCCAGTTTCAGTGCCCATAACAATGGGATTAGCCTATTGCAGGCATTTTTTGTGGTGCATAAACGGCACTGGAAGCAGAACATTGACATTTAACGTTATTTGTCATACCTGATCCAACTCCGTGTTTTCCAATTCTCATCAATGTGCCATTTCTCCTTAAAAAAAAATCTTTGGTGTTGCGCGACTTGGACGTGCGAGATAGACTAGCGCAGTTTACGGAGCCCTTTGATGACAAAGCTGGACCGTGTTACTTTATATTTTATCGATTGAAAGAATAGAATAACTTGTTTTCCCGTTAGGGAACTTCACCAGCAACAACAAACCCACACAAACAGCAACAACAGACCCACACAAACAAACATATCAAATAAAGACATTCAATGGAATCATTGCATTAATCAAACTTATTAAGTGAATTAAAGTGGATACAGCCAAACGTTATGATTAAAAATAGCCCCCGCTGTCCCGAGATGTCCAATGTAAACCAGTCCAACACACAAACTCCGCCTCCACGACTTTCCTCCACAGGCTACACAACGACATTGATACAAATGAAAAAGCGCTAACCTTGCAATGTTGTCTTCAAATTATTGTTTGTAATACCGAAAAATTTAGCCGCCAATACAAAACTTTACCCGCATTTGGCGCCTGGCGGGTGTTAATCTTGGACCCTGACTTATACGTTTCTGTGGTTTGAACCCGGCGAGGAATTAATGCAATCAATTCAAAGTAAAATACAGTGCTGTTGCTATAAAGAGATAAAGATCACACGCAAGGTCGCAATCAAAGTTAAGTTAACTTAAACGCTAAGCCGTTTGATCTATTGTTAGTCTATTTAAAGCAAGCTAAATTGCAAGGCGACGTTTCACCAAATGCACGTTCCACATAAATCATTAAATAATGGTAGGTTTTATCAAGTTTTAAAAATGTATTTAAAGGCCCATTCATTCATTTCGGTTGCTAATCGAACGAAAATTACGTGCATGGCAACAAAGTAGCCTACTACGGTGGATAATGGTTTTTTGTTACTGTAACCAGCCACTGAACAATTACTAAACCATTTCCAAGGCATGGTTTATTTGACAAAATCTTAACTATTATTTTCGATTATTATCTGACGAATGAGCAGTGCACAAGTAAAAACGGTGCGTGAGTGATTAGTTTGTTCCATACTGAGCTGTGCAAGGAACAAGCTATGTTACTCGCTAGTACCATGGAGGGATGGATAAAAAGGTTGGGGAAAAGATTGGGAGGGGGATAAAATTGGTATAGGGATAAGGAGAGCGTGAAAAAATAAACACTTTAGCTAACTCTTCAAAAACTAATAACGCAGACGACTATTCTTAAGAGAAAACAAAACAAGTGTTTGGCTCAGACTCAGAGGATTTCTTCGCCGGACAGGACAGTTTTATTCGCCTAAAACTAAGGGAGGAGTTATGTAATGAGACCAAAATATGTATTGGTTGGAGTTTCATGTCTACGTAGCCATGGACCATTTCGACTCCACCCTTTTTTTTTCAGCACACAGGAATAACGAGATATAGACTGAAATTGAACGAGCTTGCAATGGAATTTATTCCTCGCGCTTTATTGGTGCTAATATATTAATAGCCATAAATAACATAGTTATAAGCATATTATGGATTTTCCTTGACCATCACTTTAAAAATCATCAGATCAACAAAGATATTTCTAAATTTGAGAATGGTTGTCATAGCTGCATCATAAAAATAAAAATTAACTCTTATTTAACAATAAATTAGACTGGACCATACAAACATAACCAAAGATATACACAAACCACAGCATTTAACAGAATGAGATTTTTTTAAATGTGAATGCAACAACTTTGGAAAAGTGATTTCAGGAGGGGATGATGTAGGCCCATCTCTTGTCCAGGGTGTTGATATATATCTATTTTTTTAATAGCTTCATTGCGCCGTGTTAAACGGAGCAATGTATTTTGCTAAATAAAACACAACGGCTTTGGTTCTCAGGTCAAATGTTCCGTTACCTCTGAAGTTTTGTTGGAGGCTTTACCGCCAACAGCAGAAAATAAACGTTACTTCTTTACATGGACCAGAGTACTCAAAGCGCACTGAACAGGACCGCCTGTGATTGGTTGGTTAAGACTATGTGAACGCCTCTGACTCGCCTGTGCACTCACAGCACTCAACGGACACGTCTGATTGGTTACAGCGCTCATTCGCAGAATAGCACAGTTTGTAACTGGGAAAGCTTGATTTTGACAGCAGGAATACTGAATGGAATGCAGTGATCGCGACCTTTCGCCATTAGCATACCGCAGCAGCCAAAATTGTAATTCATATAAAATTAATTGGGCAACTGCACTACACTACGCCAATCCCTTACAAGTAGTAGTAGGTTTTGTTTTTGGGAGGATGGGGGGGGGGGGGGGGTAAAAGAGAAGAGGCAGGTCACTGAAGACCAGGCTAATGAGGCATCAGGGGAGGTGGAGGGGGGCTAAACTCACAGCTTCGCTGACAAACTTCTCCAGAGCCCCGTGCAGTTTGTCCCTCATCTCGTATACATACTCCTCAACGCAGTTCTTGGCATCGTTACGCTCCTTCTCCAGTTTGTCTTGCATGATCATCTTGCCCTGAGCCAAAAAAAAAAAGTTAAAACAATTTAAAAAACACTTACAATCTGCATGAGCCCCCGAATTTGCTGTTTATTTCAGTTGCATCGCTTCCTAGCATTTCCTTTGCTAGACTGTCCTATTTAGGGTTTTTACACTGCAGCAAAGACGCATCTACCACAGCCCTTCACTCAAGGTATTCTTCTTGTTACATGACACCTTACCTCATTCTCAACAAAGAGGTTGAGCATGTCATTGGCCAGCTGCCAGTGCAGAGTGTTCTCTATGGGCAGGTCCACAGTCTTTGTTTTGACTTTGGGTTTCTTAGCTTGTGGAGGCTGATCAGTTTTCTTCTCATGTTTTCCATCTTCTGTTGTAGTCTGGAATTTTAAATATATACATCAGCATCAATTCTGCATTAGAAGAACAGCAGCACAAGCCCTCCTCTTCATAATGCACTGTGTAACGCATAGACAATTTTATGCACGCGAGTTAGCATTAGCTACTGAAGCTTAAATAGAACCAATACATCCACAGGATCCCTCAAAACGACACAGGATCAGACCAATTATCCACAAAGAAAGGTGAGAGAAAAAATAAATTAAAATATTCCACAACCTCCATTTCCTCAGTCTCGGACTTCTTGTCTTCGTTCTCTTTCTGGCTATCACCTTGATTCTTCTGTTCCTCCTGGTCAATCTGCATTTTGTTCTTGGTAAAGAAAAGGGGAAGAAAAAAAACAAAGACAGTCATACCTCCCCTCAATGACAAAGTCTCTTCCAAGGACAAAAGCCAAGAACACCTACAGGCCTGAAAGCTACTGCGAGCCAGAAGTGGTTGTGCAGACTGACACACCCTCTTCACTCAATGAAGGTTCCATGCACACACAACCAATTGTAAAACATTACAGAGTGCTACTGCACTCTCACCATTCTCAGTATTGATCTGTGTCCAGACATGCAGACTGGCTTCTTCAAACTATGCCTGCTTTCCCCCCCCCGCCGCTTTATTTCTGACGCATTAACTAAGGTTATCGGGGGCTCCAGCGCCATACGGGGGGACCGGTACCTCGTCGTCCTTGGCGGTCGATTCAGTCTCCATGGGCTCCTCGCCCTCGGCAGACTTCTGGACCTCCACGAGGGAGGCGCTGGAAACACTGAAGATGCCGTGGATGTTCACTCTGACCTTCACCTTGACCTTGGAGCTCTCCCCGGAGGCCTGGGGCACCACCTTCTGAATCACGAACTGACCTGTGCGCCACAACAGAAAGAGTTAGCGCACCGTTCCTCTGCCCGTTCGCTCAGGGTGCGGTTTCAGTTTGCAAGCTCCTACGCGCATAGCTAAGCCTTCTCGGTGTTACCACTCTATGCTTAAAAATGAACTCCCTTCTGCTCTAAAAGGTTTTCACAAAAACACGTTCTGGATATCAGTAGGGTATTTTACTGGGGCAGCTGAAGTGAACTACCTGCATCAGGATTTAAATCTACCAATAATGCTCTGGTAAACAACCAAATACTTCATGGCTGTCATCTTACAGAATGCACCACTTATAGCTAGCTGATAGTGACGTGTGTACATGTAAAACAATGTGAAGGCTAAGCTTTTACCGGTGTAATTTGTGGACATGATCATACATTTTGTACACACACACAAACATGCACGATTCAAGCACGTACACTACTGTTCAAAAGCTTGGGGTCAATATCCTTGTTTTTGAAAGAAATTGATACTTTTATTCACCAAGGTAGCATTAAATTGATGAAAGAAATACAGCCCAGACATTGATAATGTTATAAACTACTATTTCTATTTAATCTTTAGCAATTGTAGCCCTTTTTACATATAGTCCCCCCATTTTAGGATACTAGAAGCAGTTAACATAAATTTAAATAAAGTAATTTATATTTAATATTTGGTTGCATAGCCTTTGCATGCCATGACTTCCTGATGTCTATGACCCAACAACATCACAAGACTCTTGATATCTTATTAACAGGTACTCTTACAAGTGATACTACAACTCTGCATTTGAATTGATCTCTATGGAAATTGGGGGGTGGGACTAGATTAAGCTGTAAATTAAACGGGAATAGTACGGAACGCATGGTTGGCTAAATGGCTGCAAGTCATCAAAGGTCTGAGGTATCAAACGAGCCTCAAACCATCACTCTGCTGCCAGATATGTGGGAGATATGGATGGATCACTTCGAGGGTTATTTTTCCATAGGAAAATGAGTCAGGAGAAACAACCCTTAAAGTGATCCATCCATACCTACCGCATATCTGGCAGCAGAGTGATGGTTTGCGGCTCGTTTGATACCTCAGACCTTTGATGACTTGCAGCCATTTAGCCAACCATGCGTTCCGTACTATTCCCGTTTAATTTACAGCTTAATCTAGTGTTCCATACTATTCCCGTGTAATTTACATCTTAATCTAGTCCCACCCCCCAATTTCCATAGAGATCAATTCAAATGCAGAGTTGTAGTATCACTTGTAAGAGTACCTGTTAATAAGATATCAAGAGTCTTGTGATGTTGTTGGGTCATAGACATCAGGAAGTCATGGCATGCAAAGGATATGCAACCAAATATTAAATATAAATTACTTTATTTAAATTTATGTTAACTACTTCTAGTATCCTAAAATGGGGGGACTATATGTAAAAAGGGCTACAATTGCTAAAGATTAAATAGAAATAGTAGTTTATAACATTATCAATGTCTGGGCTGTATTTCTTTCATCAATTTAATGCTACCTTGGTGAACAAAATTATCAATTTCTTTCAAAAACAAAGACATTTCTAAGTGTCCCCAAACTTTTGAATGGTAGTGTATATCCTCAGTCCTGGAAATACTCCTGATCACATTGAAAAAAAGGCTAATTAAGATTTAAAATCATTTTAAATAAATTTATTTTACCTCAGCAGGAACATACTAACAAACTGTATTTTAATTAATTAATGATTGTTAATTAGAGGTGTTGGTGTAAAAAACTACTTGATTCTGAGTGGAAAGTCTGGGTAGCCACCCACTCACAGTCAGTCAGTCAGTCAGTCAGTCAGTGAAAGAGCAGGGGAATGCACTTCATACCTATTGTGGGATCTGGATATGGGAGCTCTTTAGGAGTGTTGTAGTATGCATCCAGGGAGAAGGGCTCCTTGCGATAGAAGGTCAACACTTTGGAGAACGGCGCTGCATGGTTCTTTGGGAATACCTCACAATCACTACAAACAGGAGAAACGCACACAACGCAACGGTACGTCGTCACCGCAGTTCACAGGGGATCGCGTTCAGCAATCACGTCAAAACGTTGTCGAGTTAAACTTCTGCAAACACAAAAAAACTTTTAAATGTGGACTATAGAGGTCCTACCTCAGCCCTTCTTCTGCAGCAGAGTTCCATTTCAAGGAAATGGGATAAGGAACCACATCGGTAATGGAGAACTCCCTCACTTTGAATGCTGGGGAGAGGATTGCACACTGCGGGGCCATAAATGAGATAAAATGCTTTAAATATACAGTACGGTTGCGCAATTCAACCCAAACACAGCAAGAGTTAGTAAAAATGTGCCAAATTAAAAAGTACCTTTGGATGTAGCTAGAATTATAAATCAGGCTTATACAACAGACATTGAATGAATTTGAGCTTGCTTTTACCAAAAACACAAGTTCCTTTTGAATTCTTCACGTTTTCAAATATTTACTGTATTCTGCCATGGAAACCGTAGGAATACAACGTTGAACAAATGCAGAGAAACACGAGGGCATATTAAAGATTTTTTACTGCAGTCTGAAAACAGGGTCACTGCCCATTGCCTGAGGCCACGGTTTAGAAGGAAAAGGCGGAATGCGGACCTGCAGTGCACATCCCCTGGCAACGGCCTCGTCAGAGTTCAGGGTCGTGCTCAGCTCCTTCCCGAAGAACTTGCTGACTCGCTCTTTGACAGCCGGAATTCTGGAGGCCCCTCCCACGATTTCCACCGCGTAAATGTCCTCCTTCTTCAGCTCTGAGCGGAAGGGAGAGACGCACGCGGCCGTTAAAGGATGTACGGACACCTCGCCGCCCCCGCCATCGCCGAGCGCCGACATGTTATTTGTGCTGTGGTCCCAAAGAGGCCGTTACTCACTGGTTTGCTCCATGACGCTGCGCAGCGGAGCTTCCGCCCTGGCCAAAATCCCAGTGCACATCTCCTCAAATGCGCCCCTGGAACAAGGCGGTAATGAGATATTAATAGAAGCACTATTACTGCGCCTCTCTGTGTCATGATGCGTTTTCATGAATGACAGCATTGCGTGCCTCTCCCCCCCCCCCCAAACACAAACACCAGCCCCGCAGCACACACACACACACACACCAAACCACCCTACACACAAACACGTGCTTAATTGCCATGTTGGGGCTGGTAATGGGGTTTTAACACTGATTTGCCTACCGGTTGAATTTCCCGGTGACGTCGATGTCATTCATGAAGCACTCAATGTTCAGGGGCAGGTCCGAGGAGTTGGCGCTCATCAGCTTCTTGAGTTTCTCGCATTCCTGGTAGAGGCGGACCAGGGCCCTGGGCTTGGACTTCACGTCCAGGTTGTACTTCTGCTTGAACTCATCACAAAAGTGATTCACCAGCAGGCCGTCAAAGTCCTTACCGCCCAGTTCCGAGTCACACGCTGTGGCGAGGACCTAGAACGCAAACATGGAAAAAGACGCATTGACCCGACGCTTGTAAACTGGGTGGTGTGGCGGATTTCTCAGACAAGCGCAACCGTGCCGGCGAGTGTGCTCTCACCTTGAGTTTTCCTTTATTGAAAGCACAGACAGACACCTGGTACCCAGAGTGACCCAGATCCACAAATACCACTGTCCGGGGCTTCTCCTCTGGAGCGGGAAGGTCCTGTTTGTAAATCCCGTAGGCCAGCGCCACTGCAAACACACACGGAAACAGAGCACCATTACAACCTGGCAATATAAATCCTGTAGGCCAGCGCCACTGCAAACACATACGGAAACAGAGCACCGTTACAACCTGGCAATATAAATCCCGTAGGCCAGCGCCACTGCAAACACACACGGAAACAACCTGGCAATGGAGGACCAGGCGCACTCTTCCCCCATCAGCAAAGTGGCCATTCACATTGGGTGGACTGCTGATCAGCCAGCCTCTCCTTTATGACCTTTCACATTTTTATATATGTTTTTTTGCTATACTGGCCTGGCAGCCATTACAAGCTAGCATACCTATCTGTGCCACCAGTTCAAGACCCTTAATTTATTTTTATTTTTTAAAGTTCCCATTACCACAAATTGAAGCACCCATAAAAACCTCTCAGCAGGTTACTCTTCTCAATAGTGTTGAAGACCATCAACAGAGCGGTATATGTGAAAAGGCCTCGGTATGTGTGAAATTTAAGCTGACCCAGGAATCTAATCATATCGCAAACCACTTAGACTGGAATGTGGATTCTGATCCAGGATCCTTTTCTAAGGGCATTGCTTACACAAAACATGGATATGAACCTTTAAGGATGACTGCTAAAATATTCAAAAAATGTTTAAGTATATTGTTATTTTCAAGAACTTTCAACCATCCTCAACTATTTTTATTTTTTCATTTTAAGATCATTTAAGATCTTAAGATTTTTAAGATTAAGATAATAAAATAAATAATCACAAATCCCCCCCACCCGCCCCCCGGTCCGTGCTCACAACTCCCAACTCCCAACCCCAAACCCCCCCCAATCGCTTCACATCAAGCCTGTGATGTGAAGCGATGCTTGCTTTGCTGTACCTGCAGTGGTTTCATTCATGAGTCTCAGGCAGTTCAGGCCGGCGATCTGGGCCGCGTCGATGACGGACCTGCGCTCAGCGTCCGTGTAGAAGCTGGGGACCTGTAGAGTGACCGGGGGGGGGTGCACCTGTTACTCCACCACCCTCAAAATGTACACATTACTTTCATCCCTCTGCCAGCTGCACCACAGGAACCACATGCGATTCTCACAGCTCTTATGATTCAACAGTCCACTTCTGGAATTCGACCCTCCATCTTGTGGTTTATAAAACTCACCTTGAGTTGAGTTCGAAGGTCGTTTAAAATTATGTGCAATACATTAACGGTTCTACAACTAAGCAAGTGTCCTAGTAAGATATCAAGCATAGTAACATATCAAGTGTGTGACTGTCATGACAAATGTATGAATTTATTTATATGCATGTTTAAGGCAGTTTTACTACGAGCCCCTAGTTATTTTTTTATATAAATACCCATGCATTTTATATTGTTACTGTATATTCGTTTTTTTTCTCTTTAAAAATTACACTAACAAATAAATAAAAATGAAATAAAAAATATTCCAAGTCAAATATAAAATGACTCAATATTTTTTTTCAGCAATTAAATTCCCTACATTAGTTGAAGCAAACCCCCTTGGGCAGAAACCCAGATCTATTCATGGTGGATTGAAGAGGAGCAATTAGAGGCAAAAAGAAAAATTTATAAAAACTGCATTACAATGAATTAAATATTTTTTACGCCACTATGGTGGAATTAAGTATCATTAAAATATGAATGTGACATGATTAATATGCTCCAAATGATTGCTTTGGTTTTTAAACCAAAAACAAACATATTGCCTTAAGTCAAGATGAATATTGTGAAAAGCACAAAAAAAGAAAAATAAAGAGCGGGAAAAAGTGCTTACTGAGATGACGCAGTCAGCCACAGGCTTCTTCATGGCGCTCTCAGCGGTCTCCTTTAGTTTAGTCAGCAGCATGGCAGTCACTTGCTCAATACTGAAGACCTTCTCCTCCTCCATGTACATCACCTTCAGGCAAAGCAACAACATTCTTTACAATTTTGGCTTCAGAGGCCACCATCTACCATCCCTATCCCATAACAAACCAACATTCATAACTGAATTTTGTGTGAACTTTGCAGTTTATATAAAACGTATTGCACGTATATTCAAAGTACAGACCGTATGTTAACCGAAAAGATTGAATGAAATGGTGGTCAAGACCTTTCAAGCGTAGTCGGAAAACTGCAAAACACTCCAAGACTGCTCATCTCAAAGGACCGTTCTCAGAATGGAGCTTGCAGCTGCCGTACCAACTGCAATATCTACTGCCCTGCCCACACAGGGCTCATTTTGTATACGCTTTTGACCTCCGATTTCAATAAAACCACAACAAACCGTCACCTATCAAGGGAAGGCAGTTACAATGCCAGATACCATTATTGCAGGAGATAGACTTCTTACATTACAGGCATTTAGCAGACGCTCTTATCCAGAGTACACAACTTCTTATTACATTTATCTTATTATTACATTTATCCATTCATACAGCTGTATATATATATATACTGAAGCAATTCAGGTTAAGTACCTTGCTCAAGGGTACAACGGCAGTGTCCTACCTGGGAATCGAACCTGCAACCTTTCGGTTACAAGTCCAGCTCCTTAACCATTATACTACACTGCCGCCTACTTCTGACCACTTTATCTCATTCAGAAAGGACCAGAAAGAAAATGTAATACAATTGTTGCTCTGTACACAAGCTACTTGTTAGGGCGAAACATAAAAAGGGGATGAGGTCAATTGTTGATTTAGTCATACTGAAAGGCCAAGTCAAACTTTAGAGGGCGGAATACCCAGGGGTCTGAGGGGATAATCCGGCTCCCGACTCCACCTCTCAAGCTCTCGAACGGACTCTCATAGTCATTACTTCAGTCTTGGCCAGTTGACAGTTTGCCGGTTACCTTTATGCCAGTCGTTCCTGTGGGCATTTGAGCAAGCTCGTAGACGAGGCCAGACTTTGAAGACTGCACATAGGGATCGGAGAAGGCCCTGCCATGGAAACGTTTGAAGCCTTGAACTGTGTTCTTACAGTTTGTGACAACCTGGATAAAAAAAAAACAGAAATGGACATTTCAGTGGATATTCATGTTCCACACTTAGCAAGTTTATTTCTCTGATTAAAAAGATTGCCTGATTTTTCATTTGAGGTTAGTGATGGTGCGTTGCCTATTGGACAACAAATAGATTACTATGGCCGCAGTAAAAAACAAACCTGCATTAATACCCATAATATGCTTATGTCATAATTATACAATTATCATTTAATAATATAAAAACGTGTATCTTATCGCAAATTCCCACTGAGTGAGCAGCCGTGTTTCTCTTTGGAAAAGGCACAAGCAGACATACACAAGTGAAAAGCTGATTTTTGACAAACAAAAGCACCACATGCATGCAAACAGGGAGGAAAGATCAATACTGGTGCAAACTGGAATAACTAATGTAGACATGAAAAACAATATGGCGACAAGCATTCATGCAAGATCTGTAAAGCAATAAATCTCAGGTGCCAGTTACAACTTCTGTGTACGGCAAACGGTTAGAAAGGATGCTTTCAATTACATAAACTCACCTGGCTTTTTGCAGCCGCACCTACAGAACGATTGCGAGGTCCAAAAGACACGCATGCTCTAGGAAGGGACAGGAAGAAAAAAGCCAATTAAAACAGTGTGTTATTTTTATTTTCCCCCAGATGATCCAGAAACTGGATCCTGGGAAGCTGTTGTAGTAACACGTTCACAAGCGGCGCGCTGTTTTAGGGAGGCATACGACATGCTCACAGGCCTGAGAAGTGTTAGAAATCATGGCTAACTTCATCAAAAAATATCACACCACGAACGCAGACACATGGTGCCTCAGAAAGCTTACAATGCAGAAACAGTGAAGACAGGAATAAACTCCCACTTCTGCTAAAAAAAATAATAACAAGAATGATACAATCCACATGTTTACCTCAGAGTATTATTCAGCTTGAGGTTCAAAATATAATTTATGTTAACGTATCGCAACTAATATCAGGCATTATCCAATTTGCAGTAGCCAAAACGCATCTGTGCTATACAGACAAATGGCTAATAAAGTTTAAAATATCTACAAGAAATGAACATTTATGTGAGTGGCTGGCTTTTCCTTAATTCCTCTAATTGCACTTTGGATTCGTTTACAAAGTCTAGTTCAGAAGACTATAGGTGCATGCATTCTGACAGGTATTGGGTACGACCTGCTGATAGGCTATATTCTCTATGGGTAGTGCCTTCCCAAGCGAGTGCTGGACTGCAAACATAAAAAAATGCTGTGAAAATTACTAAAGAAAGATTGTGTGACCTCCACCATAGTAATAAAAACTTTTTAAATGGGCTATGAACAGCGATTTGTTCTGACGAAGGCTTGCTAGCCGAAGCGTTAACACCGTGCTGTATTAAAGATCTCATTTTGGAGCACTATAGCAAAGGTGCGAGCCTCATTTTGCTTTACTTTGTGTACTCTGACTGCACCTGAGGCTATTTGGCAGGTGTGTGTGCATTTCCACTGGCATTTCAAAACTTTGACTTCAGCACCCAAAGAATTTTTGAAAAATAAATTGACTTGAGGCAAGATTGCACACCAAACACCCTCCATGTATCATCCATTTGCCCTGCTTTATAATCACAAATGCAGTTACACCTCTTCTGCACTTAATTAATTAACTACATTAGGAAAGATCATGCATAGTTCATAAATGTACAACACTATCAAATTCTAATGCAACTGCCCAGTTATTAAGCCCAATATTATCAGTGAAAACTTACAAACATTTCTTTTCTAAAATATTGTGCAAAACATCATTGGTTGTGCTGCAAACAGTAGCGATTTTCTACCTACCATTGGCACCCAACACAATAACAAACAAATTTGATTCACCTGAACACTTGTACACTTGATTGACATCCTATGACAGTCCAGTACAGGAATTAAGGATTACAACAACAAAAAATCAATAAACAATGACTATCGATAACATAAAACTTTGATTAAAGATACAGTATATCATTTGAAACTCCATCTCGTGTCCTAAAGGAAGAACAGCAATCCCAACCCAAGGTATGAAACCGCCTCGCTAGTTGCTCTCGGTCTTTGCGGTGTACATTATTGAACACGGCGGGCTGGGAAGCTGGCTATCGCAGCTTCCAAAATGACAAACGATGAGTCTTGCGTCAGACAAGTAATGAACAATATATTTATATAGCAACTTGCCAATATTATAGGCTTAGCAATGAATTAGCTACGTAGATTGCAAGGGCAATGGTTAAATGGTTTTGTGTTTAAAAGTCAGAAAAATCTGAAATGGCAACTAGTCATTCAGGTGAAAACTCGGCTACATTTGGTTGAAAAGTGGAAGTTTTCTAGCCGACTAGGACGTAGCCAGGCTATAAAACCTGAGCTATATGAGGGTTAACCTAGTCCGTTTAGGCCTATATCAAGACACTCAACTTAATTTTCCAGCCCTCTAGACGTCTAGATTCTGGCTTTTGCTCACTGGGTGATGTGATTTGTCTTGTGCGGGCTAGCTGTTTGCGGTGTTGTTCGATATGCATGTACACTAATGTTAGCTATGAAGGAATGATAGCTAGACAGCCAACGTTAACGTTCCTCATGGTTTATGCAGCTTGGAGAATCATTTTCCAGCAAAGTGAGCCATTACTTCACTGTAACTAACTGGCAACCGGCTGCACATTTTATCGTAAGAAAATTATGGGTCTGGTACTGGCTCAGAAGCTCAGGAGCATTGTTGGAGGCAGTAAGCCCAGTATCTGAAATCACAAGCAGACAAACAAAACAGGATATACGGGCAGTAAAATGCATAGTCAAATATAATTTTCTTGAGAAAAAGCAATACTGCGACTCTGCATCAACAAGATGTGGGTTTTGTATGTATACATTTGGTTTTCTACATGTTACCTATAAAACCTTTAAAGGCATATGGCAGGTTCCCCACATGCACAGAAATTCTTTAGAAATTTAAATATTAGTGATACAACCCGTATGAGCAATCAATCAATTTATGTACATTATTTTCCTGTAACTATCAAATTCTTACAAGTACTTGGGTGTGTCATGTGACGCCCACTGAGCGTGTGACTTCACGTTGGGTAAACAGATTGATTCGCCAGCAAGCCTATTAGCCGAACACTGGAAATAACAACAACAACAAAAATGTATCTTATAAATGTGTGCATTTGTGTCGTTTATTAATTTGAGCCTTTCTGGGCATCATAGCCATGTATTTCCCAGTAGAAAATCTCTCGTTTTTCATTCCTGGGTAACATTAAGGTCCCAAGTAAAAGAGAGGATTTTACAGCCAACTCTGTCAATGCAAAAAACACCAATTGTAACTTCCGAGTATGGGAAGGGATTTCTAAACCAGGTTTAAAAAAAGGTCTAAAACCGTGTATTGTCCTGTCTATAACGTTACATGCCACTTTGAAATAACGGCACTCGATTAACTGTTAACGTGTTTCTGTACCTCATGTTACAACAGTTGCAACTAATTCTCCAAACGGGTATTTACAACCAGACAATTATTCTCTCAACCCTGGAGAGCTAGCTAAATACACTTATTTCAAAGCTTTGAAACTAGTGGCTATAGTGCTGTAATGGTATTTGTTTTCAGCAAGTTATTGATAAATCTAGCTAACGTTAGCATGCAATTGTGGTCATCATGAAGTACAGTTAGCCATCTATGATGATACTAACATTAGCCCCCGGCATACCCCAAGACCTATCAAACGATGGTAGGTAAAGTAGGGAGTAAATGTTAAAGTAACCCCTATTATTATTTCAAAGATGTGAAACCCGTACCTAATGGTGTCATGATTCTATGTTTTACTATCACACAGCCCCCATGGATGTTTCCACAGAACTGTATAAGAACAATTCTGTAATCGTTTCCCTTGATGGGTGGAACCATAGGGGGTTAGTGCAAACAAATAACATAAATGTAACTGTTCTCATTTATTGAGATGTAAAATTAAACGCATGCTATATAAACCAATATTAATGTATGCAGTGGTTGAGATCGAACATTGCATTTAGATCAGTGATTAAATTTCGTGGGTGGTTACTTTAACCAGAGAACTGTGACTTAATGCTTTAACTCACTCGATTAGCTTGTTTACGTTACGTCACTTTCGGACAGACATACTGGCCTTTGTACATGACGGCCGAATAAAAGTCCAGAGTTTATATTATATTTGTAAATTATGGTATTAACATCCAATTACCATAGTAATTTTAGTTTGCTGAATAATTTTACGAAGTGGTGTTTAACCTGCAATATGCACAAATGATTCTTGGTAAATTGAATGAAGTTCACCTCATGGCTTTGACTGTCCCGTGGTTTTGGACAGCCCATCCAATTATGTAAAATACCTAGCATCACCTGTCTAGCACAGGTAGCAAGCAAGTTACTGTTTAGAAAAATAGTTCGCCAAACGAGAACGGACCGTTTACTAGCCTACAATGTGAAATTGAACGCATAATTCAATTCATAAACTAGTAAGTTAAATTATTTATATCAGCTCTTCACGCGATATTTATGAATTTCAACTTTCTTGTTAGCTAAGGAAATAGCTTGTTAAACAACAGTGCAGGGCCCATCATCACCATCGCATCGTCATCACAACGGTGCGGTTATAACGTAAGGCGTTCCGCTTTATATGACGTAGCTGGATGGAGTCGAATTCTCATCGAAAACTCTCGAAAACGAGCCAATCTCGTTGCGCTAGATTTATAGATAACCCACTCGAAATGAATACGTTCAGAACATAATCAATTTATTTATTGTGCATTTGATTGCATTGTTGTCGTTCATCACCCTTCTAAAAAAAAAATATATATATATATATATATATATATATATTATCCCTGCCCGTGACCGCATATCCATCTAGCTAGCTAACAGGGTGACTTGTATTCTGAACTGCATTCAATTCTTACGTTGCCGGGCGTCGTTAGCTAGCTAACCAACTAGCTAACGTTAACGTTACCCGCTTCGCAATTATTCACAGCCAAGGCCGGGACCACGCAGCGCTAGCTGGTTAGCTAAAGCCATTTTAATTTCACCAGCCTTTTCACGTCTTAACTAGGTAGTCAGTTAACGTTAGCTAGCGTTCAATTCGGACAATGAATAGCAGCCATCATTACCTAGACTTCCACTAATGGCACAGCTAACGCTACCTAGCAGTGACAAAAATGAGCATGATGTGCTGCACTCACGTGTGTTCTGGTTATCCGCACTCCTTTTTTCGCTAGCTTGCAGGGCAGCTAATGCGCAAGGCCGCAAAAACACACAGCTAACGTTAACTAACGTTATACAGCCAACCACACAGTTGTTTCTATTAACACAAAAAGAACGTTCCTACAAATGAAAAAAAGAGAAAAGGTCAATTAGTTTTAAAAAAATTATTAAAAAAAGGTTTTTGTACTTACGGTGTACATCGGTCGCTGTACTCGTTGGCTACGGTTTCTATGCCCCCGGCTCGGGCAACAGCAACATAGCAGCTCAGATAGCCCACATCAAATCCTACCACTGACATCTTTCACTGTAGCTTAGCTAATTGATAATGTGAAACGTTTGCTAGCTAGATATCTATAAGAAAATGCCTAACTATAAATGGATTGATGCGTTCTAAAATAATAAAACAGCAAAGTGATACGCAAACCCAACAGCGATGTATAAAAAAATATAGAACAACTTGAAACCCGGACCTATACAAATATTTCAATACATTATCCACTTCAGTGTTATCCGCTGTTTGCACGGTGGAAGCCGTACGCTTGCTTGATGCGGGAGCCCTCCTGCGAATCTCGCACTCTTCTCGCGATGTTTCAACTGTTCTAGACGGCTCTGGACTTTTCTACAGCAAGGGCGTGTTGTTCAACCTGTCCCGTATATTCACGAGCATCAGCTCAGCGCAGGCGCTGCGCAAATCTTCTTGTCTTGATGTCAGCAAGATGGGGGGGAACGGGGAGGGTGGCGGTGGTTCAATTGTTGCATCATACCTATAATGCAGATCAGTGAATCTGCGCTTGCTTTAAATTGACGGGCGTTAAATATAATTTTATTTGAGAGGGTAAAAGGAAAACGTCTGCAGATACAATCTCAGTCGCTGTAGTGTTCGTGTTGCATGAAGAACAAGACTCCAGGTGTTGGATATACAGTCAAACCGGAAATTCTGCCCGCCCCTTTCACCTTCTCCACGTTTTATTACATTACAGACATATTCTACAATAGATTGAGTTCATTTTTTGTCTCAAAATTCTACACAAAATAGCCCATAATGACAAAGTGAAACATGTTTTTAGAAATTTTAGCAAATGTATTAAAAATCGAAAACTGAAATCTCTCATTTACATAAGTATTCATACCCTTTGCTTTAATATATTTTTAAGGTATCATATTTAATATTTGGTCGCATATCCTTTGCATGCTGTTACTTCCTGAAGTCTGTGACCCATCAACATAAAAAAACTCTCGATATTTTATTTCCAGGTACTGTTACAAGCGATACTATAAGCTCTCTGCATTTGAATGGATCTCTATGGGAATTGGGGGGTGAGACTAGATTCAGCTGTAAATTACACTGGTACAGTATGGAACACATGGCTGGCTAAATGGCTGTAAGTCATCAAGGGTCTGAGCTATCGAACGAGCCCCAAACCATCACTCTGTTGCCAGATATGGAGTAGATGTGGATGGATGACTGCAAGGGTTATTTCTCTTGATTAATTTTCCTATAGAACTCTATGGAGAAAAAAGTCAGGAGAAACAACCCTTAAAGGGATCCATCCATCCACATCTACTCCATATCTGGCCGCAGAGTGATGGTTTGGGGCTCGTTTGATACCTAGACCCTTGATGACGTACAGCCATTTCACCAGTCATGTGTTCCATACTGTACCACTGTAACAACTGAATCTAGTCTTACCCCCCAATTCTCATAGAAATCAGTTCAAATGCAGAGGTTATAGTATCGCTTGTAACAGTACCTGAAAATAAGATATCGAGAGTCTTTTGATGTTGATTGGTCACAGACTTCAGGAAGTAACAGCATGCAAAAGATATGCGACCAAATATTAAATATGATACTTTAAAAATATGTTAAAGCAAAGGGTATGAATACTTATGTAAATGAGAGATTTCAGTTTTCGATTTTTAATACATTTGCAAAAATTTCTAAAAACATGTTTTTGCTTTGTCATTATGGGCTATTTTGTATAGAATTTTGCGACAAAAAATGAACTCAATCTATTGTAGAATATGTATGTAATGTAATAAAACGTGGAGAAGGTGAAAGGGGTGGGCAGACTTTCCGGCTTGACTGTTGTGATTTAAAAAGTGACCTGTTCACCAATGTAGCCTAATATACAGCTCACTGTATCTCACTCTTTATTACAAGTTTTGGATTAAATGACCAAATATAATGTATATTGTTTGTACTGATACTACATGTATCTGAATGTACAGTTGTGTTCAAATAAATAGCAGTGCGTTACAAAAAGTGAATAAAGTGCAAATATGTTTTAATAGCTTTTAGTTCCATATTTCAAATGTAGTGGAAACATTATACATTCAATTCCAAATCAAAGCATTAACAAATTTGATCAAGTCTGCGTTATTCTTTTACAGGAAGCAAAGAAAAGGAATATTAATCTGTTAAAAAAAATAGCAGTGGACATTTTTCTTTTCAAACTCAAACACTTACTGTATAAACTGAATACATTTTTCAAGATTTAACTTCACTTTAAATGACTGAACTAATATTTAGTTGCATAACCATTGTTTTTGATAACTGCTGCGCGTCTGTGTTGCATCGAGTCAACCAACTTCTGGCACCTAGAAACAGGTATTTCAGCCCAGGATGAACAAACTACATTCCACAGTTCCTGTGAATCTGTGTTGCATCGGGTCAACCAACTTCTGGCACCTAGAAACAGGTATTTCAGCCCAGGGTGAACAAACTACATTCCACAGTTCCTGTGCATTTTTGGATTTTGCTTCAGAAACGGCATTTTTAATGTCACCCCACAAGTTTTCAATGGGGATGAGGTCGGGGGATTGAGCTGGCCACTCCATTACCTCAATCCTTTTTGTCTGGAACCAAGATGTTGCTCGCTTACTCATGTGTTTGGGATCGTTGTCTTGTTGAAACACCCATTTCAGGGGCATTTCCTCTTCGGCATACGGCAACATAATCTCTTCAAGTATTTTGATGTATTCAAACTGATCCATGATCCCTGGGATACGATAAATAGGGCCAACACCGTAGTATTCCCATACCATGATTTTTGCGCCACCATGCTTCACTGTCTTCACAGTGTATTGTGGCTTGAATTCAGTACCCAGGGGTCGTCTGACGTACTGTCGACGACCACTAGACCCGAAGAAAACAATTTTACTCTCATCAGTCCACAGAATGTTACGCCATTTCTCTTTGGGCCAATCGATGTGTTCCTTGGCAAATTTTAACCGATTCTGCACATGCCTTTTTTTCAACAATGGTGCTTTACGGGGGCTTTTTGCTGATAGCTTAGCTTCGATCAAACGTCTTCTGACTGTAACAGCACTTACAGGTAATTTTAGATCATCTTTGATCTTTCTGGAGGTGATGATTGGCTGAATCTTTGCCATTCTGACTATTCTTCGATCTGTTTTAACAGCAGTTGCTCGTTTTCTTCCGCGTGTTTCGGGTTTTTGTTGCCATTTTGAAGCATCCTATAGTATCCTATAATTTGCTGCACTTCTTTATACGTTTTCCCCTCTCCAATCATCTTTTTAATCAAATTACGTTGTTCCTCCGAACAATGTTTGGAATGGCCCATTTTACTTAGCAATTCAGAAGAAAATATATTTTATAACAATGTGTGAAACATTTGCTTCCCTTCTTCTTTAATAAAGGACAATTAATGACACCTGTTTTTTCACAGAATGAATGAATTATCTAATTAAACTCCACACTGCTATTATGTTGAACAAGCCTCTTTCAATGAATGAGTCAATTACTCAGAACAAGCAGCGTGCATGTCATGACAGTTGGGTCTGTTGTTTTTCTATTCCACTACTACATCTACAAGTAAATTATTTGCCATGCAGAAATATCACTACTACTAATAACAGTGGTTCATCAGGTTACTGATGTTGTACTGCAATTTCTTTTAACACCACTGTACAATTTTAACTGTCCAATTTTAATCGTATGTTTCATGTTAGGTATTGAATATACAGACCACTACATCTCTCTTTACTGTGATGATATTATACTCTATCTTGGTGATGCGGTTCATTCAACCCCTCATCTCTTATCTATATTTGAAGAATTCAGTAGGATATCTGGATACAAAATCAATTGGGCCAAGTCTGCCTTCCTCCCATTGAATGATGCCATGAGACAGGCTACACCACCTTCAAATATCCCGTTGGTCCATAATTTTAAATATCTGGGCTTATCCATTACATTACATTACATTACATTACATTACAGTCATTTAGCAGACGCTTTTATCCAAAGCGACGTACAGTAAGTGCATATAGAAAGGTCATCGAAGTAACTACACAACAGATAAGAAAGCACATTCTTCCCATACAGTATCAGCTATCCCTAGTAACGAACACAGTGCAGTTCACAGTGAACTGGGTAAATCATCTCTACTACAATGCTATTCTAAATAGTATAAACTTGAGTACACAGTTCAACAAGAAGACATACCATGAGGTCCTAGATAAGTATTAGTCCAGGTGGAGCCTGAAAAGGTGTGTTTTCAGGCCACGACGGAAAGCAGGCAGGGTTGGTATTGAGCGTAGGGGAATGGGAAGTTCGTTCCACCACTGGGGAGCTAGGGTGGAAAAGCTCCGCGGTCGGGAGGAGCGGGCGCCATTGACACGGATGGGGGGAAGTGCGAGGCGCCCTGCTGTAGAAGAGCGAAGCGGTCGAGCAGGAACATAGGTCTGGATCAGGTCCTGCAGGTAGACGGGGCCTGTCCTATTAGCTGCAGTGTGGGCCAGGGTCAGAACTTTGAACCTGATCCTAGCTGCAACTGGCAGCCAGTGGAGTGACCTCAACAGGGGGGTGACATGTGAGTATTTCGGGAGGTTGAACACAAGCCGGGCAGCTGCGTTCTGGATCAGTTGAAGAGGGAGTATGGCGCAGGCTGGTAAGCTTGCGAGCAGGGAGTTGCAGTAGTCCAGGCGTGAGGTGACCATAGTCTGGACCAGAAGCTGGGTGGAGTAGGTGGTCAGGTACGGTTGAATCCTCCTGATGTTGTACAGGAGGAACCTGCAGGACCGTGCCGTCGCCCTGATGTGGTCTTTGAAGTCCAGCTGGTCGTCCAGGACCACCCCCAGGTTCTTTGCAGAGCGGGAGGCAGCCACCACGGTCCCGTCAACGGTGATGGAGAGGTCGAGTAGCGGGGAGGTTTTGTACGGCATGAAGAGGAGCTCTGTCTTGTCGAGGTTGAGCTTCAGGTGATGGGTAGTCATCCACTCAGAGATGTCGGCCAGACAAGCAGATATCCTCTCCTTCACCTGTTGGGTAGAGGGAGGGAAAGAAAGGAAGAGTTGAGTATCGTCAGCATAACTATGGTATGAGAAGCCATGTGAATTGATTACTGAACCAAGATACTTTGTATAAATGGAGAACAGCAGAGGACCAAGTACAGATCCCTGCGGGACTCCTGTAGACAGGGGATGGGGTGCAGAAACAGAACCCTTCCAAGAGACTTGGTAGGATCTATCAGTGAGGTACGATACAAACCAGGAGAGGGCAGTCCCAGAAATGCCCATCTCAGAGAGTGTAGAGATCAGGAGTTTGTGGTTGACCGTGTCAAATGCTGCTGACAGGTCAAGTAGAATCAGGACAGAGGAGAGGGATGAGGCTCTAGCATTGGAGAGCGCCTCGGTCACGGCCAGGAGAGCAGTTTCAGTGGAATGTCCGGTTCTGAAGCCGGACTGATGGGGGTCAAGCAGGTTATTCTGGTGGAGAAAAACAGACAGTTGGTTATGTACAGCTCGTTCAAGGGTTTTGGACAGGAAGGGCAAGAGGGATACAGGACGGTAGTTCCTGACATCAGAGGGGTCCAGGCTAGGTTTTTTTAAGAGTGGGGTTACACGGGCAGTCTTAAAAACAGCAGGGACATGGCCACAGGTTAGGGAGGTGTTGATAATAGAAGACAGGTATGGAACAAGCTCAGCGGATATTGACTGGAGGACCGCCGACGGGATGGGGTCCAGCGCACAGGTGGTTGCGCGCTGGTGCGTCATGAGTTGGAGCACATCTGCCTCCTCCAGAGTCTTGAAGGACGACAGCGTGGCGATGGGTTCGGTACGGGGGATGTGGGGTGTCACCTGAGGTGTGAAGGAGTTGCGGATCGTGGCCACCTTCCCCTCGAAGTGGGTTAGGAAGTCATCTGCAGAGAGGGAGGAGGGTGAAGGGGGCGGAGGGGGGATAAGCAGGGAGGAGAAGGTGGAAAAGAGTTTCCGTGGATTAGACACACATGCATTAATTCTGGACTGAAAAAAAGAAGCCTTAGCCGATGTAGTTGCAGCTGTGAAGGCTGCCAGCAGAGTGTGATAGGAGGCCAGGTCATCTGGGGATCTGGATTTCCTCCACTTTCTCTCAGCGGCTCGCAGCAGGGTTCTGCTGGATCTGAGAGAATCTGTCAGCCACGGGGAGGGGGGTGATGGTCGAGCTGTTTTGGAGACAAGAGGACAAAGTGAGTTGAGAGACTGAGAGAGGCAGGAGTTAAACATAGAGGTGGCAACATCAACATGCATATTCGCAAAAGAAGCGGGAGGAGGAAGTTTAGAGAGAGCGGAAGTAGTGAGAGAGGAGTGCGAGAGGGTGCGGAGATTTCTCCTGAACATAACAGTGGGTGGGTCGTTAGTAGGGTTGAGGGAGAGCGGGAGGGAAAGAGAGAATGAAATAAAGAAATGGTCCGATACGTGGAGCGGGGTCACCGTGAGTTCAGACGTGGCGCAGCTCCTGGTGAGTACAAGGTCTAGTTGGTTACCAGCCTTGTGGGTGGCAGGCGATGGGGATTGAGTGAGTGCGAAGGACTGGAAGAGCGAGGCGACACTGGGTAGCTGAGAACTCTCAGGATGGAGGTTGAAGTCTCCCAGTAGGATTACAGGGGTGCCATCCTCAGGGAAGGAGCTCAGGAGAGTGTCCAGTTCATCCAGGAAAGCACCGAGCGGACCTGGAGGGCGATAGAGAACTACAATGTTAAGTGTAGACGGGTGGGTTACAGTGACTGCATGAAACTCAAAAGAGGAGAATTTCAGGCAGCGTGTAGTGTGAATAGAAAATTTCCAGGTTGGGGAAATGAGCAACCCAGTACCCCCGCCTCGGCCAGAGGCCCTGGGGGTGTGGGAGAAGGAATAGCCTTCCATCCATCCATCTTTCCGTCCTTACAAATCACTGTGTCACATAATTATAATAAAACCTTTAGGCAGGTGGAGTCGGATGTAGAGCGCTGGTCGCCCATCGCAAACTCTTTTCAAGCACGTGTTTCCATCACCAAGATGAACATATTACCTCGTATTAATTTTTATAGTGCCATGCTCCCATTACC
Organism: Ilyophis sp. 1 JC-2022; assembly: GCA_022702515.1. Lineage (NCBI taxonomy): Eukaryota > Metazoa > Chordata > Actinopteri > Anguilliformes > Synaphobranchidae > Ilyophis > Ilyophis sp. 1 JC-2022. The sequence goes on from CM040401.1 coordinate 28,170,650, forward strand.
GCCTCCTACTGGTTACTGGGACAAACTACACAAATTGATTTCAAAGTATGTTTGGAAAGGGAAACGCCCTAGAATAAAAATGTCTAGTTTACAAAGACCAAAACTCTCTGGCGGTTTGGGTCTTCCTAATTTTAAGTTTTATTCTTGGTCCCTTACTCTTCGGGCTCTCTGCACCTGGCTTAACCCAGATGCAGAAGCAACCTGGCGTCCATTGGAGGAACAGCTGGTTAGTCCTCACAGACTTCAAGATATTATTTATTCAAATATCCCTCTCAAAACTTGCAGATCCACCTATGGTCCTATAATTTCTCATCTTATTACTACATGGAGACTAATCGAATCACATGCCAATATACATTTGAAATATCCTGCCCATCTTCCTTTATTTAACAATTTAGCAATTTGTTTGGGTGGGCGGCCAATTTCATTTCCACAGTGGAAGGACAGAGGGATTAATATCCTTTCTGACCTAGTCTCACATAATGAGCTTAGATCTTTTCAGGACCTTAAGTTCCATTATAATTTACCAGGTACCTCATTTTTCTTTTACCTACAGTTACGTAGTGCATTACGCACTTATGGGGTTCCCTGGGGAGAAGAGTTGAAGACCCACCCTATCCATAAAATATGTACTTGTAAATCAACTAAAGGCTTGGTTTCTACTTTATATACATTTATCACTAAAGCTGCAGAAAAGCCTCTTCAAGTCAATAATCGCTGGTGTCATGACCTTTCCATTTCTTCTAACACAATTAATTGGAACAAAGTTTGGGTAAATATTATTTTGTCCTCTCGGAACCCCAACCATCAAATGATACATTATAATTTCGCACACAGACTTTATTGTACCCCCAATAAGTTATTTAAGATGAAGCTAGCACAAACCCCTAACTGCCAATTATGCACATTGGAAACTACCGGCACGTTTATTCACATGGTTTGGGAATGTCCTGCTGTCTCTTTATTTTGGAGCAGTTATTGACAAAATTTCTTCTATTTTAAGTTTATCCATTCCCTGTTCTCCTATTATTTTATTATTGAATGATTTCTCTACTTTGACAGTATCTAGTAAACAACAACGCTGGCTGCTGCTGTGCTTAACAGCAGCCAAAAAAATGATAGCCATGAGATGGAAGGCCCCACATACCCTGTCCTATCATCAGTGGGAATCATCCGTGGTGGAACTGGCTAAACTGGAGATGTCTGTGGCCCGCATGCATGGTGCAAATGCACAGAATATTAATACATGGTCCTCCTTTATCGAAGCCATGCAGGCGGGTGACTGACCTTCTCGGGTTGTACTTATTGAGGGGTTCATAGGTTGTACTTATACTTTGTGTATGGTGGGTGGACAATATGTAGCCTATGTTCTAGGTCTAGATCTATTGATATCCCGAAACCACATTCATTGTCTGCGTGCATTTGTTTGTTTGTATGTATATACAGTATGTGTATTTTTTATTTTTTTCTTGTTTATCTTTTATTCTTGTTTCCATTGTTATCTATTTGGCGGGCGGGACCTATGGGGTGGGGGGAGGGATTTTGTAAGGGTGTGTGTTTGTTACTGTGATTGTCATGTATGGTTATTTGTCTTGTTTTGTGTTATAATTTATAAAATAAAATAAAAAATTGATAACAAAAATGTTAGGTATTGAATGACTGTGTGTATTATGTTTTATGTTTTTTCATGGACCCCAGGAAGATTAGCGGTGGGGGGGTCATTCAACCTCAGACCCTTGAATGACCCTCAGCCATTTTATCAATCATGTATTCCATACTGTTCCAGCATAATTTACAGCTAAATGTAGTCCCACCCGCCAATTCCCTTAGAGATCCATTCAAATGCAGAGAAATTATAGTATCGCTTGTAAGAGTACCAGAAAATAAAATATCAAGTCTTTTTATGATGTTGGGTCACAGACATCAGGAAGTTATGGCATGCAAAGGATATGCGACCAAATATAAAAAAATGAAACATTTAAAGGCACAGTCAACTTAGTGTAAGTAAACTTCTGACCCACTGGAATTGTGATATAGTGAATTCACAGTGAAAAAATCTGTCTGTAAACAATTGTTGAAAAAATTACTAGTGTCATGCACAAAGTCTCCCCTGTCCCCTGGGATCTACGGCCATGCTTAATTAACGATTTAAATTGTATTCTAATCCCCTCAATATTTTTTCAGCTGCTTTTTATTGGTAAATTATTTACCCAAGACACATGCAATATAAGTGTGGATGAACACATGGCATCCTTTATAAATAAAGGATGCAATTTCAGTCATTTAAGGACAGGTCCACATATTTCCTACAAATTCTGGCCAATAATTTATATAGGCTACTTTTAATTTGTAGCAAGCCTAACACACATTCACACAATTAGACTGATGTTAATAGGCTAATGTTAAGTAAAACCAATGTACTATTGCCAGTATCAATTGGTCAATATAAAAATATAAACGTACGGCTGCAAAGATGGACAACAAGTGACATTTCACTGATGCTGATGTGATTTACCTATTTACTGATTTACTACCCCTCTCAGTTCGCCATATTCACTTCGCATTAGCATCTTGGGCTGCACATTGCACAACGCTGCAGTTCCCCATCCCAACCTAACTTTAGGTTACTGTCGTAACCCCGGTTCTTTGAGTAATATGAGCGAGATGTCTCGCTATGGGATGTGACCCTCCGCAGCCCTGACAGAAGTACCTATCTCAAATAACCAATCCTGATTGGTCAGAGAAGCGTGTCCCTCCGCTGCGTGATGTAGTCCCCCCCACTACAAATACCGTGACAGGAGGACACGCCCGCCATTCTAAAGCCCGAAATTCCTTCTCACCGCCCAGCAAGAAGGGTTGTCTGGCGAGACATCTCGCTCATATTACTCAAAGAACCGGGGTTACGACAGTAACCTAAAGTTCTTTTTCATAATATGAGCTCGATGTCTCGCTATGGGATGTGGTTACTCCCGAATTGCCAGACAGCTTTATCGAACAGCCACCAACCGATGGGAGGGTCCAGATGTCCAGATGCTAGGCCTGAAGGACCGCGCTGGCAACGCACGGGCCCGACACATCCAGCATGTAGAATCGAACAAAAGTCAGAGGCGAAGTCCAACTCGCCGCCGCACAAATGTCCTGAATAGACACCCCCCTGAACAAGGCCCAGGATGCAGCCATGCCCCGCGTAGAGTGAGCGCGCAGGCCCGCGGGCGGGCGCAACCCCTCATTAGCGTAGGCCAAAGTTATAGCTTCCACCAGCCAGTGTGAGAGGCGCTGCCTCGAAACAGGCTGACCTTTCCTGGGATTAGCCCAGGAAATAAAGAGCTGATCGCTCCGTCGGAAGCACTGAGTCCTGTCCACATAACAACGTATGGCCCGGACCGGACACAATGTATGAGCCCGCTGGTCAGCAGCTGGAGCTGTGAACGCAGCGAGAGTAATCGGGGAGCATGAACCCACCACCTTAGGCACAAAGGCTGGGTTAGGTCTCAGCGACACCCTTACGTCCCCTGGGGCAAACTGAGTGCATGACGGATGCACCGAGAGTGCATGAATATCGCTGACCCGCTTCGCGGAAGCGAGCGCCAGCAACAACATTGTCTTAAGAGACAAATGCTTCAAACTAGCACCCTGTAAAGGCTCAAAGGGGGGACCCTTAAGCCCCTCCAAAACCACCGTCAGATCCCATGGGGGCATAAGCGGCCTGGAGACTGGGAGCAGTCTACGGGCACCCTTCATAAAGCGGCACACCAGAGGGTGCTGACTCACTGTTTTGTCCCCAAAGCCCACGTGACTGGCGGCAATGGCCGCCAGATACACTTTGACTGTCAAGAAGGCTCTGCCATCATCGATGAGGTTCTGAAGAAATGATAAGACCACCGGAACAGAGCACTGAAAAGGGGTGTGATTCCGATCATGGCACCACCGCTCAAACACCCCCCACTTACCAGTGTACAAAGACCTGGTAGAGGGGGCCCGAGCATTCTGAATAGTGTTAATCACACTCGGAGGAAGGCCCGCAGTGGTCATAGAGAGCCACTCAGGGGCCACGCCCACAGTTGTAACCTGTCCGGGTGTGGGTGGAACACCGTCCCCCCCCCTGTGACAACAGGTCCCTGCGTATTGGCAACTGCCAGGGCCGGGCGCACAGCAACTGATAAATCTCCGCCAACCAGTGCATCGCCGGCCAGTGTGGAGCTATCAGGATAAGAGAGTGTCTGTGTTCCCTCACCCTCGCCAGGGTGGGAGGAACCAGCGCCAGAGGGGGAAACGCATAGAGCAGCTCGTGAGGCCAGTCGTGCGCCAGAGCGTCCAGCCCCAAGGGGGCCCCCCGACTGTGTAGGGAGAAGAACAGCTGACACTGGGTGTTCCCCTCCGACGCAAACAGGTCCACTTTGGCGCGGCCATAAATGGACCAAATCTGAGTCACCACGAGAGGGTGTAAAGTCCATTCTCCGTATACGGGCGCACCCCTGGACAAGAGGTCCGCCCCCACGTTCAGGGTCCCCGGGACATGCGTTGCCCTCAATGACAGGAGACGCACACTGCTCCACAGGATCAGTTTGCGTGCCAATATGTGTAATTGACGTGAGTGCAAACCCCCCTGGTGATTTATGTATGCCACCGTGGTCGTATTGTCCGCCCTCACCAGGACATGATGACCCCTGAGGAACGGGAGGAAATGTTTCAGAGAGAGAAACACTGCCGAGAGCTCCAGAAAATGTATGTGATGTCGCTGGAGACCCAGGCTCCAGCGGCCCCTCACAGATCTGCCCTCGTGAATGCCGCCCCACCCCTGGAGGCTGGCATCCGTAGTGACCACTTTCCTGGACAGGACGGTGCCCAGGGGCACACCCTGAGTCAGAAAAGAGGGCACCCGCCAGTGACGTAGGGCCAACACGCAATCCGACGTCACCAAAATCCTCCGTGCGCCATGACGCACGGGGTCCAGCCTGAGCGCAGCAACCCAGCGCTGAAACTCCCTCATGTGGAGGCGACCGAGGCGTATTACGTGTATAGCCGAGGCCATCAGGCCCAGCAGGCGCAGACACACCCTGAATGGGACGTAACAGTGTCTCTGAAAAGGAGCAAGACATGCCTTGAAACTGTTCGCCCTCTCCTCCGAGAGGCGCGCAGTGAACGGCATTGATAGCAGCTGTAACCCGAGGGAGATTATTTCTCGACCCGGTGAGAGATTGCTCTTTTCCGTGTTTATCACAAAGCCCAACTCTGACAGATGACGTGTGACAAACTCCGTGTGCGACCTGGCCTCCTGCTCCGAGCGCGCTAGGAGAAGCCAGTCGTCCAAATATGTGGCCAGGCGTATTCCCCCCCGCCGTAGCGGGGCGACCGCCGCGTCCGTACACTTCACGAACACCCTCGGGCTGAGGGAAAGTCCGAACGGGAGCACTCGGTACTGATAACACACTCCCTGAAACGCAAACCTCAGATACTTTCTGTGGGCAGCGTACACTTTTATATGGAAATAAGCGTCCCTCAGATCCACTGATGTGAACCAGTCGCCTGGTTTTATTAGACGCAACAGAGATGCCTGTGTCAGCATCCTGAACTTGTATTTCCTTAAGTGACAGTTCAGAGCCCGGAGGTCCAAGATAGGGCGAATTCCTCTCCCTCCCCGTTTGGGGACGAGAAAATATCTTGAATAATACCCGGATTGACTCTGCTCGGGAGAGACGATTTGAATAGCTTTTTTGTCTAAAAGAGACATTATCTCCTCCTTTAGCACGCCAGCTAAACGTCCCTGTGCTCGTGATTGTATTATGACGGAAAAACGAGGCGGCACAGTGTTGAACTGCAGCCGGTAACCCCGCTCTATCGTGCGTAATACCCACGGATGAGCCCCTATTTCTCTCCACTTTTGAATGTGGAAACACAGTGAAGGGGAGAATATCGGCTGAGGCTCTGCCAACACGGGAGGGCTCATAAGTGGTGGTATGGCTCCCTCCAGTGGCAGAGCGAGAGAATGTCCCTCGGGCCGTACTGCGCATGCGCGAACTCGCGCAGCAGCCTGGGTAAATTCCTCCGTAGCCGGAAATGGGATGCCCATCGCCGGCAACAGAGGGACAACATGCCCGGCGGACATGTTGCTTATGTGCAAAGCATTCATTTTGTTTGTGCTTGCTTTGTTTTCGGTGTTTTTTTACACATTTTGTTTCCAGCTTTATTTCTTTGAACAAAGGCAGAACATTGTGTGTATGCGCGTGCTTGTGGACATGTGAACACGGCTGTGCAACGGCAAACAGCCCGGTGACAATGTCCCTCCTCGTCTCGTCTGGCCCTGGGGCGGAGATCAGCGACTGGAGATGCGCACTGGCGAAAGATTTTCCCCGGGGCGGGGGAGACGGCGAGGGGGCTCTACGCGGCAGGCAGAGCGCAAACGCCTCGTTGTCTTTCTTCCTCGCCTCCGCTCTCTCCTGCATGGAGGTCAGAGCTGAGCCGAAGATACCCTCCGGTATGACGGGCGCGTCCAGGATGTCATCTCGCTCTCTGTCAGTCAGCCTGGCGAGATTGAGCCACCTGGCTCGTTCCTGGACCACGAGAGAAGCCATAGCTTTCCCCGTGGCGAGCACAGCCACCCGCTGGACATGAAGGCACAGGTCCGTAATCACTCCCGCCTCGCGCCAAACCGCGGCGCTAGGTGCACCGTGGAGAATGACGGCTTGGTAAGCGGAGAGAAGCGACAGCACATTCAAAGCCCTCATCGAGAGCGCGGCTTGCTTGTACGCCCTCTCGGTCAAAGCAGACTGAAGACGCTCCGATTTAGCGGGGAGGGACGGACGTCTGCTTGAGCCAGCCATGGCGCCACCCGGGTACAGATGCGCTGCAACCGGGGACTCGACCGGGGGCATGACGAGGAGACCCAGGGCTTCCATGTTCTCGGTGTCGAGGACGGAGGCACCCGGAATCTGGTTCCTTCCGCTGTACGGCTTGTCGCTCCACATCTTGGTGAGCTCGAGCAGTAAGTCAGGAAAGACGGGAAGAAGCTGCTTGGCCGTGTTACCGCCCGGTGCTAATAGCCTGCCCTCGTAGCGCGAGCGCGAGGGCTGTGTCACCGGAGCGGGCCAGGGAATACCCATGCTCGCTGCCGCACGCTTGCACGTGTCGAGCAGAACCACAGGAACCGGGGACGAGGGACGTGCGTCCTCGCCGTCCTCCGAGCCCCCGGAAAGCAGCCCCGGCTTTGCAGCCGGCACCGGAGTGATTAAGGCATCATCCTCATTCTCGCTCTCTGAAATGAGAGGGGGATCATAGGAGTCATCCTCTACACACTCCAGCTCTAACACATCGTCGGAAGGAAAGGCAGGAACCGGGGACATCACAGACAGGGCGGCCCAGTCGGTGTGCATCTCCCGTACCTCCTCTACCATGGGCTCCTCTTCGTCAGCGGCTACCGGGGCAGCGGCGGTCAGAAGCGGGTCCTGGTCGGACAGGCTGGCTTGGCGAGCCAGGCGGCGTCTCAAGCTTTTCGTCGTGAACATTTTGCAATGCACACACGAACCGGGGACGGATAGGGACAGCCTGGCGTGGTCAGTCCCGAGACAACTCATACACACGGGGTGCGTATCCTTCCCCGAAATCCGGGCACCACAGGGGCAGGGCCGGGAGTCTCCTCTGGCATGAGGAGCAGCGGACGCCATGGGGGCAAAAAACACCGGCTGGTGCGCGGGTGTCTTTTACAGTAAGTGCTAGCTAACTGGTGTGTTAGGAGCAGGTAGCTAGCTAACTGGTGTGTTAGGAGCAGGTAGCTAGCTAACTGGTGTGTTAGAAGCAGGTGCTTAATAACTGGCGTGTTAGAAGCGAGAGGCTGATAACTGGCGTGTTAAAAGCAAGATGCTGATAACTGGAGTGTTAAAAGCAGGAGGCTAACTGGTGTGTTAGCAGGAAACGTCGAGGGGAGCTGGCGTGCAAAACCTCGGCGAATATAGTGAGCTGAGTTAGCGTCCGTCGACAGAAGCTAATAAATAATTCCGTCTGTGGACAGTTAAACTAACTAGGCTCGGTGTGAGATAATGCTTCTAGGTGAGAAGAATTTTTAGAATGGCGGGCGTGTCCTCCTGTCGCGGTATTTGTAGTGGGGGGGGACTACATCACGCAGCGGAGGGACACGCTTCTCTGACCAATCAGGATTGGTTATTTGAGATAGGTACTTCTGTCAGGGCTGCGGAGGGTCACATCCCATAGCGAGACATCGAGCTCATATTATGAAAAAGAACCAGATATGATAATGCATTTTTGTAATCTAAATGGTCCGTGTAACTTTCAAATTAATACGGTAGTGTGACAGATGGACTTTCGTAAAATAACACATATCCCTGCGCTGTGGACATAATCACTTAAAATAAATATTATTGTATAACGTTCGACTTATGATCAATAATATAGTCACAAAACGACAGCGCATCACGGTGGGCGCACGGTAGCACGCTTGTAGTTTCAAGATGGCGACGCCCATGCACAGGATAATTGCCCGTAGGCAGGCGTAAGTTTTTCCACATTTCTTTTTTGTTTGAATGTCTTGCTTATTAAAATTAAGAACAATTATAAACTTACTTTCATAGTTTGTATTTGTTGAGCCTGTGGTGCGAAACATGGACAATAATACACATTTCGTGGAAGTACGCCGCACGACGAGCTGTCGTTGTTAGCAAGCTTACTAACGAGGCTAGTGTGGGAACTTGGTAGGAACTAGCTAATAGTTTAAACTTTGTATTTTCTGCTCTTTAACACCTTCTTGCTTGTTGGTAAACCTTAGCTAGTGTGATGGTAGACACTGAACGGACTCTTTTGGAAATTAGCTGCGTATTATGAGACGAGTAGCTGGTTAGCCATTTAGCTAACTTATAATATCCAACACTGTGTCCAAGCCAGTCACTCTAACAAATTACGTAACATAAAGTTACATTTGCTTTTACCCCTCTAAAAACAGGGAGGCGAATAAACAACATGTTCGCTGTCAAAAGTGCTTGGAATTCGGACACTGGACATACGAATGTACTGGGAAACGGAAATACCTACACAGACCATCAAGAACAACAGAGATGAAGCAGAAATTGAAAGAGAACGAGAAAACATCAGCAGTCGTGCCAGGGTGGGTAACTCATTCACTGTAGTTAGGGTTGTTATATGGGCAAAAGCGCCAAAAAGTTGTGAACTGTCGGTAGATTTGTAGCTATTTACCTGGAAGTCAGTTTCCTGGAGTTATTTACTCGATGCAAAAATGTGTCCAACTCTAAAGAGGTCTAAAGAATATTTTAAACTGAGAAGTGAATTTCTCCTGTCTGCTGATAAGCTGATCTTTTTTTTGTTTTTTTGTTTTTTGTTTGTTTTTTAATTAAAAGTTTGTTCCAATAAATAACCCTTGTAAAACCACAATGCCTGTAATATACAGCAGATGGGTGTATAAGGTGGAATTGAAAATTTGCTGGACAATTGATTTTGGAGTTACTTGAAGTGAATTTTCTTGCTTTAAACCACAAATCAGTTGATGCCCCATACCAGCCATTGTGAAGCTGACAGGACGTCTGTAAAAATCTAAAATATCCTTTTTTTTAAAAACACTAAAATTGAAATTAGCCCACTATTAAAAAACAATAAACTACAGAAAGTGAACTATCCCTTTAACCTATTTGTCCATTTAACACATTTCAATAATGAATAATTGAATAATGCTGGTGGTTAAATGACAGTAAACATAATCTTAGCTTTCCAATTACAAACATAAAACATTTCTCAATGTTTTGATCTGTAAGCCAATTAATTTAGTCGTTGATGGGGAAGATTAAAAGCTTCCCAAAATTGATTCAACAACAGTTGCACATAGCCCACAGTAGGGACTGTAAAGCCTATATAACATTGTTTGAGATTTATTCATTTCTTTGTTGGGCATCATCCAAATGAACATTTTTACAAGTTAAACACAAGAAACCTATGTCCTGCATTTACCACCTGCCCAGGAGTATGGATTTGTGTTTTGAAATGATGTACTCATCTTTTGGTTCACAGCCTGGGAAAGGAAGGCTCCAATGATAAAAAACTGAGGAAGAAAAGGTATTGTTTACTGCTTGTTTCTCCTCTCCACATTTATTTTCCCCTTTGCAGCTCTGCTTTTTATTTCACTCATCCTTGTAAGTTGAACATAATGTAAACAATTATTTAGACTTTGTTTTTATCCTAGGTGTTTTTACATATGTACTTGTATATAATCTCAGAGTAATTCATGAAAGATGCTGTACACATACTTCAGTTTTGATCCATAAAAATCTTGTGTTATTTATTTTATTTTTTCAGGCCGAAGGATTCGAGTAGCTCCAGCTCCAGCTCCAGCAGCAGCGACACAGAGAGCTCGTCCTCAGACTCCTCTTCGGACAGCGAGGACTCCTCCGGCTCGTCCTCGGACAGCAGCAGCGACAGCAGCAGCTCCAGCTCGTCCTCCTCCAGTAGCTCCGACTCTGATTCGGACTCCAGCGGCAGCAGCTCCGACCAGGGCCCTCCCAAGAAGAAGAAAAAGAAGAAGTAGAGACTCGGGTTCACACCTGCTTCCGGAACCTTTCCGGCGATGGCTGTGGCCGATCCGAGCTGCGGTGTCCCTTAATAGCATAGTGCCACATTTAAAAGGGCTGAATGCCTTTTGGTGGCATTCAGTCTTAAATGGATATGTTGGTTTACTCGCCTGAAGGACGTCATCTTTTCATTAGTTACGTGAGCGTTCCTTTCTTGTTTAACACCTGCTTTAATTTATATCAGCATCGCAAACATCTGTTTGATGGTTTGTACAAAGTGTACATACTTGTTAAATTTGTGATGATATTTTTCAGCATTGTATGAGCTACGAGGGAATGCAGTCATTTGAACTGACTTATTTGCTAAGATAGAGGGAGTAATTAACAATGGTTTTGGGTACAAATTCAATTTTTTATTGTCAATTTATTGAAATCATTCTTTGAAAATATTAGGAATGTAATATTTTGGCTGATGATATCTAAAGAATGATGAGAGTTTCTGTCCTTTGGTGGAACACAGATTGCTTGAAGGCTAACTTTAATCTGAAAATGCAGTTAACATCTGGATTATTTTCAATGTGTAGTGCACAGTGCACTATTTGGATTTTAATTAATACAAATGTTAAATTGAAGGGACTTTTTTTATTTTATTTTTTTTATTTCCCCCCCAATAAGCCAGTTAGTATATACAATTATTCCTTTTATATGAGTTGGTCAGACTCCGCGTACATGGTGTTGCAAGGCGTAAGTCACGTTTTTCTGTTTCATGATGGGGGGGAAAGCTTTCCAATAACATGGCTAATACTCAACCCCTTTATTTTGTGTTGAAAGGCTTTGTGGTTTTCATAATAAAAATATAATTTTGTTTTTTTTTAAAAAAGAAAGTGTCTTAAAATAAAGCTCTCAAATCTCTAAATACAAAGAGCTTCAGCTTTTCCATTGTAAGTAACTTTATAACTGCCAGTTTTTCAACAATCATGTTTCGTATGGAAAGAGAAAGAAAGCTAATTTTGAACAATAGGGAAGCTAGGGGCTGGATTCAATCAAATACACTTAGACTGTATAAGGCCATATATATATAATTCAATCAAACCCCCTCTTGCTGTAATGCTATATAGAAATGAGGCAAGCAATTTGTATTCTGCGAAAAAAGTTATTTGCATATGGTGTAAGAACTGTCAGAATAAAGCACATTGTCTGTTCCAAACTGTGTTATCTTTAGGAAGCAGAGGTACAGTGGCTAATCATTTTAAGCAGGCACAAGCTATACTACATGTAACCCTACACACTGGTGACAAAGGAAAAACCAACATAACGCAAGGTGTTGGGCCACCACGAGCAGCCAGAACAGCTTCAATGCACCTTGGCATAGATTCTAGTCTCTGGACCTCTACTGGAGGGATGGAGCACCATTCTTCCAAAAGTTATTCCCTCATTTGGTGTTTTGATGATGGCGGAGAGCGCTGTCTAACACGTCGGTCCAAAATCTCCCATCGGTGTTCAATTGGGTTGAGATCTGGTGACTGTGAAGGCCATAGCATATGATTGACATAATTTTTATACTCATCAAACCATTTAGTGACCCCTCGTGCCCTGCGGATGGGGGCATTGTCATCCTGGAAAAGACCACTCCCATCAGGATAGAAATGTTTCATCATAGGATAAAGGTGATCACTCAGAATAACTTTGTATTGATTTTCAGTGACCCTTCCTTCAGTGACCGCCCTGGTATTCAAATCACGGTCCTCGAGGTCCAGGACCAGCCGGTTTTCCACCCTCCCTTTACCTGGGAGTCAGGTGTGAAGACAGTCTGGCCAATCAGTAGCACTAACTGTTCAGTGAATTACCCGGGAGAAAGAAAACCAGGACCGGATTTTTATTCGAGGTCCAGATTTGAATATCCATGCTCAAAGGGGACAAGTGAATCCAAACCATGCCAGGAACATGCCCCCCACAGCCACCGGACCTCCTCACTGTCGGGGTTTTTCTTTTAATTTGTCACCCGTCTGTATGAGTTCAACTCAATCATCATTCAACATATCAGAATAACACCAAATACCTGCTGAGTTATTCACTTTTTGTATGGAATGCTGTTAACTTTTCTATAGTTAATTCTACTGTTTGCAGTTGAAGCTTATGGTATTAATTACCAATGTTTTATCATCTTTTCATTATGCACGTACAATTATTTTATGCATACTTTATGGCCAGCATATTAGGCACCACTGGGTAAGGACAACATTATTTAATAGCTTTATTCATAAAATGTTGCACGAATCAAGTGTGATGATATCTTTGTGATGTATGTTTATATAATGGAGCTGGTTTCTCCATGCCATCTACACAAATGGGGGGTTTTTGCTTGAATAATCACTGTAAAATAAACACATTCTGTTACTGACTGATTTCTTACACACTACCCCAATACTTGTACTTTTCCCAATTATGCAGCTTAGTTGGATTTTTGCCACATTTCTACCTTTTAGGTTTCCATCAGCATACAGTATACAGCACAGTTTCACTGAATGCTATCACATGCCTGAGGTTTCCATCAGCATACAGCAGTTTCACTGAATGCTAATACATGCCTTAGGTTTCCATCAGCACACAGCACAGTTTCACTGAATGCTGACACATGCCTTAGGTTTCCATCAGCATACAGCACAGTTTCACTGAATGCTGACACATGCCTTAGGTTTCCATCAGCACACAGCACAGTTTCACTGAATGCTGACACATGCCTTAGGTTTCCATCAGCACACAGCACAGTTTCACTGAATGCTGACACATGCCTTAGGTTTCCATCAGCACACAGCACAGTTTCACTGAATGCTGACACATGCCTTAGGTTTCCATCAGCATACAGCACACAGCACAGTTTCACTGAATGCTGACACATGCCTTAGGTTTCCATCAGCACACAGCACAGTTTCACTGAATGCTGACACATACCTGAGGTTTCCATCAGCACACAGCACAGTTTCACTGAATGCTGACACATGCCTTAGGTTTCCATCAGCACACAGCACAGTTTCACTGAATGCTGACACATACCTGAGGTTTCCATCAGCATACAGCACACAGCACAGTTTCACTGAATGCTGACACATACCTGAGGTTTCCATCAGCACACAGCACAGTTTCACTGAATGCTGACACATGCCTTAGGTTTCCATCAGCATACAGCACAGTTTCACTGAATGCTGACACATGCCTTAGGTTTCCATCAGCACACAGCACAGTTTTACTGAATGCTGACACATACCTGAGGTTTCCATCAGCATACAGCACAGTTTCACTGAATGCTGACACATGCCTTAGGTTTCCATCAGCACACAGTTTCACTGAATGCTGACACATGCCTGAGGTTTCCATCAGCACACAGTTTCACTGAATGCTGACACATACCTGAGGTTTCCATCAGCACACAGCACAGTTTCACTGAATGCTGACACATGCCTTAGGTTTCCATCAGCATACAGCACAGTTTCACTGAATGCTGACACATGCCTTAGGTTTCCATCAGCACACAGCACAGTTTTACTGAATGCTGACACATACCTGAGGTTTCCATCAGCATACAGCACAGTTTCACTGAATGCTGACACATGCCTTAGGTTTCCATCAGCACACAGTTTCACTGAATGCTGACACATGCCTGAGGTTTCCATCAGCACACAGTTTCACTGAATGCTGACACATGCCTGAGGTTTCCATCAGCACACAGTTTCACTGAATGCTGACACATGCCTTAGGTTTTTATCAGCATACAGCACAGTTTCACTGAATGCTGACACATGCCTGAGGTTTCCACCAGCACACAGCACAGTTTCACTGAATGCTGACAATTTTGAACCTTTAACCACACCTTAACTGGAGAACATTGGTTGTGGATCTTTTATGGATGGAGTTACAGAATATTTTTTTTCACTATGCACTTCCATTTTTCTAAAGGTAGAAATCAGTGTACAATCCAATTTTTTATTTTCCAATTACATTTGAGTTGTGAACATAAATGGGTGTTTAAGATGAGTAAACACCAAGTGTCATTGTTTTAAAAAAAAATACACTTTGGCAGAAGACTGCATTTTATTTGTATAGCTGCCAGTTCAACTGATCTGAAGCTCTGCACTGCAGAAAATTGCACATTAAACAAAATTATTTATTTATTTAACTAATTCTTGGTTTAATTCGACTATTAAGGTTAATGCATGCTATAGCTTTTATGGATCCAAAGATTGGCTGACAGAAAAACCAGCATACATGGGGTAGCCATGACAAGGGTTTGAGAACCACTGGCTAAGAAGATATTCTTTGAATTGTTTTAAAAACTATTTTCAGATCCATATATCAAATGTAGCAGGAGGAGAACAATCTTGCATGGTGTAGCTTTAAAGTACAACTGAACTTTGGTAGAACTGGGTTGTGTAGTTACCTGGCCATGATATGAGTCCAAATGGTGGCGAAATATGTTCGTTGCTCTGTGCTCCCCTGGGGTGATAATCCAGAAATAGGATATTTGTCGCTGTCCATTCACTTCTAGGGCAGCTAAAGCGGTCTCAAAATGACACTTCTAGTACGTATACGAACGCGAACAAAGCGGATTCTGTCAATACAAACAATAACCAGTCCTCGTACGTTTTTAAAAAAAAATTTGAAATGGTCCTTTCCTGGCTTTTTCATATTTAATTTGGAACGTAGATCCAGTAGGTAATTATTGCGCCAGAAACAGCGTTAATGTGCCGATGCATCAGAAACCACTCATTGGTCCAAATTTCCATGGAAGCAAGTGTTCCTGGTAGTATACAGTGCTCTCCACTATTATTGGCACCCTGGTAAATATGAGTAAAAAGGGTTATAAAAAAATCACCGTTTGGTGAATTAGCTTAATCTCACACTGAAAAAATGAGAAAAATCCAACCTTTAATTGGAGTAAATTTTTTTATTATTAAAAAAATAAAATCCCTCATCAAGAAATATTTATTTTTAACAAAACCATGTGTGCCGCAATTATTGGCACCCCTGCATTTATATATAGAATAAAGTAATCATTTTTCATATTTGGTCGCATATCCTTTACATGCTATGACTTCCTGATGTCTGTGACCAAACAACATCAAAAGACTCTTACAAGCGATACTATAACGTCTTTGCCACTAGAGGATAGTAAAGTAACTTGATTAGAGTGCCTCTATGGCATGCCAGTGGGTGAAGAAGAAAATATTTAATATGCAACATTTATTATTAACAATATACAGTGCCCTCCATAATGATTGGGACAAAGACATATTTTTTCTTGATTTGGATCTGTACTCCACAATTTTAGATTTACAATCAAACAAGTCACATTAGTTAATTAAAGTGCAGATTTATACATTTTGGTTTCAGCTTGTAGAAATGACAGTACTTTTTATGCATAGCGGGGGCCATTTCAGGGCATCATAATGTTTGGGACATATTAATATTACGTAGGACATATTAATAAAAATAGTCATGTTTTGTACTTTGTCGCATATTCTTTGCATGCAATGACTGCTTGAAGTCTGTGACCCATAGACACCACCAGGTGCTGAGTATCTTCTCTGGTGATACTACAGCCATCTTCAGCTTCTTTTGTGAAGTAGGTTTCCAATAGTTACTGACATATCCGCACCTGACTCCTGAAGAGTGTTTCTGATCTGTCGGACAGGTGTTTGGGAGTTTTTCTTCATTATGGTGAGAATTCTTCGGTCATCAACTGTAGCGGTCTTCCTTAGCCTACCAGGCCCTAGCTCACTAGTACTCCTTTTCATCTTAATAATGTTTCCAACAATTAATTTTGGTAAGCCTAATGTTTGGCCTATGTCTGTGATTTTAAAAATATATTTTTCAGTGTCATAATGGCTTCCTTGATTCCTTGACAATTCTGGTCATCATGTTCACTAACGCCAGTCACTCCAAAGGCAATGAAAAGCCTAGAATTTGAGCTGCGTTCGGATCCAAATTTTATGCTTTCTTCCTGTCATGCCTTTCCCTTGCTTCAAAGTGAGAATCCCCAAAATGCCAGGATGAAATATGGCAGCCACACCCAGTGTGATTCGGTTCCAAATTAAGAAAGTGGAGCGAGAATCCCACAATGCAATGCTCCACATGGAAAATGTGGGCGGTCACGTTTCAACGTGGGCAGTAGCATTTCCTATATCGGTTGCAAGGACCGTTCAGTTCCGTTTCGGTTACTTTCTCGTATATCCTCCCTTGCAGAGCACCTCTTACATTTGCTTGCTGCATGTCACAAATTTCGTCACAAAATAGCTCACTCGAGGTAAGAGAGAAAGAGAAGAGAATGTGTTCAATTGGATCCGAATGCAGCCCAAGACTGAAAGCTAAGCTCTCTTAAACCTGCACTAAGGAAGCAATTGAACACACCTGACTATTCAGAAACACCTGTGAAGCCATTTGTTCCAAACATTATGGTGCCCTGAAATGGGGGAGGATGTATAACAAGTGCTGTAATTTCTACATGGTGAAACCAAAATGTATAAACAAATACCCTTAAAACCTGAGAATATGCACTTTAACCACATGCAAATTGTTTGTCTAAAATTGTTGAGTACAAAGCCTAATCAAAAGAAAATGGAGGGCACTGTATATGCTGTTTCAGCCTAGCTGCTATAGAACCTTTACATCTCTACATGTTGCAAATGATAATATTGGTTTTTAAATGTGAGCCACACTAGGAGTCTGGGAGTGCGTCTTGTGAATGATCGAATGGTCAGGAACAACTTCTGAGGGATCACAAACTTGTAGTTAAGGTTCCAATTGGAGGTGGTGATTCAAGCCAAATCCACCACTGACCTATAAAGTAATGCTGGCTATCAGATTGCAAGAAACTAAACTGTTATACTGTCAGATGCACTAGAACTACTACAGAGTTTCATGATGTCTTAATATTCTTGGAAAAAAACAGACATCACAGGCTTCACTAAAGGTTATTCAAATGTGCAGGCATAGGCCTACTCATGGTCCATATCAGCCTACAAATTTCTAGAAGCACAGCCTAAGGAAATGTATCACTTAAACACAAAGTTACTTCGATATTTAGACCAAAACCTCAATCTCAGCATCTATTTGTTAAAATAGCAATTTCCCATTCACCCCGTACCACAGAGCCAGCCACTGGCATAAACATTTTATGCAGTAGTATTAGGCCAAAACCATCCCTGGGTCACAAAAGTTTATTTATTTATTTATTTAATTTTGTTTTATGTTGTACTTTGGGGCCACAACAACATTCTTGTTTAGGGCCACCAAAACCTTAGGGTTTGGTGTACCATTTAGATGTCCACGAAATCATCCTTCGTTTACATCGCTGGCTATGTTCTCTGAATTAATCGCTTTTCAGAAAGCATTCATCACCTTGAACCATTTACACATTGTGACCTGTTACACCTTAGTGCATTTAACTATTATTCTCCTTCACCAACACTATAAAATTTAACACATGTATGATGCAAAAAACATTTTTTATAGTACCCCCGCCTCCCCCAGAGTGAATACATTGTAGATAGACCTTTGGCAGCAATTGCAGCTTTGCAGCTCTGAGTCTTCTCAGGTATGTGTATGAGCTTTGCACATTTAGATTTTTGGGTGTTTTCCCATTCCTCCAGAAATATTTGCTCACACTCTGCCAAATTAGACAGAACATCGGTAGACAGACAGTTTTCAAGTCATACCAGAGATTTTCGAGAGGCTTTAAGTCTGGACTTTGGCTGGGCTATTCAAGAATGTTGACCTTCTTGTTTTTAAGACATTCCTTTGTAGTGTCTGCCTGTGTTTGTCCTGTTGGAACATCAATCTTTGTCCTAAATGCAGCTCTAGTTCAGCCTGAATCAGGTTCTCCTCAAGGATTTGACTGTATTTGCCATCCATCTTGCTCTTGAAGGCAACAAGCTTCTTAGCCCCTCCTGATAAAAAACAACTCCATAACTTGACACTGCCACCACTATGCTTGAAAGTAGGGATGGTGTTACCTGGATGATTGGTGGTGTTTGGTTTGCACTAAACATAACGATTCATTTTCAGGCCAAAAACCTGAAATTTTATCTTATGACCACAAAAGCTTCCAGAAGGTCTCAGTATCTGTCACATGACTTCTAGCAAACCTCAGGTGTAACTTAATGGTGGCTTTTCAGAAGTGGCTTTCATCTTGCCCAAAGAGGTCAAATCTGTGAAGTGCAGAAGAGATTGTTTTTCTTTGGACAGTTTCTCCCATGTCAGCCAATGAGCTCTTATCTGCTCTAGAATCTATGATCTGCAGTTTCAGTTGTGCCTCACAAAGTTGCAAATTAATGTGGTTGCTTCAGCTACTCTTCCTGCAGCTTTTAAGGTAGACATGCCATTCCAACATTAAAATATTCTAGCAGCTGAACTGAAGTGCGCCCTCTCCTGCTGGAGTGTGTCCAAACACACAAAAATGCACCGTCCTTTCCTCCACTACCACCTCCTCTCTTCCGTGCTCCGGAAACGGATCTTTGTGTTTTAATCTCATGTTGCTGACTACATCTTAATTACGTATTAATGGTTACATATTAATTAATGTCTTGATGCAAACCGCAATGGCAGGTACACTG
The DNA here is from genome assembly GCA_022702515.1 of Ilyophis sp. 1 JC-2022. Classification (NCBI taxonomy): domain Eukaryota; kingdom Metazoa; phylum Chordata; class Actinopteri; order Anguilliformes; family Synaphobranchidae; genus Ilyophis; species Ilyophis sp. 1 JC-2022. Next base: position 28,189,782 of record CM040401.1, read on the forward strand.
TATACTGTACTCGAAACGTTCAGGCAGTTTTGCATACTCCTCCGGGGAGGAGAGGAGTGGTAGTGGGGGAGTGGAGGAAAGGATGTGAGTAGTGAAGATCATTGGGATGCACCCCTGGTATTGCCACAAGTCACTACAGCAGCTCTACTTACATTAGAAGAGGACACGGACAGGGTCATCCTTCAGCAACTGGTGGCGTAATTTCAGTATAATAAATCAGTCTCATTAAGTTTTATATACCATTCTCAAAAGAGAATATACAAACTAATAATGGGCAACTTCAATTTACAATAAAATTAATTATCAATAGATTTGATAATATTATATACTCAGTTGAGTTGATACTGAATTAATATAAATGTATATAATGTATATAAGCTCAGAGGTGAAGGTATTTTGGGAGTTCCTTTGATTAGCAGTGGCTGACTCAATTCAACACAAGAGTAACATTAATCCAGACAATCTTGGAAAATATAATAAAGTTTATTGAACACAAAGTACCAAATGATAACACAAAACTTTCACAACAACTTATTCAATAGCACAGTTACGTACATTCAGTCCAAAAAATTGCTAAAAGTTGCAGTTGCTAAGTTATATGCTATGCCCATTGCTCAGTGCTACAGCCTTACTTGGGTCCTTTGAACTGTTTCCTTCGTCGGGTTGCAAGTTTCCAAGGTGCAGTTCGTAGGATTGAGGTGGGCAGGGGAAACCGGTCGCCCAATCTCTCCCAAAATACGCACTAGGCAGCTTGATCCTTCTGCAGGCTGCTTGCCTTGTGGGACTTACAGGAGTTGCTTTGCAGGATCAGTCAGTACGTGGCTCCCTTCGTGATTCTTCCTTGACCACTTCTACTCGCGTTGCCTCCTGGCGTCTCGTCTTTGGTCCTCCATGGCTGACAGCTCAGGGTAGATGAGCTTGAGTTGCTCAGTTGAGTCAGCATGGTGGATGGCCAATGCTTCCTTGTGGAGCGAGAGCTCTCACCCGACATGCGTGTCGCACACAAGAGGGAGACGAGCCAGTACCAAGGCCGGGGGATCTAGAGAGAAGGGCAGTGTTGGCCTTTTTATAATCTTATTTCCAGTTGAAATTCGGTCGCACAGTATCACATTACAGTGCAGAAATTACAACTGCGGCAATGTTCTACATCACCTGCAATGTGGCAGAAGGGTTTCTTGTGGAATGTATGGAATTGTAGATCCATTGTCCCTACACATTGCTTCTCATAAATGTCTGTTTTATATACTTGAAGTAATAATGAATAAAAAAACGAGTAGGAGTATGAGTAGTAGGAGTATGAGTAGGAGCTTCAAGGAGTAACATGGTGGTTGAATGTGACACATTGAATGTGACCCCCCCCCCCCCAACTTACACACATTTGTTGTTTGTAACCATAGTAACCTCGAGACTGGATTTACCAGGAAGTGTAAAGGCATTTAAACAGTCCTTAATATAAGCAATGTGAGATGTCACACCAGCTTTTAACCTCCAAACATTATTAGGGTACACGCTACCTACCAGGCTATATCCCCAAATTTGCGTAATTTTGAAAAAAGTACGATACAAGCACAACGATGGTGCGTCTCCCGCAACGCCGAGGAAAAGTCCACTGCAGTCGGCCATGCGGCCGATAGCATGCTGGGAAGGATTGATTCAGCTAGCTGACGTTAACTTATCACTTCGGAAACCTTACAGCACAGTTTAATGCCAGGGAAGGGTATGTTCAATAAAGTAAGGCTAGAGTATGGTCGGATCGAGTGTGCTGTGCACGGTACTGCTATAGCGCAGGAGGGTTAACGTTACCAAAAGCAGATGCATACAGTAACGTTAGTTGAACGGCTAAAATGTAGTTTGAGCGGGATAACGTTAGATCTAGCTAGTTATGTGTCAACACACCAACTCTAGACAACTTTGATTTTGTTACGTTAACGTTATCAAAGTTCAGTTATCAAATTGTTTTTCATATAACATAGAAAGTGCTCAGCTATCAATAGCTGGCTAACGTTAGCCTAACTCGAATTAGCCTTGTTAGGTTACAAGTTGGTTATCGAAACAGTCAACGTTTTAAAATGTTGGTAAATTTTATCTAAGGTTTGCAACCTAACAATAAATTCAGTAAAGTTAGCTTGCAATAATAGATAATCAATCATGCTCTGTGTAGACCAGTAACAAGGCTGTGAACTTACCGATGGGTGAAGAGGTTATGGCGCAAATTGGTAAAGTTCAAATTCACATCTTTTTTTTTGTGGGTGTGGATGGGGGAGTGTTCCATAGACAGTTTAGAGACACTGGGAAGTGGTCATTTCTCGTGTGACGTCACACGAGAAACAACCTGAAAATGGGGCCGCAAAATTAAATTGTCTATTGCTCCAAACCTAAAAAAATAAAAATTTTATAGTTCTGTGGTGTTCCCGCAATGCCCCTATGTACCAATATCGTACAAAACACCAGAAAGTAAGGTAAACCACTGTGTTACCTCTTTCAATTTCCTAGATGCACGCAACGCTTTCCACATTTGGATAAGCCAGTTACAACAGCACAATGGGTAGTGACAAGCATGACTGTGACTGGTAACGTCAGCAGTTACCCTGACATTCACAGAAGAGAGGAGGACAAGATTCTTTAATCAGGACCTCAGCTCACAGAGCCTACTAGCGACACCAGCACTACAATTTATAAAGGTTTTGCAGCAGGAAGCAGAGAGTAAAAAGACATGCCTTGAGCACTGGGTAGTATGGGTAGTAGTAAGGGAATACCATCGGATAAGACAGATGATTAGCTAGCTAGCTAGCTGGTTTTTATTCTAAGCTTCAGTTTTGTCACACTCTTGTAAAGATTAAGTAAGGTGTTTTGGTAGCTGGAAACTTTTGTCATATTGTTTTTCTGCTTCTGTTTGATTAGCCAGCTAGCTTGCTTGTAAAATCAGTATCAGTCTTACCTGGTTATGATGGCTATCACTTACTATAGGGCATAGGACCGAGCAAGCAATCATAGGCTTAAATGATTAAATATTAAATTATTAAATTAATTCATGATGATGCTATCAAATGGCTTGCTAATTATGTGAATGATAGGGAACAATATGTCTCCATAAATAGCTATAACTCAAAAAATGCCAAGATTCTATGTGGAGTGCCTCAAGGCTCAATTCTTGGGCCTCTCCTATTTTAACATTTATATTCATGATCTCAACAGGACATCAAATTATTTTCTTCCAATATTATTTGCTGATGATAAAAATATCATTATTTCTAATGAACACTTTTAAGCTTTAGTCAGAGACACAAATTATGGGTTAACATTAAATTGTCTTTAAATGTTAAAAAGTCAAATTTCATATTTTTTGTCAATAAAAAGTATGTAAAGGAGGATACTAGATCATTAATTCATAACTCAGAAATAAGCCAAGTAACATCCACAACATTCTTAGGCATCATTATTGATGAAAATTTATCTTTGAAAGAGCATACACAGTGCACTCCAAAAGTGTTAGGACATTGACACTTTTTTTGTTGTTTTGGCTCTATACTCCAGCACATTGGATTTGAAATAGAACAGTGACTATGACGTTAAAGTGCAGACTTTCAGCTTTAATATGAGGGTTTTTACAGCCATATTGGGTGGACCGTGTTGCAATTGTAGCCACTTTTACACATGGTCCCCCCCCCCCTCATTTTATGGCACCAAAAGTAGTTGGACGAATTAACATAAACTTAAATAAAGTCATCATATTTAATATTTGGTTGTATATACTTTGCATGCCATGACTTCCTGATGTATGTGACCCAACATCAAAAGACTCTTGATATCTTATTTTCAGGTACTCTTACAAGCGATACTATAACCTCTCTGCATTTGAATAGATCTCTATGGGAATTGGGGGGTGGGACTAGATTAAGCTGTAAATTGAATTAGTATGGAACACATGGTTGGCTATATGGCTGTAAGTCATCAAGGGTCTGAGGTATCAAACAAGCCTCAAACCATTACTCTGCTGCCAGATATGCAGTATAGATGTCATGGATCACTTTCAGGGTTGGACTTATTTTTCCATAGGAAAATGAGTGCACTGTACTGTAGCACACTGGGCACTGTAGGCTTGGAGTGTAGCAATCAATATAAATTTATTATTATTATTTTACGGTTTATGATAAATACAAACATTCTGACCTTTTTTTATCAAAACAGTTCATTCATGGTCACTTTCTTTCGAAACATTCAGGTAACAACCCTTCAGTGGATTTTTGTTTCTCATTTAGGCTACTGCGTGCTTTCTCATACTCATTTAGGCTACTGCGTGCTTTCTCATGCTCATTTAGGCTACTGCGTGCTTTCTCATATTCATTTAGGCTACTGCGTGCTTTTTCATATTCATTTAGGCTACTGCGTGCTTTCTCATACTCATTTAGGCTACTGCGTGCTTTCTCATATTAATTTAGGCTACTGCGTGCTTTCTCATATTAATTTAGGCTACTGCGTGCTTTGTCATACTCATTTAGGCTACTGCGTGCTTTCTCATACTCATTTAGGCTACTGCGTGCTTTCTCATATTAATTTAGGCTACTGTGTGCTTTCTCATACTCATTTAGGCTACTGTGTGCTTTCTCATACTCATTTAGGCTACTGCGTGCTTTCTCATACTCATTTAGGCTACTGCGTGCTTTCTCATATTAATTTAGGCTTCTGCGTACTTTCTCATACTCATTTAGGCTACTGCGTGCTTTCTCATATTAATTTAGGCTACTGCGTGCTTTCTCATACTCATTTAGGCTACTGCGTGCTTTCTCATACTCATTTAGGCTACTGCGTGCTTTCTCATATTAATTTAGGCTACTGCGTGCTTTCTCATACTCATTTAGGCTACTGCTTACTTTCTCATATTAATTTAGGCTACTGCGTGCTTTCTCATACTCATTTAGGCTACTGCGTGCTTTCTCATATTCATTTAGGCTACTGTGTGCTTTCTCATATTCATTTAGGCTACTGCGTGCTTTCTCATACTCATTTAGGCTACTACGTGCTTTCTCATATTCATTTAGGCTACTGCGTGCTTTCTCATATTCATTTAGGCTACTGCGTGCTTTCTCATATTAATTTAGGCTACTGCGTGCTTTCTCATACTCATTTAGGCTACTGCGTACTTTCTCATATTCCTTAACAGTGATTAAAATGTAGCCTCATCAATTGTATTGCATCACAAAATAATTGATAAACATGACAGTCCTGGTCTTTTACTCAAAACTACAGTGCATCCGTTTTTTCTAACTTAACTTCAGAAATATTCACGTAGGCCTACGCTAAGAATTTTTGCTATATCGAAGTTCTTTCTTTTTTGATAACATTCTTTGAATCGCCATGTTTTTCTGAGTTGACACACGCCTGCAACTATAGCCTACTGTTTATTGCTTTTCCATTAACAATAACACTACCACTGTTTCATTTGCCCAACCTCACACATTACAAATATGGACGTAACACTTACAATTGCTTTTCCATATTTTTCAGGTGGTGATGGTGGCTCTCCTTTTGGAATTAAAAAAAAATATGCAAAAGGGACAACTGTTTTGACATTTTCAGAAACTCTAAGTTACACCGAGCTATACTTTACACTAGCTACAGATTCGCTATCATCATGCAAGTTTGCTAGACTGTACTGTACTGAGTAGTGCATGCAGTAGGTGCTTCTGATCGGCTGTGTTCAGCCGTGTTTGGCTCTGTCAATGAATGCTACAGTTTTTGATAGGTCAACAAGGGCCTCGTTTACTAAGATCATTTAGTGGGGTGCTAAAACTTTTAACACACGCAAAACTAATAACACAACCAATGATTGGTGCAAAACAAATACCATGACCAATCATTTGTCATGTTATTAGTTTTGCGTGTGCTGAAAGGTTTTGCACACGCTAAAGGTCTTAGTAAATTAAGCCCCAAGTGTATTGTGTATATCTCAGACATGACAGCGGGCTGCGTAGTGTTAAAATGGTTCTTATGGATAGACTGCTTCAGTTCAAAGCTTAATACGTGTCTACCTAACTAGCTGGGTAAATGTTATCTCAACAAAAAACGTTTTCAATGTAAAACAAATGCCAAGTTACTCATGCATAGCCTACAAAGTACTGTCTGTAAGTCATTAATTCCAATTTGCAAAAAACTATGGAGGGATAGTGTACTTTGAGATGAGGGAACTGTAAAGAAGCATTCTGTTTGGCAGATTAGATGCGGTTATCCAATGGGGAGAATGATTCTTTGAGGGCATGGATCATGTTTCATGACAAATTCAGCAGGAAGAAGAAGAAGAATAATAATAATAAGAAAATAACCCACGTTTGGGGCTTTATTGTGTGGAAGTGTGGCGTTGTATATGAATTCTGTGTGGTTACATGCGGTCAGAGTGTTTTAAGGGCTGAGAGTATGTGGTCATTGTGGTTATTTCTGGAAAGTGGCAAAGTCTCTGTGCTGTATAGGTATGGGGCATGCCCCGCCACGTCGTAACTTGCCGGACTGCATACCTGCCATCCCAATAGTGCTGATCTGTTTTTTTTTTTTTTTTTACAGCTCTCTAACTTTCATCTAGAAACAGCTAAACAAGCAACCACACAAAGGTTTATTCATAATAATTTATTCTACAATCATGCAGTTCAACACATAGGTTGACCTTGTTAATGTATTACTGTGATCTGTCAAGAAAATGGAATGCACCTGGTCAAATTTAGGTTGTTAATACAAAGTGGTGTGAATACTTACTAAGTAATTTTCAGGTTTTTATTTTTAATATAATTTTGGAGAAATATATATATCTCATTAGGAATATTTATGCAAGAGAATACAATTTCAATACATTTTAATTTGACTTTGCAACACAGCAAAATGAAAAATAACCAATGTGGAGTGAAAACTTTCTATAGAAACTGCAATAAATTTTTAAATAACCAAATATTGACCACTGACAATATTAAAATAACTCAAATAAATAGTATTAGTCAGTTGATGGCACACCTGACCATGGCCTTTAAAATAATATTAAGTTAATTGTCTCAAACAACATGGCTGGTAAGACAAATTAACTTTTTCCTGTTTTCAGTGCATACATTCTCAACATTCCATTGTGTTGCTCTGAAGTACTTTTTGTTGCTGCTGAGGTTGTATATTTAAGTACATACATTTTAGAATTTCAACGCATTTGTTTATCCCCACCCAAAAACAATGTTGTAAGCCTGAGAATGGAAAGAAAATTTTGCTAATTTCTGAAACTACAGTCCCTGGGATTTTCAATTCCCACATTTATATCTTATTCATGACAGTAGTGAGTCTTGATCAGTAAATTAGGTATTTTTGTAAAATGATTAAAAGATGAGTATGCTGGACATAATGCATTGCATTGTTGATCTGACCACCTTTCCATTTCAACATGCCAAGTAGCAGACACATAGGTTCATTTATTTCTGGCCCAGAAAACATTTGTTGTCATACTGATTAAGTATGTCATCTAAAGTTTTCCTTTAATATCAAATGCGATTTTCAATCCAGAAACTACACAGAAGATTATCATGCAAATGCAAGGACCCAATCCAGAACCCTTTTCTTCTTCTTCCACTTCTCCTTCTTCTTATTCTTCTTATTATTATTCTTTTTCTTCTTCACATGTGAAACATTCAAATTGTGGTTCTTTCTCTAGATATTTCTCTTTACTTTTTATGTGAAACATGCAAGGTTCTTTTCTTTCTCGTGGTATCTCATGGCCTGTCTTATCCTACTTGTCTATGCCATAGCATGTCAACTAACCTGCCAATTTCACCTTTACCATGCAATGTATACTTCCCATAGACCCTCTGTAAGAATACCACATGTAACATAACATAATACTCATCAAATGTTGTAGTTATATTTGTAAAAGGTCCTGCCCTGTACAATCTGCTTAGCCTCTCCTCCCCCAATAGCAACACCGCTATTCAGTCAATATCTGGAAAAACACAAAATTTGTATCTAACTGCATAAGACACAAAGTCATCCAAATGAAGGTCCTACATAGGCCATATACAGGTGCAGCTCAAAAAATTTGAATATCGTGAAAAAGTTCAATATTTTTTTTCAGAAAGTGAAACTCATATATTATATAGATTCATTACACATAGAGTGAAATATTTCAAGCCTTTATTTCTTGTAATTTTGATGATTATGGCTTACAGCTAATAAAAACCCAAATTCAGTGTCTCAGAAAATTAGAATATTACATAAGATCAATAAAAAAGGATATTTTAAACAGAAATGTCAGCCTTCTGAAAAGTATGTTCATTTCTATGCACTCAATACTTGGTTGGGGCTCCTTTTGCATGAATTACTGCATCAATGCGGCGTGGCATGGAGGCGATCAGCCTGTGGCACTGCTGAGGTGTAATGGAAGCCCAGGTTGCTTTGATAGCGGCCTTCAGGTCGTCTGCATTGTTGGGTCTGGTGTCTCTCATCTTCTTCTTGACAATACCCCATAGATTCTCTATGGGGTTCAGATCAGGCGAGTTTGCTGGCCAATCAAGCACAGTAATACCATGGTCATTAAACCAGCTTTTGGCAGTGTGGGCAGGTGCAAAGTCCTGCTGGAAAATGAAATCAGCATCTCCATAAAGCTTAGCAGCAGAAGGAAGCATGAAGTGCTCTAAAATTTCCTGGTAGATGGCTGCGTTGACTGTGGACTTCAGAAAACACAGTGGACCAACACCAGCAGATGACATGGCACCCCAAATCATCACTGACTGTGGAAACTTCACACTGGACTTCAAGCAACGTGGATTCTGTGCCTCTCTGGGACCTTGATTTCCAAATGAAATGCTAAATTTACTTTCATCTGAAAAGACGACTTTGGACCACTGAGCAACAGTCCAGTTCTTTGTCTCCTTAGCCCAGGTAAGACGCTTCTGACGTTGTCTCTGGTTCAGGAGTGGCTTGACACGAGGAATGCGACATGTAGCCCATGTCCTGGATTCGTCTGTGCATGGTGGCTCTTGATGCACTGACTCCAGCCTCAGTCCACTCCTTGTGAAGCTCCCCCAAATTCTTGAATGGATTTTGCTTGACAATCCTCTCAAGGCTGCGGTTATCCCTGTTGCTTGTGCACCTTTTCCTACCACACTTTTTCCTTCCACTCAACTTTCTATGAATATGCTTGGATACAGCACTCTGTGAACAACCAGCTTCTTTAGCAATGACCTTTTGTGGCTTACCCTCCTTGTGGAGGGTGTCAATGACTGTCTTCTGGACATCTGTCAAGTCAGCAGTCTTCCCCATGATTGTGTAGCCTACTGAACCAGACTGAGAGACCAGTTAAAGGCTCAAGAAACCTTTGCAGGTTTTTTGAGTTAATTAGCTGATTAGAGTGTGACACCATGGGTTTCCAATATTCCAACAACTTTTTCACAATATTCTAATTTTCTGAGACACTGAATTTGGGTTTTCCTTAGCTGTAAGCCATAATCATCAAAATTACAAGAAATAAAGGCTTGAAATATTTCACTCGATGTGTAATGAATCTATATAATATATGAGTTTCACTTTCTGAAATGAGTGACAAGAAATATTTAACTTTTTCACGATATTCTAATTTTTTGAGCTGCACCTGTATAACACCTCATAAACTGAACAAGATTAACTCAAACTTTTCAGATTTCTGCTGGCATGGTTGTGGTGAGAGGGCTACACTCATGCACCTGTTATGGGAATGCAATGCTATCAGGGGATTTTGGGCGGAGGATGTGCTATATCTATGTCTTGAATGTCATTATTCTATTGTGTCCCGTGGTGTGCTTGTTGGGAGGCAGTAGTAATGCTATGTAAGGGAGATTAAGAAAGGAAGTATCCAAGACAGGACCTTGCAACACTGTATCTGACTGGGCTGTATGTTATTCAAAAGAAAAATATTAAAAACACATATAAAAACACAAACCATGGTGCTTTTGTGTGGACATATGGCTGAGGGATTTTGTGGATTTATTGTCAATTGAACATGCTTCGGAAAGCCTGCTCGATACACTAGAAAACAATACACTCGATCAGTATTTGTATATTGTAAGAAATTATATCAATTATGAAATGGAACCTCAACCATAATACTGCATGTAATTATTAAGTTCTGGATCCCTTAAAGTTAGAACACAGCCTCCAATTGAACAAAAACTGGTTCCAAAGTATTATGCTTATTTGTTCATTTATTTATGTTGCAAAAACGTTATCAACATTTAAAACGGAAATTTACTCGTGTTCAGTAGGCTATGTCTTAAAAATGAACAAAAGCAGTTGTATAGTAACGCGAGAAAAACGGGGTTGGGCTGTTCAAGTAAACAGCTAACAGATGTACACTAAAAGCTATGACTGTAAATGTTACATTAATGTCCATATGGTATAGTAAACGCTAAATCCTACGCAGTTCAGTAAAATACTGCAATCCCCATATTCAACTTCGGACATTTTCAGTGCCCTGTCCGTGGGCAGCGCTGGACCAGTATAATCACGTGACCTGACGGACCCTGCAGTGGGGGTCCGAAGTCACGTGACGTGACGTGCTTCAGAAGCCGAATTCGGTCGGGTTTGCCCTGCACCCGGTTACTGGTCTCTTTACAAATTTTGTTGTGAATATGGACTGAGGGGAGATGAAGGCAAGTTAACTTTCCGCTAATAATGTAGAAAAGACATATGGGCAGGGAGGTCACCTATATATACTTTTTTATTTTATTTTAACTATTATTCTATATATTTGTGCTGCATATTTTTTTCTGAACTGGAAAGTGAAAAGACAAAGAGAAAGGCTTTCCATTAGCTAGAGATGGTTTGGGCCTAAAAGAAGACCGTGGAGGTAAGCGGATTAACTTTTTATGAAATGTCAGAATTGTTTTTATATAATCATATAAAGTCAGTTAATATAGTAATCAAATACAAAGATCGAGCTTTCTGATTAGATTGCTGTCTATGTCGTGCTAGCTAGTTAGCTACCGTTGCCCAAGAATAAACCAAAATAGCTGGCTAGCTAGCTAGGTAGAAGCTAGCTTGCTGTCTCAGAGCGAGTCCTAGATTTAATATCGGTAACGTTAGGTAGCTAAAAACATTTAACCAGACTGACCAATGCATAGCAATACGCAAACACGTTTCTGTACGTGTAACTTAAGTTAGCCGAGTTAGCCAGCGTATCAAAAGTTAACTTTGCTTTCCAGTTAAGAATGTTTGTGTAATGGCAGCTAACGTTTCAGCGAGCTACCAAACTATAGCTCTAACCGTTACCGTTAGCAGAGAATGCATTAAGCTCATTTGGTCCTTCCTTGCTAGGTAGCAACCCACTGCTAACGTTAGCTAACTTTGTTGCAAGCTATGTGTATGGCTACCTAGCTTAGCTAGCTAGAGCTGTGAGTCGTGGTAGGTAGGCTAACACTAGTAACGTTACTGTTGCTGTGACTTTATAATAGTGGACATTGTGTTTTGATGGGAAAATAAATCTATTTTATGGATACGCTGGGGATTTACGAGCAATAAGCACGTAAAGCAACTCTGGTCTGTCAATGGTATAATTACTGTTAGTTAGCTGGTTGTGTTGTTGACTGGAAAAAATATGGCTTTCTGTGGCTAACGTTAGCTATGTTGTCGCTAACTAGATTAGCAGGCGAGGTCGTTAGCAAGCTCAATTGCTGTTCTCCCAATTAACACATCTAGTTCCACACAGTTCCATTGTCAATATGAGAAAGTGATATTAATAGCTAGTCGGCTAACGTTAGGATTGCAGTCTCGGATGACCATGATTTTTGTGCTCATTTCGGTCGTGACGTCAGTGCTTTTGTTCCCGTCATCGCACGAGCGTTCATACGGTAATCGAATAATAAAAATACCGAGCTGCTACACCGTCATGTTTTGGTCAATGTGTAAATTAATTAACTTAAGATCATTTTCATAAAAGTCTTTGGAGCTGAAATCGAACCCCCTAAATATGCAGTGTTGTGTTTTAATTTTATTTTGGTTTGCTGACAACAATTCTGAAGGCCTGAAATGAACATTTTAAAAACATTTAATCGAATTAGCTTGTTTACCTCTTTGATTGATAAATTAGGGTTAAATATTTTCACTGCTGTCTTTTCATATCGTAATGTATCGGTGGGAGTTGAACGCTCATATATTTCTTTGACAAGTAGCCTATTTGATGCCTCTTTTTGCTGCTAGATTAGGCTATACAGTGAATTTCCTGAACTATGGTTTTTAGTTGTTGTTATTATTATTAATAATAATAATAAACACCGTCCCCTTCTAGGGGTAACGGGTCGGTCGGCAAAGTTCTCAAAAGGCTGTTATAATGACAGGACAGTGTGACAATTAATACAGCCCCTGGCCAAAAATAGATAAATAAATCAATCGCGTGGAAGGCTTTTCTTTGACGTGCGTGAAACCATTTTAGTTCAAAATTGCAAATTATCTGAGTCAGTTCAGTGGAAAACGAGCAAGAGGACAGCCTTGTATCTGTCGTTGTTTTTGAGAAGGTGGAATGTTGAGGTACACGCACAGTCAGGCTGGGCATTAACATTTCAGATGAAATTATGGAGGCCTCTGGATGTGGTATCATCTTCAACCCTTTTTTATTTCTATTTTTATTTAGCAGGATCAGAAAATAGTGTTAATTAGGCAAAAGTGATGTTGCGCAATACCTGACTTCTGGTAAAACAAGGTCACTTAAAACGTTACATTGGGGGAGGGGAGGTTATCAGAATTGGTCCTGCTGCTGGATAATTATTAAACTCGGCGGGACATGACCAGCTCCTCTTGAAGATGGTTATATGACCTATACAGTTCATTGCACGTAATCATTTTAGTCCATTCTCATAGTTAAAGGTGTTATTTCCTGGCCTGCAATAGGCTACTGTACATTCTGAAATATTTGATGTGAGATTAGGAACACTGCCGCGGGAAAAAGAGAGATGAGCGGCAGTATTTCCTTTTAGCAGAAGATAAATTAGTTTTCTGCGTTGGAATGAAAAAAAACGTGGAGGTTCTGAGGCAACAGACTTCTTTTGTGTCAGTTTGCCTCGGAGAGTGCCAAGTCTTGCTTACTTCCTGTTTGGGTTGTGACGCAGTTCAGCGCAAACATTGCAGAAGCACTGGTCTAAGGTCTTCAATATGTCTGATGTAAAGCAGTTACAAAACGGGTAGGGTGCATATATTTTTCACCAGATGACTGAGCACCAAGTCAGGTTTTCTGTGTCAGAAGGAGGTTTTCCAGTTAGTGTAATGACGTATAATGGATTTTACTGTTGGCTCTTGTGAAAATGAAAAACCTCAAACTGGATATGTGAGATGCAAGTCATGGCTTAGGTCCAATAATCCATGATAAGTCTTGGTACAAGATGTCCTATACTGTTAGATGGATGTTTTGCTATTGTTTATTTTAATAAAGCCAGGGAACACTAGCTGGATAGGACAAGATAGTGACTTGGCACAGCAGGGTATGTGGTTCATATTTTTGCTGGTTGTTGAGGCAGAGCAGTTGATGTATATGTAAGAAAGGGCGTTTCATGCTTATGATAAATACAACTTTTATAAAAACCTTTGTCAACCCTTCTGTCTTTTCATTTAACAAGTTTCTTTGGGGGGAAAGTCCATGCGCATTATTGATGAAGGTTTTTGTGCTGAAACAACAAACACAGTAGAGGTGTACGAGTTACCAGTATTGCATTGCGTAACTTGAACTTGGGCAATTGAATGTTTTTGAATAGAACACAAGGTTAACTGACTGGCAGGCAGCAGTCATGGGCAAATGAAGGCTAAGCTATGCTGCATTCAAAGTTAGTGAACAAAGTGATTGGAAATGATGAATAAAGTGAAGTATTATATGGCCCCCATCGAGAAGGCTTATATGTGTACTGTCTGTTGGGCAGAAAAGGCAGAGATGAGCTCACCGCCTACTTACACCTGCTACTTACTTTAGACGTACCCTGAGGCCAAACCATGTCCCCAATCAAACTGTATAAATTGGAAAGGCAAGTACAAAGAGATGAGTCACATAAAAAACAATCAAATTGGACCAACTTTCTTCCTAGTTACACCAGGGAGTTTTTCCTTGCCACTGTTGCCTCTGGCTTGCTCTTGTGGGGGTTTAGGCTGGGTTTTTCTGTGAAGCGCATTGTGACAACTTGTTGTGAAATGCGCTATATAAATAAATATTGATTTGATTTCTCAGTTGGTCGCACTAGGAAATGATTTGGTCCCATCAGCACATGATTTCTTATCCACACACCTCGACGAGAATGTGCATCGTTTCTAGCTACAACTCCTTCTGGGCAAGCATGATTACAGACTGGTATAGCTACACTAAAAATGTCAGCTCCAAGAGTCCAGGTAAAAAAAACAATCTTTTTCGTTGTTGCTGAGTTTATGATAACGTCATAAAACATTTTCCATTTAGTCACCAAGATCGGTAGCTAATGAAGTGATGGTTTTGCTAAATTCACTAGATTAAAGAGTAAGTGCACCAACTGTCTGAGTCTACTACACAATTTTGAAAAATACTTTGTGGGGTGACTAGGGGTGGGAATCGATTCCAACTTGTCCGATTCCTCAGGAAAATGCGCGCTGTCGTTTTTCATTAGTGAACGCATGCTGGCAGGCAGAGTCTAAAAATATAAATTGTAAACGTCATTTAACAAAATAAAATAATTTAAGCTACTGTCGTTTAAAAATCTATAGAAAATGTGTTCGCGTAAGCTCTCCATTTTGTTATCCGTCTTCGGAAATCAACGATTCAACAGATTTGCGGAGTGTGTGGACTTCCCTCGGGAGCCTATAAGGCGATAACCAACTACAAGTGTAAAACTACAGTGTTTTGATTGGCGGTAGACTAATCTGACAACGATTTCCTGCTTGGTCACGCACAGATGTATCCTAGATTTGGAAAGCGAATAACTAACCTAAATTAGCTACATGATAATCTTCAATCTTTGTCATCTTCAGCGAATAAGAGGAGCCAGTTTGCCTCCTAAAAAATGTCCCGGTAACATTAAAGATCTCGTCTTTCTTCCATGTAAATGTATAGGCTAAATTAGATAGGGGGAGAATGGTGACAGTTGAAACTGTTCTGATAATATGCCTACAGAAACCAACGCAAACGTTACGGTGCAGCTTTATGAAACACACCTAGGAGCGTAACTAACTCATACGTAAAGTTTGCGATCTTTGTTACAGAGTGAAACCCAATCACAGAGCAGTGGTTAAACTATATTTTAGCCATCTTTTTTGACATAACGTTAAACTGATCATTTATCCTCTCTTCTCGCGTCCTTTTTCATTATTTTCTTTCATGTCTTATATTTTTAAGCACTCGTATTGATCAAGCCAATCGGGGTGAGGGAGAGGGGTGGGGTGGAGGTGTGCCCATCGTCATTTGCATAAATTAACGTACAATGTACAAATTATTTCGTATAACTCGGATCAAACTAGACGTTGTATGATATACAATATTACTTCAGAATTGTTGAAATAACAGAATGGAAGAATACGTTTCATTATAAGGAGGGCATACAAACACGTTTACAGAAACAACAAAAAAGTGATCTAGAGTGTAGATCACTTTTGTTAGTGATCTACCTGATGGTTCACGATAGCTAAATGTAAATTTTTGAACAAGGCAACCCTCTGTCCCCAATTTGTTACTCTGCTGGTCGTTTTACAATAGGACCTTTTTTCTGGTTTTCATAACTGATAAATAATGCAGAAAATAAATAAAGGAGCTAATCTTTCAGCGAGCCAGTTTTACTGAAGCACTACAATTAACAGTGATTGCTAGCTGAATTATATTGAAAAAGACCCCCAGTTATATAAACTTATGCCAGGCTCTAACCCCAAAAAGACCCCAGATATATTAACTGATGCTGGGCTCTAACCCCAATCGGGACTAGCACAAACTGTGCTCAGGCTACATGATGCATTTGTCCCACTGTAAAATTTTGGTGATCAAAGCATCATAAACCTTGCTGCATCTAGGACGACCGACAGGTCACACTACTGAGTTGGCGTAACGTTAGTCTGAATTAGGCATGACCTGGCTACAGCAAGCAGGGTTCTAGCCGGTTCTTGCTAACGTGATATATCTGACCGGTAACATTAGCTTACCTAGATACCCTAGATAAACAACCTAACTTACCACACGGATAACGTTAGCAAATATTTCCTTCTTCCAAGAACTAGTCGCCAAATGAAGTAACGTTATCGGTAATAGCTCCCGAGATACTTTTGTTGGCTTAATTCATTGATGGTACAATTGGCTGAAATTTAGACTTACCTGTTGAGGAGAAACAACGCAAGCTCCATGTCTGTCTTCAACCCCACCTTCTGAATTGTGCTCCTATGTTTCTTCTAGTTTTAGAGCGAGCTCTATCCAATTCTCTTCTTTTTGGCATTTAATAAAGTTACCCACTCGCATGAATGTGAACAAGTCAAATATTTACTTGCTCTTCCTAAAAAAAAAAGATTGCATATGCAACCATTTTGATCACAATCTAGAGCCCTGCAGTGAACAAAATGATACCCAATCAACTTTACTGACCCCCAAACTGTTGTGAGCCAGTCACATTACTGGAAGGATAATATGTCAAATTAATTTGAAGGAACTTGGATTCACCAATATGTTGCTAAGGAAATTGGTCATGTGGTTTTACCAATTTTTAGCTCTGTATTCCAAGTAGCACTTGGTAGCATTAATTTCTTTGATGTAATCCCCAATTTGTTGTATGAGTGTGTTTGTGTGTGCTTCATTTTCAACTAATTTCACCACACATAACCATTTTATATTCTACAAATAAGTTGCTGGATATTGGTTACTTGCTGTTCCACGCAAAAGAAAAAAACTATTTTCATAATAAACCAACAGCATTTAAATCTCATTAATCTTTGCAAATATCCCTTGCGTATTTTACGTCTGTCATAAATGCTTACACTTACTGTTTGTTCACTCGATCAACCCCCCCCCCCGTGCTAGCTGCATGCAGCCCAAGTATTGCACATCTTTTATTATCTGTCATACCTGATGCGTTCAGATTGTGCACAAGCATCAAAGCGTCTAGAGCAGGGGTGGGCAACTCCAGTCCTGGGGGGCCGGTGTGTATGCAGGTTTTAGCTGCCATCAGCTACCCTGGCTCAATAAGCTAATTAGTGACGTACACCAACATCGATTTACTCATAAATTAGACCATGATAAAATGCAACAATACATGCATACAGGCACAGGAACATTCATCAGCTTCTGTTCATATTGCAGAATGTAGCTAAAATATCAGATTATGTAAATGATTGGGCTAGTTAAATAATTGGTAACTGGAAACAACAATCTGCATACACACCGGCCCCCCCAAGACTGGAGTTGCCCATCCCTGATCTAGAGTGTAGGTCACTTTTTCAGTGTTAGCTCAGTGGAAACCTGTCCATGTTATGTCAAAGTTACAGAGCCATTCTCAGTTAAGTGGCAGATTAGTCATCAGGGATTTCTGTCTCTCTTTAAAAGAATATGGTGGGGAGTCATGACAGGTTCAGTGTGGAGGCCGGAGGCCTGTTTGACGGGTAAATGGCACCATTGATATGAATCAGTGGCAAAGGCAGATTTGAAAGTTCATTCCAGTGTCTGCAGTGTGTGAGTAATGAACTGCTGCAACCCAAACATTCTGTTTCAGGTACATTTTTTTTGTGTTTTCTGTTTTTTTTTTGTATTTTCTGTTTTTTAAATTATAAACGGCATGCATTATTAAGGCCAAATTAATCTAACCTGCATGACTACCTTAGGCTTTAAAAACACAGACTTGCTTTTCACATCTTGTTTGTACTTTCAGCTGCTTTTGGGTTTCTTTGGAACATTCCATTGCCATCAGTGCTATTCATGGCGGTAGGCTATAGCATTACTCGCTGGAAGAAGCTGATTTTGCCAAAATGTTCCTTGGCTCAAGATATATTGTACATCATAATTTGTCATTTCTGGTTAATCCAGTTTTTGTTGGTTATTGTGCCGTTGTGCAGAATTTAGACATCCTTCTCTGGAAATAAACCATGCTGAATATCTTGGGCAAAACGTGCGAGAATAATTAAATGAGCTCTGGTGTTGTACTGGACATTCATGCAATAAGTTTATATGTTAAGACCACCTCCTTCTAGGCTCTGTCTCTGGACTTGTGCAACATGGCTAATGCCTAGCATAACTACTGGGTTTTTAGTCACAATTTAGCAGTTTTGAAGATCTTTAGGAAATCCCCAGTATTTGCGTGATCACTGCGTGCACCCGCTTCTGACGGTCGTTTAACGTGAGACAGTCAGAGACTCAATTGCAGGTTTGAATTTATTCCTGCTTTGAGCCGTCTTCTTAGAAGTGCTGCTCAGGGTGGAACAAAAACCCTTTCTAGGAAAATAGTTTGATCAGCGTGTGCTTAGGCTTGTTGGAGTACATGTTTGTCTAGCCTTTGGAACAGTGCTGATATCATGTATGTGAATCTAACAGAGTGAATTTGGAAAGTTTTTCATTTTATGACATAGGGTGACTCATGTATTTTTGATGGGAACCATAGGCATTATCGATTATGGAAATAAGGGATTCTGTGTCTATAATTCAGAATGCAATTCATGCACAGAGCAGTGTAAGCGAGTCTACTTTGTTGGAGTGAGGTGTAGTCATGGGTGCAATGGGGGTGAATTAGGTTTGTTTCTATTTGTGGCTATAGTCGGCGCATATGCTAGCTTTCTAAATATAACCTGCCCAGCTGTTTGGTGTGTTGTGCGGTCATGATACATATAGAAAACACAGAGCAAAACAAACAAAAAGGGATTGTATTGCACAGGGAAATGCATTTGTTCCAGTTCAGATTTCAGTGAGATTCATTTGTGGTCTGAGAAATCAATTCTGTGTACCATTTCATATTGTCATAGGATTGTGTCTTCTGTCCCCCAAACGTCTATTTAATAGCTCTTCGTAGCTATTCTAAATTACATTGACGCATCCTAATATCCACTTACTAGACGCCATTATCTTGTCAGTCACATGGATGTTTTGCATGGAAGTTTTGGGGTTGGAACCACAATTGGAGGAAGATAGAATGGCTATTGAATAACAACATATAGGGAAAGGAACATGTTTGTGATCTGCAGAGCTGTGGGCAATTTGGTGTGATAGTACGGATGGGCTTCATGTTATTACTGCTTGATCAGATCTTTGCACACATTAAAAGATAGCACTTTTAATATGGCAGCCACAGAAATTAGATGGTGTTCTATGTGGGTATGCTATAAACCTTGTGAATGAATGGGTTTATAGTGTGTCTGCACATGTTGTGTTAGTCTCTGTGATCAAAAAGTAGCGCATTGCATCACTAGCCAACAAATTGTCTTTAACCATTTATTTTGGGGTTTGACCCGATCAGATTAAAGTTTGTCTCTTTCTTTTAAAAAACCAGTTATATTTTTTTTTTTTTATTAATTTGATTAATTCGTTTTATTGTATTAAATAATAATAAAAACACGTAATAAAACATCATGATGCTTATGTGTGTGTGTCATTTGTGTGTTGTGTTGGGTGTTTTGCGGGGTTAATGTATAAAGAATAAAAAATTTAGAAAATTTTTTATTTTTTTTTTTTTTTTTTTTTTGATTTTTTGATTATTTTTGGTTTTAAAATTTTTTTTACAAAAACTTTAACTTACCCAAATAAAAATTTTATAGATTTCATCAGATTTTTTTTTAGTATTTATAAATAAAAGGGAGATTAGAGATGCACAAAAGGTGACGAAAGGTATTAAAATTTTTTTTTCTATTACTATTTTGTTTTCAGGTTAAGCTTTTATGGTCAATTTGACCCCAAGCATAAAAGGCAATCATAAATTTGATTAAGTAAATTTCTAAATAATATGAGGGTTAAAACAAAATAAGCTATGGCACAATTTCAGCTATTTGCCTTGTCTATGATCAGTTATTTTAATTTAATTTATAGGTGTAAAGAACCCAATAATTGCCAGAGTTTAGTATTGTCAGTACCAGTGTTATAGGAACTGCTAAAGTAAAAAGGCCTGGCAGGAGGTAACATGCTGTCAATGCAGGATCACCCGTCACACAAACTGTTAAGGTAGTAAAAAAAAATAAAAAAAATAAATAAAGAATCAACAGTAAATTGGAGGTGAAGAAACACACAGCTGCTCACTAAAGCAGTACAGCTGCAGGAGGTAGCCAAGGACGAGCAATTTGACAAACATATTCTGACCAATAAACCAGCCGTCGTATGTTCATAGCCTACAATAATCTAAAGTATTTGCTTTTTACAATCGTAAGTTATTACGTTTGCATTGTGAATTTCAAAGGCTACGTTTTGTCAGAAAAAATACAAATAAAATGAATTCACATTCTAATTAACATTCAGAGACGCTACATTTAGCTGCGTTTTGAATTTACGAGCGCAGTACGCATGGGCCTGAGCAGATGTAAAGTTTGAATTTACGAGCGCAGTACGCATGGGCCTGAGCAGGTGTAAATGTTGAATTTACGAGCGCAGTACGCATGGGCCTGAGCAGGTGTAAATGTTGAATTTACGAGCGCAGTACGCATGGGCCTGAGCAGGTGTAAATGTTGAATTTACGAGCGCAGTACGCATGGGCCTGAGCAGGTGTAAAGTTTGTTTTTGAATTTACGAGCGCAGTACGCATGGGCCTGAGCAGGTGTAAAGTTTGTTTTTGAATTTACGAGCGCAGTACGCATGGGCCTGAGCAGGTGTAAAGTTTGTTTGTACATGCAAACAAATCTCCCACATACGAAAACTTTGATGAATGCCAAAATACTAACAAAATTGCTAATGCAAACAATTTACGCACAAGTTAGTTCTGCTTATGTTTCATGAACGGGGCCCAATGTGTGTAAACAATAAAGAATGCGGTACAGGTCTACAAACCTTGGAAAAAAAAAAAAAACTCATTCAAGAATAAATCTCCTGTAACGAGATTAGTAAATGTGGCGTAAAATGGGATGTGTTGCATTCGGGAAATTGGAAATAGATAAATGATTAAATGCGTGCTCGGACTGAGAAAATAGGAAAAGTGAAAGACAGTCAATGATAAATGGGAGAGTAAAATAAATATTTATTTATTTATTTTAACGACTGATTGGAGGCGAAGGGAAATGATTTAAAGTATTTTTTTTTTTTTTAACAATCCAGATAACCTATTAGTGACTTTTGTCACCTTTAGGATTCCATATTATCTTTTGTCAAACATGGGCTAAGTTTCATTATAATAGTGAAAGAGGTTGAAACTGTGTTGCAGATTTAGAGGTCCTTGGCTCAAAGAATTGTGTATATTTGTATATTTCTAGAAGTAAAAACCAGTAAAGTAATTTTCACAGTTGAACTGTCTATCTCAAGTGCATTTTCATATACAAAAACTGCAAATGTATAATCATATTTATGATTTAATTGCTTTTGGAAGCTGTCATAAGTTAACCCTGCCATACTTTGCATATTTGTACTTTAGCACTTACAGAAAATCACACTATTTGTAAGTGGCAAAATCTCTCACTGTAGTCTCTCACACACACACACACACACACACACACACACACACACACACACACACACACACACACACACACACACACACACACACACACACACACACACACACACACACACACACACACACACACACACACACACACACACACACACCAATGGATATTACTGACACTCCGAATATCGGCAGACTTTAACGGAGCTTGTGCTGTTTAACTTAAAAACAGGTGCTGTTCCTTTAAAGAAGTTTCTTGTACAGATCGCTCCAGGCAATGGTTGGGGGCGGGAGATGGCTGATCGTAAATTTGGTTTTCATTGGTCAGGGTGTCTTCAAATCTATGACATCACACAGGACAGGGTTCAGCGAGATAAAATAACATCTCCTTTTATGGAACGTGCTGGCCTGTTCCATTTTAAGAGAGGTTGACAAGACCTGGTCTCTGAAGAAAAACGCTCCCGTTTGAAAGTTTCCATGTACTCTTACGATTTAAAATGGGGACTTAAACGCCAGTTTCCTGATGTATAAAACAAAAACGTTGAACCCCATGCTAGGTATGGATACATCTATTTATTGAAAACATTTAAACTATTTTCCCCTGCAAGTCCGCTCCTGGGAACGTGTTTTTGGAAAGACTGAAAGCGAGTAATTTAGCCGTATAAGCTTCAGCATTGCATTTAGGCTGTGAAGCTAGGTGGTTTGCAGATTAGGCTACTGCAGAACAGAACATGCTCAAGCAACCACTTTAAAGTATCTTTGGAATCCGAAGGCAGGTCTCACTTTCCTCTTTTAAGGCGTTTAATATAATCGGGCTCAACAACCCTAACCCCCATTTACGTACTAACTCTCCTTCTGGCCTATTGTCCTTTGCCTTGTCACAACACCCCCGTGATGTTCGCATAAAATGGTCTTTCCCGTGAACGTGCTGTACCCACCCCTCCCTAAGTCAGTTAGCTTTACGATAAAAAAAATGTTGGTTCTTGAATAGACTAGATCTGAAGTAGAGAAAACAAATTGCCTGGAGAACGACATTCGCCGGCAAAAGAGCAAAAAACAAAACGGGGACGGGAGATTATGAAAATACGACTTCTGGATCAATTGGAGTTGAACTGAATCTCTTGCCAATGTTTCACTGGTTTCAGCCATGGCCTCTCGGGCAGGGTGAGCAACAGCAAGTTTTGCTTTACATTGTTACAGAAACATTTCCTGTTTGTTTATAAAGGTTTGGATAATTTCCTGTTGTTATAAACCGACACGCAGAGTTTTGGCAGAACATCTTATGTGATTTTGATTGAAAACGAGCCTGTTCGCAGCAAGCGTTGACATGACTTCTCTATCTACTGAGTGTAGTAACGATGACTATCCTATTTACCTACGAGCGCTTTTATTCGTACATTCCGTGCCTCCATTTGTCACGTAGACCTGTGATTTGACGGTGTAATTGTTCGACTTTGACAAAAATGGCGAGGAGTTCTCCTCTGACTTGATGTGACCAACGGTGGTCATGCAAGCCACTTCAGTCAAGTTTAAATAAATGTATTTTATGGCGTAAACTAATATTCATAGGATGTGATGTTATTAGTGAACATGGAGACATATTTTTTCGAGGGAACATTTATTAAATTCCTTGTTAGTAGCAGGTACAAGTTTAGTATTATCTGTCGGAATCTTTGCGGACCAAAGTCAATTAACGTGTGATTTTCAGGTGACGTTACTTGTCTTCCTCTGAAACTTGCATCAGAAAACTGCGGCTCTCTGGTTTGGTTGTCACATTAATTCACAAGCTTTAATCGTTAAAATATCCAGCTCGCACCGTAGTTAAGAGCTGCTAATAAGATGTAGCCTACCTATTGTTTTTTATCAAACAAAATTTGATTTAAAAAAAATAATGAAAAAAAACGAATTTATTGAATTTTTTAAAATCAACGTGCATTGCTAATTTGTGCAAATGTGCATTCACTATCTCTTAAGTATCTTGACGATGCCATTATGGGAAGTTGCACGCCCTGGCCTATGGCTCATTTTGTTGCCATGGCAGGCACGGGTCTGGAATTTGTGTCACGCGCATTGGCTTCATGTCGGCCTAGCCAGAGCATTGTAGACTGCAAACACAATCTTGTTTATTTTACCCATTTAAAAATTCAAATCCCAGGGTTAGTCACTTGACAATTGTGTACACTTGTTTTTTTTTTTTGGACCTTGCCTGTTAAGTGCATCGATAACTGCTTTGGCAAGTGTAGGTGAAAACATGTCGGTAAGTGAAACCGTGTGTAGTTACAGAAGTTTGCTGAGCCCGGAGTGACGACCAATGTCCGCGACCTCCCAGAACCTGTGCATCATTGTGCTTTACAAGCAATGTGATTTATCTGCAAAACAAGATTCCTGTTGCACTCGAGAGCCACTGTGTTTAGCATATGATAGCTCTGCTCCGTACTGTGAATGTACAGTCATTCACACCATTCATTCCAGCTCTGGCCTCCGCCTGAATATTTACTCCATTGGGAGAGAGGAGATTTGAAATTCTCCCAGAGCCCTGTGTTCTGTGCTTTTCTTTTGCTGGTTGAGTATTGGAGGATTCTTCCCCTCGGAGGGCATTTTAAATTTATTTATGGCCAGAAGTACTAATAATCCTATAATAAATAACTGCCTGTCCAATGCACCTGAATTTCCATTTGCCTTCACACCATTAAGGAATGTCTCTACAGACTCTTACATTATACATGGTGAAAATGAGAATTTCTTATGCTTCCGAAATTCAGTGTTTCGCATTACCATTCATTACACCATGGTTACTGCCAAATACATACAATTTAAGTACTGCTATTGCTTATAGTACTGCGACTGTAACCAGAGGTAAACAGCCCATTCTTCTAGATGGCCAGAATTGATTTTTTTCATAACCAAACCTTGTTGCAATGGTCTACTACTACTACTGCTTCCACTACTAATAATAATGAGCTGTAGCTGTTATTATGAATTGATGATCATAGTGTCCTGTTTGCCAAATTCTGGGTATAGTCCGACTGTATATGATATGTAGACTTGCTTGACTTGCTTGAAGGGGCCATTTCCCAGTAATGATGGAAAACGAGAGCAAAGAGTGCGCGTGTAAATAGTCTTTTTTGAACGCTTGTTTTCTGTTTATTTAATATTTGTTGACAATTTATTTGTTAATTGAATTACTTGCAGTAATGCAGTATTATTATGTAAATTCATCTGCTAATACTTATTTTGACACCAATAGTTGCATACTGAATGAAGAGTCAGGTAGTGGAAGTTTAAAGGAGAAGTTTGGTATTTAGCATGTTAAGCCCTGTTAAGAGGTTATTTACGATCATATACAACAGATATATTGTTTCTTGCTCATGTCACAGCTAACTTACACAATGGATGTGGATGTGCATAATAGAAAATCTTTCAAAAATACACCATAAACTCTCGTTTTCAAAGACGAGAAACTCAGGAGTGGTCACTGGTGTCCAAAGATGTTCTGACAGAAAAATCATTGCAAAATATGCTTTGTATCGGTTTTTATTTCTAATTTTATAAAATCTATCGACACCAACGGAGGTTTAGATATACATCCGCAGCCGGAAACCGGAAATACTTCTTAATTGTTTTGGAAAGTTTTGAATTCAAACTCAGCCAAGACCTCCCAAAATTTAGAGCGGAAGTTTACAAACATATGGCTGTACGGCGACTGAAAATAGTTCTATAAATCTTTAAACAGTAAATATATCAAGACTGCAAAGTTTGTCAAAATGTTGATATGGACCGTTGTATATGATTGTAAATAACCTTTTAACAGGGCTTAACATGCTAAATACCGAACTACTTCTTTAATTGAATCTGTGTTTTGCACGTTTTGTTGTTGGTGTAGGAAGTATGTATTCAAGTAGTGCTGGAACTGCATTTTCATTTCCACAGGAATACGGTTGTAATGGTTTCTAATCACAACTTTAATTATTTTGGGAAACACCTTGAATTTTATTGACGCACTGTACAGGGTATTTTTTACATATAAATAAAAAAAAAAAAACTGGACCCTGTTTAGCAGGCTAATTATTATTTCTTCTAATTAGCCTGCTCTCTCCATTCCGTCTGCTTTTGCAGTGACTCATTGTTTCTTACTGATTAAGTTTCCATCCATCACTTTAAATAGTCTCCCACCTTGTCAGTTTTAAACGTGGCTTGATTGGTCCGTTGAGTCAATGCACAGGAACCCAAGGTCTTTGCAGAATGTATTTAACAAGGTTAATCGGTGCACTAAAACTAGTACAAACCACAGACTGCAACAGCTTTGGATTTTCCAGCTTAGTTGTGATCTTGTTCAGCACTTTTTCGAGTATGCTAATGGATACTGTTAATGTGTTAATTCAAAGTGACTGTTGAGTCCCCCCGCCCCACCCTGAATCCTGTTTGCTTTACGGGTGGGGCCACGATGCAAAGCAAGCCATTTTCATGTACGTGCTGCTTCCTCACATAATACATGCAGTAGTCCGGTCAGGCTCAAACGGTGCAGTTAAAAATGCAGCAGTTTTGGTTGTGTTTATAGAGAAATATGTGCTTGTCGCTCATTGTGGCTTTTGACTGTGCTTTGAAACTGTCAAGGTTCAAAGGTCAGGAACAAAGCATTTTGTCCTTGACAATAAGGGCAAAGAATTTCGAAAGATGCTGCCTCCTCAGCATGCCTGCCACCTGGAGAGAATGGATAGCGATGCTTACACTTTAAAAAGCCAGTGCTTGTTCAATTTAAGCCTTCATCGGGGTGGTTTTGAGACTGAGACAAGGTTTTACATTTGTATGTGCGGTTATGAAATTTACATTTTTGCATATAGAAGTAACTTCTGTGGCTCAACAAATTTAGTCCGATTTGAAACGCTGGTTCAACACTTAAATAAAAATTTTCTCCATTGGTATTGGTTTTATTAAAATTGTGAATGAACATTATCTTGAAAAAAGAATAAGGTTTGCACACCTGGCGATAGTAATAATAAAAATAAAAAAAACACAATAAAAAAACAGGTGCCTGATTTTCCTGACGCGGTAAAAGTTAAGCGACTGCACGTCACAGACCTCACTGCATTTCACTGGTGTAGTACTACCGACAGACATGTTTCATGAGTTAATTTGTCAGACACCACAGGTCATAATATCGTCGCATCAAATACAATTCTTCACCAAATTAATGAACAACATTTGCAAACATTCATTCCTGGTCTGCTTGGTTTGGACCAATGAACAAAAATAACAATGCATCAACATGACGCTGGTTTTGATTAAGCAGTTGTGACTATTAGGTGCGAAAGCGCCCTTATGCGTCTTTCGCTATGTCGAGGATTAAGTAATTGGACTATTGGGTGCGAAAGCGCCCTTATGCATCTGTAGCTACTGTCGGGGATTAAGCAATCAGACTATTGGGTGCGAAAGCGCCCTTATACATCTGTAGCTACTGTCGAGGATGAAGCAATTGGACTATTAGGTGCGAAAGCGCCCTTATACGTTTGTAGCTACTGTCGAGGATTAAGCAATTGGACTATTAGGTGCGAAAGCGCCCCTATACGTTTGTAGCTACTGTCGAGGATTAAGCAATCGGACTATTAGGTGCGAAAGCTCCCTTATACGTTTGTAGCTACTGTCGAGGATTAAGCAATTGGACTATTAGGTGCGAAAGCACCCTTATACGTTTGTAGCTACTGTCGAGGATTAAGCAATTGGACTATTAGGTTCGAAAGCGCCCCTATACGTTTGTAGCTACTGTCGAGGATTAAGCAATCGGACTATTAGGTGCGAAAGCGCCCTTATACGTTTGTAGCTACTGTCGAGGATTAAGCAATCGGACTATTAGGTGCGAAAGCGCCCTTATACGTTTGTAGCTACTGTCGAGGATTAAGCAATCGGACTATTAGGTGCGAAAGCGCCCTTATACGTTTGTAGCTACTGTCGAGGATTAAGCAATCTATCGCTCTTATCGCCTCCCTGATGGCAGAAGCTGAGACTTTGAATGTAGCGCATGGGAGGTGTCAACTGGCACTTTTACCGTTTTTTTTGACTAACACCAAACCGACAGAAACTTCTTAGGCCTGGATGTTTCTTTGACAAGGGATATGTTTATTAGAAGGCTGTGTTGTTTTTTATATGAAGTGATAGGAATTTAGTGTAAGGGCTCTGTAGGACATTTATCTGCTCGCTACTTTTCCCTTGGTATTGCCAATTCCCACAGACTACTAATGGGGAAATCGTCTTCGGGCACAAAAACTTGTTCAAACTGAACAATCATAGCATTAATAGCTTTAACTAGCTATCAGAGGCAGTAACTGTACAGCTATAGCCAGCCAGGTGATTATTCAAATAGAGTTGATGCATTAATATGTTTTATTACGGGAGATAATGTTGTGTTGAACCGTATAGATATATTGATCATGAACACACGCTAACGTTGTATTGACAGTGCAAACAAAAAACAAACTGTGATATTGCGGTTCCACAAGAAAATCCTAAATATCAGAAACTTCCGTTAACTTCAAGAAGCCATGGTGAAGAATCAATAAAGATTTTTTTAAAAGCCAGCATGTCTCCGGTCCAGTCCACTCCATCTTTACCCACATCCCATACACTAGTGCGCTCTCCACAGTAACAGAAAGGGGCTCTTAGTGGCACAAGTTTTCCAAGCAACAACACAGAGGGTGACTCACGTTTCAGAACAGTGCCATGCAGAGGTTTCCAAGAGCACATTATTATTTATTTCCTAATTAATAGGTATGGCATAATTTATTGCATGAAAGCCTGGCGGGTGTTCTCGTCGCTCTGACGGCCCCGCAGGCCTGTACAATTATAGGGGAAACACTGTTATGTACAATTTCAAATGATCAAATACAAATTCAGATTAACTGAATTCAAATTCAGTTGCCTGGTGGCACAAGATTTACACCATAATTGTCTGTCAAAGCTTATTGGACACATCTGAGTGCCTGCTTTGAAAATAGATTTTTTGTGACATGAATGGAGACTTAAGCAGACATATTGTACTACTCTTTGGCAATACACAATGTAAATTTTTTCTGAAGAAATTGACTAGGTAATGATTAAGCTAGCTTGTGAATGTACCCCTCCCCCCCATAAAACATAATGTAAATTTGCTTTAGGCTTATATGCTTTAACTTATCAATCTAGTCACTTCAGGCAGGGAAGGCATGTGAGGAAGGGCCATTTCTTTAGAATAACCTATTTACAGTAAAGGGTAGATTTGAGCTCCAAAGATGAAAATGTACAATATAGCTCTGCACTGGATAGTCATTAACATTGACAGCACATGCATGAGCAGAAACTTAAGTGCCAGCGAGCGAAACTTAGCTATGTCTTTCGGGTCAGGATGCTGAACATTTAGAACCTTTTTAAAATGAACTTACTTGATCCATCTGATGTTTTAATTTCATTGTCACCTCATTTACTGAACAGCCTTTAGAGTCTGTTGAGTTGTAGAGGGGATGGGGTGGGGGTGGGGGGGTTTCAATGGTGGGCTAAAATGTAAAGTCGTTAGTATTTGTGCATAATGCTTTCTGCTCAGTTGCACATTTTTACCACAGAGTTAGAAATACGAAAAGAAAAAAGAAATGAATTAAACCCTAACAGCATGGTACTCATTTACTGCTGTTTGTTTGGGAACCACAGCATTCCTTTAGAAGTACTCAATGGTTTTGGCTCTGAAGTAAAATTTAATTATTGTTATTTTTGAAATCTTCAATGAAAGTAATCTTTTTTGGACCATTTAGTATCTATATATATATATGCAGTATGCCCTTTTAGTGATTTGTTATAATTTTTTTTTTAATTAAAAAAATTTTATTTGGGGAAAAATTTACTTAAGAATAAGACTTGTCAGCTTCATTTTAATGTAGAGTTAAAGCATTGAAAGCTGCTAGCTTTTTGTCTCCCCCACGCTTAGTGACTGTGTCTCTGTTGTTAGCAACATGAACCGTGAAGACCGGAATGTGCTCCGTTTGAAAGAAAGAGAAAGGAGAAATCAAGAAATCCAGCAGGGAGGAGTGGCCTTTCCAGCTAACTCCCCTCTCTTTCCCGAACCTTATAAAGTTGTAAGTTTGTTTTTTGGTTTTTTAATTTTCTTTTTTTTTTTCTTTTTAAAAAACAAAACAAAAAACATTTATATTATTTTGTTCTTTCTTGGGTTCAGAATGTCTTTCCCAATTTTGTTTGCCCACTTTGTACTGTGTTGACTTTATTGGATTGGTTTGGAGAGAGAAAAAAAAAACTGGAAAGGATAACCACTCCTGTCGTTCATGTGTGTTTATATTCGACAGTGCCGGGGGAAAGTTGAGGTAAGTGCACTTTTTAGGGGTGAATACAGCAGGTATGCTTTTTCTCAGCAGAGGCTAAAAACTGCTCAAGCTCAGGGCTAACACTGACCATCCTCGCCCCTTTTTATGCTATAAATATTTTCACCCTAACACCTTTACCCGTTTACCCCGTGTTACGCCTCCCCCACCCACCCCCAATTTATGAGGTAAGTACACAATGCCAGTCCTTATGTTCACTCAAATTGCCAGCCTCCTAAATTATATTTGCTAGTTTCCTTGCAGTTGAAAGCCGAGCGGCAACCCACTAGGGAAATGCACGCAAAATGGATGTACGCAAGTCCCCCTTCGCGTAGCTCCTGTGGTGGACATTGGGCTTCCGCAAAGTTAGATGTCGGAAATATGGCTTTTGGGGCGCACTCTGTCTGCGTGGGACGCCCCCCTTTCTTAATAGACCTGTCCCGTGGGCCCGTCTCGTTCAGGAAAATCATCTTTTTGTGTTTGAAAAGGGGTCGTTGTTTTCTCAGAGCAGTGCAGCCAGGTAGCCCCTCCCCCTTCCCTCTGTGGTAGTAAAGAGGATTGCCCCCCCCCCACACACACACACACCAGAGCTGGCCACCCCCACCCCTCAAGCCCTGCGTAATCTTTGCTGTCGGCTAACCTTAAGCAGAGGTAAGTGGTTGCCGACGGCGACAGAGGACTCCTCACAGGAAGTCATCTGGAATGAGTCTTGACAGGTAGAGAACTGAAGCTCAGAGTTCAGAGGTGAGTCTGCCCTCCAGCCTCTCTCAGAGGAAGAGCAAGGCCATCCACTGGCCATGAAGCAAAGGACCCTGTGGACCCCCCCCCTCGTACATAGGCTGGAAATCTCTCAGCAGAGCCCCTGTTCACAGTAACGCCCCCTTTTTTCTCACTGTAGGGCTGAGGTTTCCGGGTAGACTTCCACCATCTACTTTCATTCATTTTCTTGTTTTTGTTGAGCCAAATAAGAACAAAATGTGACCATTTAGATGTGCTACCATTTGGCGCAGGCCTTGTTACAATGGAGCCAGGGGCACGATTTTTTATTTATTTTTTTAAGGCAGAGGGTTGGGATTGGCCTTCGTCCACTCCAAAGCTTTCTGGTAGTAGGAAGTATCATGAGGTTTTTGCCAACATTGCAGTAACCGTATATGAATAAAGCTGACCGATTGACCAGTTTCACTGTGGATCTGTGTTCACACATTTATTTTTGCTAAATATTCCGTCTTGTCCTCTTTAACAACACAGATGGGAAATGTCTATTAAACATGCTGTTGATAGCTAAACTAACTAGTACATTTACAGAACGTGCAGGCAGCTGTATCATTTTATTTTTACTGTCATTGGACTAACAAAAATGAGTAAAAAAGACTGATATTGTTTTTTTCTTTTCTATATGTTAAATTGAAAACTTAAAAAAAAAAAAATATTATTTCCCCCCTCCAGCACAAAGGCAGAATGCCCCACCCCCCCCTTCCCAATTTGTATGATGCCTGATAAAATCCAGGCATTTCAGTGGGAATCAAGCCTGGCCAGGTCCACTAAGCCTGGCATGGCTTGGCTCTGCTCGGCTTAGTGCGGCACGGCTCCCATCAGTGGCAGCGCGGTATCCGATTTTGGACGCGACCTCTGCTTGCTAACCCACATGTTTGTAAATTGGGTGTACAGCAACAACATAGCCTACTGCTCTAATGTTCCTGCACTGTACTACTGTGGTCAGCCTAGAACAATGTGTTTTACCCCCTGAGCCCCACTGCAGGTCTATTTCAAATAGTCTTGCTCACATCCGGGGGTCCCAGAGGAACCCTTTTTGGCTAAGCCTCCCCCTAAGTCTCTGCTCTGCTTTATTTAGCTGTGTTTAGGTAATAAATTTAGAGTGAAGAAACGGGCAGCCAATGGGACATTGTTCACTGAAAGGGATAAAGGGCCTGCACTCAGTATGTAATAAATAAATAAATAACATCATTATTTTAAGAGCTTGCTGAGCTCTGTGGCTCATAATTTTATACTGAAATTCTTTGGCTAACCATATGCTGGACTTGCCAAAATTGAACATGTTATTAACTTCGAGAGAGAAGATATGAGCTTTGCCTGAGTAAAACCCTTTTTAAAAAAAATTAAAAAATTAAAAAAAAATTTAAGTTGATTTTATTGACCCCTGATTGGGCATCACACCCTAAAAACTGGGGAACAAGAAACGTGATGCAGCCATTGGCTGCTCTTCCATATCTCATTTCCTCTTCCTCCTTTCCTGTTCCTTTTCAGGTCCGATCAGCATGTTGCCACATAACCTCTGTGTAATTTTGTCGTAGCCAACAGTGTCACAAATTTTAGGCAAGTCACACAATTGCCATTTTTTCAAATAGAGAAATTAGATATTGATTCTGCCCGAAAGCTGTAGAGTGGGAGGTTTCGTATGACGGTAAGGAAGATTCTGTATTTCACAACGAAAACCCTTTGGTGGGGCAGCTTTTGAGACGTGTCATAAGATTTTCGTCGAGTAATTCTCGTACAAGGTACAGTTCTTTCTTTTGAGACTCAGTTGTTGGGGCAGCAGTCCAGAACGATGGCCATTCTCCATGTACCTTTTGTTTTGGATTCGCCAGCAGTATACTGCTTAAGTAAGCTTGAGGACAGTGTTGCAGACGTCCCCTTAATCACACCACAGAGAGCTTTGCTGTAGATTAGGCACGTTGTCCCTAAAGCAACTTTTCCCCAGAGATGTTGCTCCCTAAGGACAAGGAAATCCGACCTACTCTATGAATCGCCCTCTTGAGCAATTTTACTCCTTCAAGTTGTTTTAAAGCCTTTTTTTTTGTCACGAAAAATACTTCCTGTAGGAAGGCTGCATGCCCAGGCACATTTTGTGGTTCTGAGTAGTAAGAATTTCTCTTAAAACATCTATCGTCTATTAACTAAGAATAATTTTTTAAAAAGAACCTCAATTGCTTTATTCTAATTGTGTTTAATAATTATATTTTATCTTAATTTGCATGGCTATCAAAATATTTAAATATTACTTTCAGTATTTGACATTGTTCCTTGAAAAAATATAGTTTTAGGCTGTAAGGTTTATTGAAATGAGAACTGGCGGATAAACAGTCAGCGTTGTAAATTTTGCTTATGACCACAGGGAAATGGCACCACCTCTGCTGTCATTTGCAGTCCCAGAGAACTAATTGGATTCTATTACT
Source organism: Ilyophis sp. 1 JC-2022 (assembly GCA_022702515.1). Classification (NCBI taxonomy): domain Eukaryota; kingdom Metazoa; phylum Chordata; class Actinopteri; order Anguilliformes; family Synaphobranchidae; genus Ilyophis; species Ilyophis sp. 1 JC-2022. Next base: position 28,222,845 of record CM040401.1, read on the forward strand.
CAGACCGGCTGTTGCCTGGGCGACCACCTGTGTCCACAGGATTCTCGCTGGTGCTTTTCCTGCCATAGCTGCTTGTCTGACATGGGATTCTGGGAGAAGCCAATAAGGCCCATGAATTTAACCCTTTGAAGAGTAGGTTTTTTTTGGATTTTTCAAAATTCTAAGTCGGTGTTCGAGAACTCCATTGCTTTCCAGTAGTGATTCTTACATCAGCATTAGAATGTGCAGTTAAGAATATTCTAATCACATATTTAAAGGGTTAAAAGTGGGCCCCATTCATTCAGTTCAGAAAGAAAAACAAATGCAGGATGTTGTGCTTCTCTCTGACCCCCCCCTCCCCCCCTCACCCACCACCCACCACCCACCACCTCCCCATTTTGTGTAATGTGGTACCAAGTTTCTCACTGTAATGCATCTGCTGTGCCAGTAAACACCCCTTCCCTCTGTCTCTCCCACTGTGTCTCTCGTTGCTCTTAGTCCAGTAAGGAAGACAAACTGTCCAGCCGTATCCAGAGCATGCTGGGAAACTACGACGAGATGGAAAAAGAACTGATCGGCGAAACTCTTCCGAAACTCGGTGTTGTCCCCAAGCCCCCAGGCTCCTCGTCTTCAGAGGAAAAGTCAGGACAGTCCCTCTTCGGGGACCAGCAACGCAGCGGCGGAGGTGGGCAGAGCAGTAAATGGACTCCTGTCGGCCCGGCCGCCGGCAGCTCCTCCCAGTCGCAGAAGCGTTCGTCGGCCCTGCAGGGGGCCCACGGCGGCAGCCAGCGGTCCGCCGGCGGTGGCAGCAGCCAAAGGCACGAGCGGGACTATAGCAGCAGCAAGAAATCGAGCAAGCATGGCTCGGACCACTCCAAGTCCCACACGTCCAGCCCGGCCAAGGGCTCGCTGAGCTCCGGACACTCCCGCTCGCACGGGGCGGCCGAGCACCACGGCAAGGAGCGCTACCGCAAGTCCCCCCACGAGCGCGAGGCCAGCTGGGACTCCCCCTCACGCGTGCACACCTCCTTCTCCAGCGGCCAGCACTCCAGCCAGGCCTTCCCCCCCTCCCTCATGTCCAAGCCCAGCTCCATGCTCCAGAAGCCCACGGCCTACGTGCGCCCCATGGACGGCCAGGAGACCATAGAGCCCAGGACTTCATCGGAAAGCTACAGCGGCCAGTCGCACAGCAGCGGCATGGGGGAGATGAAGTCCAGCAGCAAGGCTGCCCTCACCAAGCTTAAGATCCCGTCACAGCCCCTGGAGGTAGGACCCGACATTACACCGAGCGCTGCGCAATTCTCCTCATTTCTTCAGAAAGGCCTGTTCACTTAACAAGTAGCATTTATTTATTTTTAGAATATTATGTGTGTATGTATGTTTCTATTCATAAAAAAAAGTTGAGTCTGGAAAATTCCTTTTAAGATGCATTTGACTATTTTTGGTTACCTAATTTTGAGATTCTAGCGAACCTATAGCCTGGCAGTGGAATGTTTTTCATATGAAGTTTGCTTTTGCAGGCGTCCATGTCGGGGGAAGCCAACTGTGTGGATGAAATCTTAAAGGTAAGGGGGTCAGAGTGTTGGGCTTTGTGAATTGAGCCGTTTGGTTTGCAGAAACTGTTTTCCAATGGTTAGCGGAGTCCAGTATGCTAACATTTTATAGAATGAGAATCACCTGACAGGCATGTTATGGCTGTGACCAAATGCTGATGGCGTGATTTTGTAACCCTTAGGGTTGGGAAATCGAACATGTGACACTGCGTCATAAAACTGCACTGAAGCTTATGAAACCGAAGGCAATGACATTTTAGACACTGATGATTTGTTTAAAACATTGAAGATTTTAAATTTTTTAATTTTTTTCATCTCCGATAGGAAATGACCCAGTCGTGGCCGCCTCCATTGACAGCCATTCACACTCCCTGCAAAACGGAGCCGTCAAAATTCCCGTTCCCTTCCAAGGTCAGACTGAGTGGGATGCTCCTTTCCTTCCACAAACCGTCCCATGCCCTCCATGGGTTTCACGCATGTTCCATTTGAATAAATGTTACAAGAAACCAAGACTAATTTTCACAAGCCAGAATAAAAAAACAAAAAAAATGTTTCAAACACTTATAACTGACTGCAAAACAAGTTATCTTATTTATTTATTTTTTGTCTTTTTGGCCTGTATGAAAACATTCCTGTTTTGCCTGAGTAAAACCCTTTTTTAAAAGTTGATTTTATTGACCCTTGATTGGACATAAATCCCTAAAAACCAGAAAAAGAAACGTGACTAGACTAGGCCTCAGTGACAGCCTAGTCCAGGGTTCGAGGCTGGTGGGTTTAGCCACAGCACTGAGGAACAGGCCCCTGATTAAACACACGTGCTGCTGTAATAATATGTGGATCTGCTGAGTGAGGCCTAACTGAACCCTGTTTTTTCCTTGTAGGACACCCAGCACCCGAGCTACCCGAGTGGAGGCCACAGTAAGTTTACGTTCTCCTGGCAGGCTGTAGCTCTGCAGTGAGCGCGCTTGGCATCAAGTTACTTTCTGGGGATTTTGTTCAATGGTCTTCATGTACCTGAGATTCTCTCTCTCCCTCTCTCTTTCTCTCTCTCTCTCTCTCTCTCTCTGTCTCTCTCTCCCTCTCTCTCCAATTTCAGAGAGGTACGTATCATCGAAGACGTCCTCGAACAGCCATCAGCCCAAACCGTGCGACACCGAACAAGCCAAGTAAGTGCTGTCACTGTACCTCATTACTCCAAGTACACTGTGGTTGTTTTCACCATTGAACCCTTAGGCAGTTATAGGTGATCCAAGGTGATGTCCCCACATGTATTATGGCCTAGATCACAAATCATTCACTTCTTTATTTTCAAGACTATTTCCTGAAGATTCTTTGTATGAAGTGAGCCCTGCTCCGATTTCATCTGCTCATGTAGAGAGCACATCAGCTTGAGTTCCGCGGGGACTGAAGAGCCCTGCTTACGCTGTATGTCATTCGATTCCTCTTTTTCCTTTTTTCTCTGTAGCATGTTAGAAAATGACCTGAAGATCAGCAGCAGCGAGGACAGCGATGGGGAACCAGAAAAAAACCCTTCAAGAAACCCCTCAGCCAGGTACACCCCCCCCCCCCAGCAGTGTCACATACTGGGTACATCAGCTATAACCAACCTAATTTAAAAAATCCCATCATTGTTCATATCTGCCTGTTGAGAGGCCTGATTATATGCTGGCAATGTTAGTTCCCACAGGCCCCTCTACTTTTGTATCTTCCACATACTTGCACCTGCCCTCGTGCTTGTTTTGGCTCATAACGAAGCCGAGCAAACGGACAAGCGAGCTTACCGCCACGTAGCTGCATGTCAAGGGTGTGTCTGTGAAACTAATGCTCCAGGGAGGTCTTGTGCAATCACAGCTCGCATCGATTATGTTACAGGAGGCAGCTTCTTTTAGCAATGATGAACAAAGCGCTGTGATTCTACAAACTGGCCCGGAATGGTTCTGTCGACCTTATGTTTTGGTCAGACCGCAAAACTCACGGGTTGTGTCACCTGACCCGGTGCCTAGCAAGTTAAGCCACTCCAGGTGTTGCTCGAAAACGGTTGGTATATTGCAAGGATCTCAAACTCAAATCCTGGAGGGCTGCTGTGTGTTTACTGGTTTTTGATGTGTTCATGCACTTAAGTGCTTTATTTAAGCGCTTTATTTAAGTGCTTTATTTAAGTCATTGATTGGCTAAAGGGTCTGCACAGCTTGTTGACAAGGCCTCCAGGACTGGAGTTTGAGTCCCCTGGTGTATTAACTGTGTTGCGCCCTCCCAGTCTACACGCCTGTTGGTCAAGGCTGGAATGGCACACACTGCTATGCATCAGGAGTGCTGTCCCCAGCCTTCAACCTAGTTCTGATACCCTTGATGGTTAATAAGCTATTTCCCATTCCTGCGGTTGTAGTTAGCTGAGCGCTTATGGTGTTGGTCTGTCCCTCTGTCTGCTGAGCACTGACTGTCTTTCTGCCTGTCACCACAGCAACAACAGCGAGGGGGCGGAGCACTCACGGGAGGACTCAAGCAGCCACAGCGGTTCGGAGAGCAGCTCTGGGTCGGACAGCGAGAGCGAGAGCAGCTCGAGCGACAGTGAGGCTAATGAGCCACCGCGCGCCACGTCCCCTGAGGTGGGGTTTAAAGTTAAGAGGGTTTAAACCTTTCTAAACGCTCTCGCTTGATTTTGTGCGACAAACTAGGGAGCAAGCAAAGGGCGTCACCTTTTGGCCATTCATATTTATGTCAGGTTGTGTGTTTTTTTGTTTTTTTTTCTTTTTTTTGTTTTTTTAAAACCCTACCAGTCCCCCTTTCCCACCCCTTGCAGCGTCAATGAGGCCAGTCAGTAGATTTAAAAGCGAAAGGCAGCGCCTCGTAATCTCTGGTTGATCACTAATTCTGTCCTGTTGTTTTGTCCTTGTTCAGCCCGAACCACCAACCGCAAATAAATGGCAGCTGGACAACTGGCTCCACATTGTGAACAAGTTCTCTCCAGCCTCGCCTGTGGACAACAGCGTCCCCACCAAGTGCAAAAAGGAGAGCTCAGGGAAGGGTTACGTTGGTCAGAGTGGGTCCAAAGAGTCGGGCTCGTCCGGGCCTGGGAGGGACCTGCGGGCCACCCAGAAGGGCCCGGAGAGCGGGCGCGGGCGGCAAAAGTCCCCCGCCCAAAGCGAGGGTGGATCCGCCCCGCGCAGGACAGTGGGCAAGAAGCAGCCCAAAAAACCTGAGAAGCCCCACGTGGTGGAGGAGCCCAAGGGGGGACTGAAGGTGGAGAGCGAGCCCCCCCCGGAAATCCCCCCCCACCGACCCAAGGCCGCCACCAAGGGTTCCCGAAAACCCAGCATCAAGAAGGAGCCCAAGTCCTCACCCAGGCAGGCCACGGACAAACGCAAGGCCCCCAAGACGCCCAGCAAGAACCCTCAGAACAAGTCCCGGGAGTTTGTGGAGACGGACTCCTCGTCCTCGGACTCGGAAGAGAACGACAGCATCCCGTCCTCCTCACAGACCCCGAAGTACACAGAGAGTATCAGGACTCCGGTCTGCATCTTCTCTCCCATGGATTATAAGGGGCTCATCTCGCCACTCAGCGAGCCAGAGGACCGTTTCCCCGTCCGACAGCAGGTTCTCATGGTCAAGATTGACCTGAGGCTGCTGTCCCGAGTCCCGGGCCGGCCCTTCAAAGACCTGGAGCAACAGCCCAAAGCGGACCATGACGGAGCCGTGGAGCGGGACGGGAAAGACTTTGGCGAGAAACAGTCTGTCGAGAAGCCGTCCAAGGGCAAGAGGAAACCCAAGGTGTGCCCATTTGTCAACTTTCTTACTTTAATGCCTTCTTTTCATTCTTCTCTTTTCAGTCTGGATTTAATGACGACCCTGGCGAGAACTTTGAGGTTTATTCCAAGATTGTTTTTGTTAAGGTCACAATGCTTGTTTTTAACTGCCTCTTGGGTATTTTAAAGCAGGATTCTGGGAATCCTAATGAGCCCTTGATTATCATGAAGGCATTCCTGTTACCTCCTGTTATTACAACTACATGTTTTCTTAAATTTAATAAATAAATAAAAATATATATATATACAGGCTACCTGTCCTCTGATATATAGGTCTGTGCAAAGTATTGTGTAACTTACTTGAGTCTATAATGTCAACAAAATTGTAGGTTATATGGGATAGCTAAATAATAGATTATTTATGTATTAATGAGTTAACAGCAATAGCATGTTTTTCTGTGTGTTAAGGCTCTTTAGTAGCCTGAAGCCTCCATGGCCATTCTTTTAATTAATTACCTGATTCTCTTAACACGAGTTGTTTTGTGAAGACAGAAAAAAATGCAGTGTGTTGTGCTCATCCCCAGAACGAAGATGACGCTGTGAAGAGTGAGAGCAAGAAGCCGAGGCTGGAGGCATCTCACCACAAGTCCAGCAGCAAAGAGTGAGTCGTGTGTCCCTTTAATATTAATACTTTTTTGTTGGGTTAATTATTTTAAGTCTTTCAATTCACTGCAAAAAAAAAAAAAGGATAAAGTTTTAGGCCCTTATATAACCGTCCGGGTTATTCACGTTTTTTCTGGCTTTTACGAACGCAGTTCATCGAAGAGGGGCTCGGAAAAGGAGAAGGAGTTGGCCCCCTCACCCTCTATCATGGGGCTTCAGAAGACGCCGAAGGCGGAGCATCAGAGCCGGAAGCGCACCGCCAGCCAATCGTCAACCTCAATCTCCTCCGGCAGTGCCAGCAGCAACAAGGACTGTACCAAGAGTGGAGGGGGCTCCTCCTCCAAGCACAGGAAGCTGGAGGACAAGCAGGGAAGGAGCACCAAAGATGGCAAGGTGGGGGGAAACCGCCTCCTAAAAACATAATTTTTTACCCCCACCGTTTGCAGCAATCACTGTCCATCCCCGCTCAAGCAAAGCACACAGCTCCTGTGACACTACATCACTCCCAGCTCTACTAAGTGTGGGGAGGGGGGTTGTGGGGGGTTATGTCCACCCTGCGGGGCTCCAGGCCACAGTCAACCCTGACACTGTGAGTTGCCAGACTGTGTGTCGTGTTTCAAAGGCCTTGCGCCTCATCTAGATACACACGTCACCTGCCAGCTCCCTCAGCCAACGTCTTTACTTGCGTAATTCCACCTTTGTTTCGTCCTTGTAAGTCGAGACTAAAGCTCTAATTACTTTCACAGTTCACTGTTGTGGTGCAGCAGCTTCTTTTTTAATGCCGTTTTTTCCCCCCAGAATGCAGCGCTTTATCAAATGTTACCGCTGATATTTCCAATTGGTCTGTTTTAAAAAGAAAATAATAGTATTTGCTTGTTGTCGACAGGAGAAGAGCTCGAAGAATGCTGATAACCAGCCCCCAGCTCCACACCTCTCCTCGGAAGGTTCAAAGTTGCTAAGATCAAAACTGCCGTTTGAAGACAGGTAAGAGGGGCTCAGGTTGGGTAGCTGTGCGGTGCTGTGTAGGTCACATTTACACATTTACTTTGAACCAAAGGTTGTAGGCTGGAGTCGACAAGATAGCATACGTTACAACATACAATATGATTAGAACACGTTTGAATGTTTTATAATATTTTATAAGCACAAGCTGGGGATCTGCCTGACACATGGGCATTGATAAACCTTGAGTGCTTATACACTGAAGCTGCTAACAGAGCACTTTAGAGGGTTCAGAAGGAAGAGTTAGCCTGTCCACATGTCCCCCCCCCCCCCCCCCCCCCCCAATCTACAGTCAGTGTTCTTTGTTGCAAATACGGAATTAATATGTGACCCCCCCCCCCCCTTTTAGGGTCCATTCTGCTGATTACTACTTGCAAGAGGCCAAGAAACTGAAACACAACGCAGACGCGCTGGTGAGATGGGTGCACCGCAAGCCTCAAAGAGGATGGGAGATTTAAAACCTTGATTCGGGGAAAACGGTCTGTTTAACAGGAAATGGCCCCTTAGATGTTGGGCGTTTAGTTTTTCAGTTGTGCCATGAGGCTGTTTTTCACTCTTTGGTGTGTTTAATATTAACCATCCATGTTATATGGAGAAGGCACTAATTAGACTGCAAGCTACACAGATATGCTGTCTAATTTAGCTCCATTTTACCCAGCAAGGTAATGGAACCTTCATAGCTTATTGTACTGAGGTCTGTTATGTTTAAATATTTGCATTTAGGCAAAACAGTCAATAGAGGCACGACGTATATAAATCCAAATGTTTCAAATTATTTTTAATAAAATGGTCTGTGCCTATTAGGGAAGGTGGATTACCCATAATGCAAGGGTGTAGTCCAGTCAGCCTTCCTGTCACAAAATCACATTATAGGCTGTTTGTGTGTGGTATATTTGAGAAAACAACGTTTATCGCAAGAGCATGTTTACAGACAGCGTGGGCCATTACCAAAGCTTAACTTCATGGGTCAGTGCTGTCCTAAATGATGAGAGGGGGTTTCCCTGTCCCCGCCTGTGACCATTGTTATTCGCACACCGTTCGCAGATGGACAGGTTCGAGAAGGCGGTGTACTACCTGGATGCTGTGGTGTCGTTCATCGAGTGCGGCAACGCCCTTGAGAAGAGCGCTCAGGAGGCCAAGTCGCCGTTCCCCATGTATGCCGAGACAGTGGAGCTCATAAAGTAAGACACGTTACGCTGCATCCGTTTGGCCGGCAGGCACCACTTCTTACACTCCACAGGGGGGTGGGGCGCAGCGCCTGGCTCTTTTATTCTTTTATTCATTTTAGTCAGAAATTAAGACATCACTGTCCGCCAGTCAAGCAGTTAATTGTGCAGCAAGTGAAATCGCAGGTACACACTGGTACTGGCTTCTGGTTGGTCGGGACCGAAATACAGATAAGCTCCTGGACAAATGGTGCTGCTATCGATATTTGAACGTAATTCACTTCAATTCATTCTAACATAGCTGGGTGGCATTTTCAAATTACCTACCGTAAAATATATCTTTCTACTCGGGTCCAAATGATGACTGTTCTGTGCACTTCAGTCATGTGGCACTGATGGCAGACAGGTTAAGACGTTCAAAAGTGTGTGCCCACTTTACCAAAGCGAACGTAAACACAGCAAAATGCAATTTATGTAAAAAAGCTGTTGCGTGTGTAAGGGGAGTAATACTAGCAATCTAATGAAACACTTACAAATACAACATGACATAAATCTGAAGCAGTGTATTTGAGTGCTTTGAGCAAAGCGGCCGCTGCACCATTCCCCTCAGTGCAGCCCTCGATCCGGCTCCTAAGCTGATGCGATTCCCCAAAATAACGTGACTGTCTGGACCTCATCAAGTAAAGGTAACACTTGTTATAAGATAAAACAAGTCGTAGTGTACATGGAATATCTTTTCCGAAAACAATAGCTTTTCGGGAAAAATTATTCCCCGTACAGGCATACACTACGGACAAGTAACAGAGAATGCCTTGGAGCAACAAGGCATTCTCTGTGGAGCAATACATCGTTGTCCAGCGCATATACACTATAGTTCTTTGGTAATCTATAATCGTGTTCATTTAAGTTTATTGTATTTGTAGTGAAGAAAACACACTACCTGACATTTAATTATAGAAATGGGTCCCCTCATTCTATACTCTCAAGCAGTACCGGTATCGATAAAATCCTAACGATGACCATCCCTACACAGAAGTGGGCTTGCTGTGCTCTTGTGAAATGGACAGAAAAGCTACATGAGTCTTGATTTCCAGTCCTGGAATAATCAAGGTTCCCATGCTCAGGGCACTGTATATCCAGCTGTTTAAATGGGTACTATGTAAAATGTGAAAAGCTGTGAAAGTCACTCTGGATAAGAGTGTCTACTGAGTGCCCGTAATGCAATGCAGTCTTTAGCTGTTTTCGTGCACAGTGTGCAGTGTTGTAATGCGGCCTTTTGTTCTGTTTCAGGTACACTATGAAGTTAAAGAGCTATATGGCTCCTGATGCTACATCAGCTGACAAACGCCTGGCAGTGTTGTGGTAGGTGACCTACACCTGCTCAACAGATTTATTACCTCTGGCTGAGGCGGTGTTCTTCAGTGACTCACTAACAATGTCTCTGTCTCTCTCTCTCTCTCTCTCTCTGTCTCTATCTCTATCCAGTCTGCGGTGCCAGTCCTTGCTCTACCTGCGGCTGTTCAAGCTGAGGAAGGACAGCGCTCTCAAATATTCCAAAACTCTCACAGAACACTTGAAGGTGAGCCTCTAAAAACCGGCACTTCCACCTGTAGAGCTTCCAAGCTGCCTACGTGAAATGTTAGATGTCTTTCTGGTCCGATGGAAACGCGTGGCAGAATTGTTCTTGCTGTAATAAATGTTATCCGTTTCTTCCCTCTCTCGCTCACCCCCAATTTATTTTATTTTATAGAATTCCATAAGTAATACACAAGCCCCTTCTCCAGGAATGGGCAGGTAAGTTGTTTTCATTCTGATAATACAATTGTGTGATTTAATGAGTCCAGTTGGCCACAATTAGTAGGAATATAGGGACGTGTAAAGTTTAATGGTATTAGTTATCAGGAATGTGTAATCAAAGTTATTAGTGCAGTTGGTCACAGTTATTGGGAAAGTCTTATGTTTAATGTCATTAGGTATTAGGAATGTGTCATTAATACAAGTTAAGAATGCAGTTTGCGACGGTTATTAGTTATTTGGAAATGTTTTGTATCATGAGGTATAAGGAATGTGTCATTAATCTGAATTATGAATACAGTCGGTCACAGGCATTTGCCCACTTATTTCTGACCAACTCAATTGAATTGGACAGAAGACCAAACTGGTGTATAAACCATACAGTTTGGTTTCCTCTGACACAATGCATATTGGGAGGAGAGAAGAGAGAGAATGCCCTGTCTCCAGTGATGCAGCAGCATATGTGCTTTATAATACATTATAAATGATCTGCCGATTGCCCACAGCTGTAAAGAACTGTGGATTTCCCGCCAGTGAGGCTCTGACTCCATGAACTGAGCTGCGCTGCACAGGATTCCTCAGCCCTCACAAATGGCAAAATAAGATCCACTGATCAAACATTCCTGTTTCCTAGAGTAAATAGAATAAATAACGGAATAAAATTCTGACCGTTATATTCATATGCTTGAGTTTCGGCGAACATCTTGAAACCCTCCCACGTCCACTTTAATATTAATTACGATCTAACTTGTTCTGAACCGGAACTCAATCAACTCTAGATTAGTTTAGGGTGTGCATTGGGATCGAAGGCATTCAATTTCAGGGATACCATGGCCATTTTTACATCTCTTTACTGATGTGCAATGCTAATGATATAACCTACAGTATGGAGTCATTGAATATGGAGCAGTGAAACCTTGGAAGGACATGAGTCCCTGCATTGGTGGTGTAGAAAAGCATGGGAACCCTGATTATTCCAGGCCTGGGGGGTCGTTGTCCTTATCAGGGTGCATGTTCTCCTCCCCCTCTGCAGTAAAGCGGCAGGCATGCCCTCACCCGTCTCCCCCAAGCTCTCCCCCGGCAATGCAGGGAGCTACTCCTCGGGCACCTCCAACCCCAGCAGCGGCTCCTCCGTCACCATCCCCCAGCGCATACACCAGATGGCGGCCAGCTACGTCCAGGTCACCTCCAACTTCCTGTTCGCCACGGAGGTGTGGGACCAAGCCGAGCAGCTGGCCAGAGAGCAGAAAGGTATTTGGCATTGGGGCACTCCTCTTTCTTTATGGGGACCCTTCATGTCCTTTCTGGGGACCCTTCATGTCCTTTATGGGGACCCTTCATGTCCTTTATGGGGACTCTTCATGTCCTTTATGGGGACTCTTCATGTCCTTTATGGGGTACCCTTCATGTCCTTTATGGGGACTCTTCATGTCCTTTATGGGGACCCTTCATGTCCTTTATGGGGTACCCTTCATGTCCTTTATGGGGACCCTTCATGTCCTTTATGGGGTACCCTTCATGTCCTTTATGGGGACTCTTCATGTCCTTTATGGGGACCCTTCATGTCCTTTATGGGGACTCTTCATGTCCTTTATGGGGACTCTTCATGTCCTTTATGGGGACCCTTCATGTCCTTTATGGGGACCCTTCATGTCCTTTATGGGGACTCTTCATGTCCTTTATGGGGACCCTTCATGTCCTTTATGGGGACCCTTCATGTCCTTTATGGGGACTCCATGTCCTTTATGGGGACTCCATGTCCTTTATGGGGACCCTTCATGTCCTTTATGGGGACTCCATGTCCTTTATGGGGTACCCTTCATGTCCTTTATGGGGACTCTTCATGTCCTTTATGGGGACTTTGTCCTTATGTTTTTTGTCTGGATTTGGGATCTTCCAGGAACAGGCTGTTGTGACCTCTGTGTTGTGTGTTGTCTTTCAGACTTCTTCCAGGAACGGGCTGTGACCTCTGGTGTGTGTTTTCTTTCAGACTTCTTCACGGAACTGGACAAGGTGATGACTCCTCTGATCTTCAACACCAGCAGCATGACTGAACTGGTGCGCTACACGCGGCAAGGCCTTCACTGGCTTCGGCTGGACGCTAAGCTCACACCTTAAGAGTCTGCAAGTCTCCACCCCTGCAGAAGCTCGTCAGCCTACGACGTATCCATAACACTGTGTCCGTTTCTATATCAGCTTGCCAAAAACACTGAACAAATGAAGAGAAACTAAATACTAAAAAAACAAAAAGCCCCGTGATGAGGTTGAGGTGGGGTTAGGCAGTGGGGGCAAGTCCGCAATTACAGCATTCTGCACTCTCCTCTGTCGGGTACTTTTGGGTTACGTTAAAAAAGCCATCTTTCTATTTGGTGTGATGCCAGTGCTTTATTTATTTATTTTTTCATAGACACACTAAAAATCGTTTTTTGTTTTTATGGTGTGAGCAAATCTGTATTTCTTTGGCTTTTTTTAACCAAAGTACCTCTTTTTAACCAAAGGTGCTTTAAAGCTAAGATCTGTCCTTTCTTTTTTTATATATATATCTTTTTTGTGCCTTGTATTTAATATACAGGAAATGAAATATCTGTTGAAATACGAGCGCGCAGGCGTTGTGTGTGCTTGCACAAACACGTTTGAAGTGGATGCAGCAGCGAGGTAGCAGCTCCTTGACCGGGCTTCGAAACAATAGTGGACAGTTTGCTGGAATCTTGGGGTTAAGCCACATCACGACACGGGCAAGGAGGCGGGTAAAAGACGTCTGCGGTTCTGGAAGCGGGTCTGCCTGATTTATGGGGTCCCCCCCTCAAATCCTTTCTTCGGTCAGATAGGCCTGTCCCGAGGGTGTGACCTTGATGGAGGGTGTGCGTCAGATTGGGACAGATATCATCCGCCTGTTCAGACTGCCCAAATTTTGTACCTCACTGGGACACTAAAACCTGGAGCCACGAACACCAAACTACTGTATTTATGCCTGTGATCGTCTCTGTCATCCCCTCAAGCGTCAAGACACAGTCGGCCTCTATGATGCTTTTGTATTGTGTACAAGTTTTATCGCCACTCCGGGGGGCGTTTCTTCGGTCGTCCTGGAGTTAGCCTTGCAAACATGTCTGCAGCGGTTGTTCTTCGGCATTGTTTTTCCATCCCTCTCTCCCTCTCTCTCGCTCTGGAAGGGTACACTCGATGGATATTCCATGGTGTGTTTTTCCTCTGGCATTACAGGGTGCGGAAGGCTAACGTTAACCTTGTCCTCAAATAGTATTTAATAGTTTAGTCAGGCAGAGTTGCCCTCAAAAAAATCCTTTCATCGAGGAAATATATGCACTCGCATTTTAAGTCTAAGATTTTAATATTTAATGTAACATACACGTGAGAAATCACATATATTTTATATCATTGTTGGAAGCAACAGGAGTAATTTTAATCCATCTACAGAATGCATAACCCAAAATAGATTTTATTTATATACTAGGCGATGGGGTTGTCAAAATAGATTTTGGAACTTCACTCGTTGGTGAAGGCTTGAAAACAGGGTTGAAATAAATGCTATGAAATGCAAAGTATTTCTATTGTATATGAAAATGTCATATTTAAATTTTAGAAATGGGATAAGGGGTTTCCAAAGTAGCTTACTAAAGTGATTTTGTGTGTTCAAAATTATTTTGTCTGATGGGATAATGTGCTATGTCAAAACATCCAATGATATTCGGTTAAAGACTATATTTATACTGCAAATTAGACATTCTTAGATCGGTTTGTATTACTGAAGTAGTAAACCGTTTTGAAATTAACCCTCTGTTGTATCTGCTTGACTGCTGTTCTCAGCTATTTTAATGTTTTATTCATGCAAAAAAAAGTGGACAATAGAAATGATTTCATCACATGGGAAACCGAGAGGACCGCTGTGTACACTATGTTGGAAATGACCCACGTTCTGCACTAGAGCTTACTTCATTGGCTCCCTGGTCTTCTTTTGGGGATACTGTTATTTCTTCTGGCACTTAAGTGTTGAAGGAAAAAGAAAACAATCTATGCAGTTTTTTTTTTAAACCAAACCTATAAAAAAATGCTTCTAGTTCTGAAATTGTTTGTAACCTGCCTTTTTTTTATATTTCAATACTGGGAGGTCAAAAATGCTGTTTCCTTTCAAGATTTTTGGCTTAAGCCACATTGGAGGCTTGTTCACATGTTCGCAAAGAACTTGTTTGCTTTATATGCGCGAGCAGCCCCGCGATATGGGGGTCCAACTCCTCAAACACAAGCAGAAAAGGCGGTTGACCGGTATATACTGTTTGGAGTGCCTTTTGATATAAATCTAGGTTAACCACTCCACTTTCAGACGCCTGCATTTCATGAAATAAAAGAAAATCTGGTTCCACGTGTAATCAAAAGGAACAACGATTAGGTTGATTTTAAAGTGCGCCATCCTGTTTGGATTGCCAGTTTTACTTGGATGATCATGAATGCATCTCGCCTTTATAATGGAATTCTGCACGGAATCCCCACTTTTGACTCGTTGTAGTTGCTTTTATGTTGTTCATCCTCTCAAATTTCTATTTATTTATACACTGGTGTAATTTAAGTGCAAATGCAAGGTTCTTGGTGATTGTCAAGATGGACACAAGTACACGGAAGAATACACATTACGGTTTGGATTTATACATACGTTTGTATTTATTTTACGGTCTCCTTGAGATAGAGCTTTTTGATATATTGCCATTTTATTGGCCTTCATTTCAGGGGTATGAGCTTGTTTGTTGCCAGATATGAACTTTGTCATATTACACACATCCAGGGTAAGAGGATTTTGGCATCCCACTGAAATACATAACACTTGCATGTTTTTATTTAAATACAAATTTGTATAAATGTAAATAAATATATTTCTTTTAGGACCAATTTTTATCGCAGTTCAACATTTATATTATGAATATCTTGTAAATAACAGTTGAATATATTATATACACAATTCTTTTTTTTTCTTCTTTTTTTTAAATTTTGTGTCCCTCTCACGGAAGATGTTTGACTTAAGAAAACTATTGATAAGAAATGTTTGGATAGGTTCGCTTTGTTTTTGTGTTTTACTGTATTTTGTTTGCCTTTCTTGCTTCAGTGCTGTCATCATCACTGATGTGCTGTGATGAAGAATAGATGTTCTATTTTATATATGGTATGGAGAGGTTTCTCTGAAATGGGTATTGTTGATCAAATCAAATGAAGCTGGAAAATATTGTGTATATGGTTATCCATAAAAGTTTTTTGTGCAACTTAGTCTATAGGACATTTCCATCCTATTTTAAAGGCACCCAGGGATGTTTCTGAAGGGAAAAAAATTGACATTTATCATTTAAAGCGTATCTGATCAGAGATGTAGTGATTAAAATTTTTATTGGGGGGGGGGGGGGGGATCAGGTATTTGAAAATTAACCTTTGGGGAAGTGGGCTTAGCGTAGCAGATGCGGCCAGGGTGGGTCGGACGAGCCCGATTTTTAGAAAACATGACGTCCAACACTCATCCGGGGTTTTTCTTTCTTGCAGTTCCAACCTAGATGCCTTTTATATCAAACATTAAAACAATCTGAATGGGGAAACCTTATTATATATATATTTATATATATATATATATATATATATATATATATATATATATATTTAACAGTTGTAGACATTTGTAGGCTGTTTTCTTATAATAGTCTTAAGAGACCTTGGATCATCCAGTGAAGAGTTGGAACTGGATTATTTTTTAACATAAAAGTATAATGGAGGATTAACAATGGTACTCGTTCATATTCAAGTTATATTATTTTCTTTGAATAACATGTAAATTAAATGCATTCTCGTGAAGTGAGTATTAACTTGTAATTAAGGGATTTTCTCAGTCTGTCCTGTATATTCTTTGTATTTTGTTGTATTGAGAATAAAGCAAACAGTTACATTTCAAGGTTGTTTCTGTATTTCTAAAGAAACTATTTCTCTATTAGATCTTGAAATGCAGTTGTTTTAAGTATTATTATCATGCACTTATATTGTCCTGGCGTATTTATCAGTAAAAGGTAGGTGCCACTCTTAGAAACGGGTGAAAGGCGATTTGATTGCAGTTCATCATGCTTGGATTGCGCAACACTGTGATCAATCATGTTGTGCTTCTATTTGAGCACGGAAGATGCACGGATATTATTAAATTGCAGAATAACTTCTTGGTTGTGTCTAAGCAGAAGTGTCATCCCTCATTCACAGAGGAGTAGCTCCTAAATAGTCCTGACAGTACCTTCATTGCACCACTAGATGGCAGAAGGCACTAATAATTAGTATGCAGTGTGTTTGTGTGTTATTGTGTCCTCGATAGAACGTAATAACGTGTCGGAACAAAGTGATTCCAGTTCATGGTAAAATGCATGAAATGGTGAAAGCAGCTTATTAATATGATCTTGTGACTGTTTGTGGGAAATATTGGAAACCAATAGTGTACTGCGCTGCTTTACTTGCCCTCTCAAAGGTTGGGTTCCTCCTGTTTAAAAGACCAGACTACATAAAGAAGGTTATTTCTTTCCCTTTCATTTAGCCATTTGAGCTGTAACTTCCGTTGCGGTAAATTACACATGAAGTGCAGGCTTCTTGCAGTTCTCCAAACAAGTTCGTCCCCTGAGCATCGATTCTTGCAGCTTATAGTCAAGCCGGAAAGTCTGCACACCCCTTTCACCTTCTCCACGTTTTATTACATTACAGACATATTCTACAATAGATTGTTAATTTTTTTTGTCTCAAAATTCTACAAAAAATAGCCCATAATGACAAAGTGAAAACTGGTTTTTAGACATTTGTGCTAATTTATTAAAAATCTAAATCACAGACTTCAGGAAGTCATGGCATGCAAAGGATATGCTACCAAATATTTAAAATGATTACTTTATTCTGCATTACTAGTGCCGTGCCCGTGCCCGTGCCCGTGCCCGTACAAAACGTGCCTGTTCGGAACGGGGCGATTGCTTGGCCCCCAGTATTAATGCTTGCAGCTTTCTTGAGAACCGCTCATTCAATCAACTTCACAGTCGACACTGCACTACCTTCCCAGCTAACAAAATTAGGTCCCCGGGACGTCTTTAAATGTCATCAGGATGTCGCCTTGACATCTTTTTGTAGGGTTTTCTAAACGTTACGTGCTGGGTTGGGTCCTGAGCAATACACCATACAGTGCCCGGTTGTCGAGCAAAGCGAAATACAGACATGCAGACACAGACAGGATTTCTTTCTTTATAGTTAGATTTAAGTTTAACACAGACAGCAGACACACCGACACAATGTCTTCATTTTTGATGCTTGAAAATGGGGGGGAACTATGTACAAAAGGTTCTCTAATTTCTAAACGGTTCATCCGATATGGATGAAAAGGCCTCAAATTAAAGCTGACAGTCTGCACTCTCAAGCACAGTCATTGTATCTTTTCAAACTCAAAGTACGAGAGTACAGAACCAAATTAACAAAAAAACTGTCCAATTAATTATGGTGCTCACTATATATACTATTTTTATAAGTATATATATATATATATATATATATATTTATAAGACTCCTTCTCCATCTTAAACCCTGCCCACTCACCTCCATTATGGGCAAGAAACATGTCAACAAAAATGAACACTTTGAAATCATTTTGAAGTTCTCAGCTCCCCTACCACCCTTGCTTCATCTGCCATCTTCTTTAATTACTGCCATTTCCGACAAACGCAGTTCAAATTGGGGATTCTATCGTTTGCAACCTAAATGTTACCAGTGGTTTTAAAGATTTTAGCGTATACCGTTTTCTGGTATGAGAGCAAAGGAAAAAATCAGAAGTTGTAAAGAACAATTTTACTTAATTATATAACTTTCAAACTAATTTGCAAGCTTGTGATCTCAGGCCCGCTTCCTGTTTTAACCATGGCAGTGAGAAATTCAGCCAGCTCAGTGCTTTAAATGTCTGGCTGAAAAAAATAGTGCGCTTATTCAGTATTTAGCGAACAGAATTCTTCCACAAAACAAACACACCACAACACACACACAAACACACAAAAACCCTACCCCCCCCCCCATAAATCCCCCCCACAAAATAAGAAAAAAAACAAAACACACAAAAAAAAATATACATAAAACAAGAAAAAAATAAAAAACAAAATAAAAAATAAATGAAAAACATTAACACATTAACATAGAGCAAACATAACAAGAAGAATAAACATATAATACGACAATATGACAAAACATAAGAACAGTCATACATAGAACCATAGTTACCAACCCATAACAACAAACCACTACCCGCACCCTCAATAGGTACAACAGAACCCATGTTCAACATATCGATAAAGTTTCGCATGTTGAGGACCATGGATAATATTCACCATGCATGTATGCATGCGGCCCTCCAAGGATGCCAGTTAGCCAGTTCCATGATTCCCACCACCACGGATGATAGGGGCTATGATGCCTTCCATCCAGGTCAGTATTTTTTTTTTTTATTTGTTTGTTTCAGCACAGCATCAAGTCAGTTGTTTGTTTAGAATATGAAATAAATAGAAGAGAAAAAAAATAAAAAAAATAAAATATAAAAGGAATGAAAGAATAAATAATAAATAAAACTTAAAAAAGAATATGAAGAAACGTTCCCAAACCAAGTGAATACAAATAACATTACCGAAATAAAAAACCAATAGTAGTTAGGGGTAATTTGCTAAGAAGGCATAAAAATGTTTTGGGTTCATTAATAATGTATCTTGGGGGATATAATAAAGTTAAGATGTGAAAAATATAGAATGAGAGGACAAAGGTTGGTGTTGGGGTTTTTTGAAGAAATTAATTGTTTTTACAAACTGAAAACAAAAAGAATGTAAGATATGAAGATTTTTAGTGAATGATGTTTATAAAGTTGACAAGGAGCTTTGTTGCTTGAGTGTACTTTAAGTGCTTTTTATAAATAAAGTGATTAGCCTTTAGTTGATTTACTGGATAGTATTTTCTTTACCCAGGGAACTGCGTAAGTGCGTAATCCACTAATTACCCAAAAGTGTAAATGCAGGTGTAATGTAATGTAAAAAAAAGATAATGGACCTGTTAAATTAGAATGGAAAAAGATCTAAGAAAAAGACTAGGCTCATTATGTGAGACTAGGTCAGAAAGGATATTAATCACTCTGAAATTCCATTGGAAATGAAAATCCGCCCACAAATAAAAAATAAAAAATGTTAAATTGTAAAGGAAGATGGGAATATTGGCATGATGATTAATTATATTTTCAATGTAGTAATAAGAATGTAAAAATTAGGGAAATAGTATGGATATAATTTTTTTTGGATGGATTTTTTGATTGAATAATGTTATCTTGAAAGTCTTGAAGACTACTGAGGCTGTTCCTCCAATGGACGCCAGAGTGCTGGTTGCTTCTGGATCTGTGGTTAAGCAGCCAAGAGAGCCCGAAGAGAAAGCAAAATTAAAAAAGACTCAAGAAAAAAACCCATTTTTTTTTTTGAGTTTTTGGTTTTTTAAATTTTTATTTTTTATTCTTTCCCTTTTCCCTTCCAAAAACATTTTCAAAATGTTTGTGTTAGTTTGTCCCCCATAAAAAGTAGGGCGGGGGTAAAGGGTAATAAAAATAAAAAAATAATAATACGAGGTTAGTATGATCTTCAGTGTAGTGGAAACACTTGCTTGAAAAAAGTTTGCGATGGCGCGACGAGCTCTACATCCGACCTCTCCACCTGTTTTATTATAATATTTATACACAGTGATTTGATTGGTAAGTAAGGAAGATGGATAAGATATTTAAAATTATGGACCCATAATATAATAAATATCCTCAGGAGAACAAACAATTTAAGAAAAAGAAGTGATTGAAAAAATTTGATTTTGAGGGAATCGTAGGAAACCTCAGAAACTATACAAATAAAAAAAAAAAAAAGAAAAAAAAAGTTGATTTGATTAACACCGGATCTGTTACCATGCCTTGGGGTGTGTTAATAGATGAGATATTTGCGAATTTACAGAATTCTGAACATTAATTTAGAACTGGAATGTAAAGGTGGAATCGAAGAATAACTAACATTAGCAGACCATATTTTGTCTATCAGAGTTAAGCTGGCTAATACCCTTGTAAAGTAAATGACTTTTTCATGAAGATATTTGTATACAAATATTATTTATTTTCTAAAATACAGTGTAATATTATATCCTTAGTAATTATATACAAAAGGTAGCATACCTGACTTTGGCCATCTAGCTACCTAGCTGGATAGTAAGAGGTAATGTTACAGGTCCAACAGAAAACAGCAACTCCTTGCTAAACTCCTCACTTTTCAAACCCTTGCAAAACTTCAGCTGTCGTCAATGAGGAAAAGCAAATCCTAGGTTGACTGCTTCTTGAATATGCCCTGTCTGCTTGTTTGGCTTCGCTGTAAGCTTTGCGTTTTTCATGTCAACCATTGCAGTAGCCAGCTGGCTGCGCTGGCTACAAACCGCTCAGCTGCAACACGATCCCACCACACAGGCGCTGAAGCCACACACACCCCTCCCCACACAGAAAAGAGCGCCACGCCCAGAAACGTCTCGAACACATCTTGGAATAATAAATACAGTCAGTGGAGCAAGGTTTTGACTTCTCTTTTTTTTTCTGACAGGTATGTCCGTATGAGTTTATACATTAGGTCTTGGGATATTTGCGTGTGCGCGCATACGTACTATCAACCATGGTATGGGAATGGGTCAGCCTCAGCCTCTTGGCCACTAAAACTTACCATTTGGTAGATATTGTAGAATTCAAAGACAAAGCAAATAACAATGAGCCAAACCTGTAATGTGTTACTACGTTTAAGGAAAAAATGATGAATGAACTTAAATGCATGTGTTCAACAAGCCAAGTTTTTAATTTGATCAGTTAAAGAATTGTGTTACCTCTATTTATATAGCCTAATTGTTTGCAATATAGCACACTAAGCACAAAGTGAACATGGGACTTTTATTCTTCATGGCATGCGCAGCTATTTCTGACATAATGTGGCTTAAGAGGGTGAATGATCCCTCTGAATATGAGCAACACCTAATTTAAAAAAATTAACAGCTTGTTATAATTCTGGGATTGCAATTGTGGGTGGAACGAAAACCGCCATACACAGAGGTACTCCAGGACTGAGTTTGGGAACCACTGATTTAAATCATTTTCAGGCTTTTATTAATATAATTCTGAAGATGTCTGGATAATCTTTTGCATAATCTTTTTGTAAATAGTAGTAAAAAAAAGTATAATTTCAATATGTTTCAGGCAATGCATGAAAATGTTCTCTTGAAGAGGTTAAACAATGCTGCCTGCTTTATGGCATTAGAGTTTGTGATTAGTTGGGACTGCAAATTACTGAAACAAAGTATTCAAAGTAGTTTATATAGCTCTGGTGTACAAAGGTCCTTATACTGAGAATTAGGTAGGACCCGTTCCTGCTGTTCACAGAATCTAAACCCTTCTTCAATGCTCAGATGTATTCTAAAGGTCAGAGTGTACACCTGTATTGTGTATATAGAGAGAATGAGTAAATTTTCAGTCACTATAATCACAAACTTGCCTTTTAATGTATTTGAATGAGTGTCATAAAATAATATGTGCACTGGCATTCATTTGATTGACTAAATTGGTTTAACCAACTTGTTTATATTATGTTTATTTCTTATCCCTAGATATCATTATGATGTTCTTGCCATTTTGTTTATGGCCAGTATCAATTTCGACGTCAGCTCACCCCCATGGGGTTTACACCTACACCCAATCCCAAACCACTCTGGTTGATCCCTAAACACTCCTGTCATAGTTATATAACAGTAGAGACAGTATTTATTTTTCAAATGGCCAAACATCTGAGCAATAGTTTAGCCACTTTTACTGTCTTAAGGACGTAAACTACTCTGAAATGTTTATTATGGCAAAAATATTAGGAGTGGCCTTCAGCTGCGTGGCAACTGGTCTCTAGGTAGAACATGGTAAAAAAAAAACAACGCACACAATAACTGAAACAAACCACCACTGACGGACCGGCGGTAGGCTACACTTCAATCGAACTAAGGTATGTGCCCGCAAGGAATGGAACGAGAACAGTTTCATTTGAGCGCTTGTATTTCGGTACATGGACATATTTTGCGACGGTTCTCGTTCGACCTGCATAGATTTTTTTTACATTGTAGGCCCCGCCCAGGCACTTGCTGATTGGTTCCGTGGTAACTCGGTTACCTTTGCAGTTTTACTTTCTCAGGGGGTGAAGTACACGGAAAACGCAGTGCCGGTGGACAGTTTCGTAGACAAGTGTTTTTTTATGAGAACATTTTTACAGGGAACATGAAGTGCTTTGAACTTTAAAGCTAGTTATTCAGCTGGTAAAGGGACTTTCTATTGGTAAGCCACCCGTGCGTAGGAAAAAAACCGGAGTTGAATTCAAAAGGGACAACCAGGTAGGCTATGTTTATGAAGCTTGTCAGGTGTTTCTGGTATCGCTGTACTCTCGTCAACATGACACAGTTTCGGTCGGCAACGGTTCAGTGGCAAGGACAGGAATTTCAGTCGCGACAGAAAGACCAAAAGCAAGGAATTACTAGACAACCTGTTTGAATAGAGGAAATATGTAGGCTATAACTATAAGCTACCTAAACCTTACTTTTTTATTATTATTATTATGTATGCATATATACCTGTACCTATTTCAATATGAAATGTAATGTTAAATTGTTTATTTAAAAGTGTCTGAATAAATTTGACTCCTTTTGATCGCACAAAACAGATATAGCCTAGCCTATTTACCATGAACGTTAGCTACTGTGGCTGAGGTACTTCAATAGCCTATTTATCGGGACGCTGAATAAGCAGATATGTTTAGATAGTTTTAGATTAGGCTACTTGTTGCTGGAATATTGATTAAACCGGATATCTTACAGGCGGATGAACATGTTGAACAAAATATTTATTTTTAGACTGTTTAAAGAACCCATACAGTTTATAATGTAGGATAAAATGTAACAGCAAACTTTTTTCCCCTGCAAACTAATAAGGTAATTGAATTGCGTGAGTTGGTTTACTGTTGTCAACATTTTGTTATGACAGCTGTTATTTTCTTATAAAACTTTACAGTCTTGCATTAGCTTTCTCAAACGGCACTATTTGCATATTTTTTCTCCAAGCTTCGGGATGCCGAAGTTTCTAAAATTCCCTATAGGCTCGTCTTTACATATCTTGAATAGAACGATTGAAGATGAACTGTCTTAATGGAATTTGTTTACATAAAATAGCTCCAGCAATATCTGAACTCACTTAAGGTTCTTAGTTCTTAAATGTGTGGATGACAAAAAATAGCGAGCCTATTACTATTTTGCCGCATGGGCTATAGGCCTATATATTTGTTGCGTGAAATAGTTTGTAAGCCCTTTCTAGTTAATACTGTAACGGCATAGGCTATTCTGACTTTTGCCATGAATTATTAGGTGCCCATAGGCTACTTAATAAAAAAAAAGACTTGAAGTGGTGGGAGCAAATTAAAACGTAGCCTAGCCTACGTGGCTGTTTCCACCCCCCCGACATCTAATGTCCGTTTTTTAATATAAACGCAGGAATGCAGTCACCTCAGAGTCCATTAAATAATGCAGCGTTCTCCTTTCAGTCTAATGACTCTTGTATGTTTAATTTAAAGTGGGAACAAAAATGACGCTATTGTTGGGCGTTGTTTTGGAGGAAACCGGACCCGGAGGTTTTGTCCTGGTCCTGAAACCTAATCGCTCAAGCGGTGCTAACAGTACTCCTCTGTGTAGTCGCTGGCAGGAGCTGCAGTGGCCATACCGCACTACCGCAGTCCTGCTGCACCTACACAGGTCTTTTAGCCGGAGGCCTAAGCGGCACGAACACGCACGCACGCACGCACATCATAGACAACACGTACACACAAAACAACATTAACAACACGCAGGCATTCACATACATACACACACACACTACACAACGCGACACAGAACAGCATTCTCTCACACACATTGACACATTCAAGCACACAAACACATACGATGTATAGTCTACCCAAGAATAAATTATTTGATAACCAACTTTTCAGTTGGTATCATTGACAATGATTGTAATCTGTAATGACAACACACAAAATACAACACAGAATAGAGGTCTAATACAAAGACACAGTGCTGCAGTTAAAATGTTTTATGAACAAAATATCATGCAAACAGACAAGGACACTATAATGTAAGTTTCAGAATGATGATGGGAGTCTACAAGAAGGCAATGCAATCCACACTGCTATGAAATAGAGGCCTGGCATTTAATGTTATCCAGAGCAACTTACACAACTTTTGCATTTGCATTTTACACATACAGCTGGATGTAAATTGTATAATGCAAGTTAAGTACCATGTTAAGAGTACAACGACAGTGTCATACCTGGGAATCAAGCGTACAACCTTTAGGTTAGAAGCCCAGTTCCTTACCTATTATTCTACACTACCACCCACTAGACCTCTAGCTGAATGCATCTCTCGGTGCTCTGATTCCAAGGAAGGCAGCAGTCTCCTGTACGACGAACCCCCAGAAAGAGCAGCACAACAGAACAGTAAAAATGCGCCCACCATTTTGAGAACCAGAGCTGCCAATGTCACACCACCCACATCTCCGGCCAGTTTCCCATGATGCTCTCTGCACGTAAATCTCACACAAACTTTCTCGTGTTCGGCACGTCCATTCTCTCCAACTGGAAAGTCGAGAGGGTTGTGAGCGTGTCTTGCATTTGGCATATCCACTCTTAACCTCTCTCCAAATGGATGATAAAGAGGTTTGCAAGCGGTTTTAGTCAAAGCCACGCCTATTTTTAGTATTGGGATTTTTTGGCATTCTTTTTCCCATATCAGTCCCCTAGACCTTGCTCTCGAGGCAGCTTTTAATGGAAACAGGGTCTTGGAGTCCCTGTCCTTCCCAAATGTGGAAATTGCAAGCAGAGTGGAGCGTGCTCTGTTTGCTGGACAGGGGATACCCCTTGCTTCTCCATTATGCGCGTCTGTCGTTAACACCATGTCGGCACCAAAACTGTGTTATCACCTCACAGCTCAAGATGATATTTGTTAATCCAACTCCCTTTTCTAGTAAATGCCCTACTGCACCGATTTTTCCAGGTGGGTGTTAGAAGATGTGATAGCTTCCTAGGAGCCTTTTTTAAAATAGTTTGCCAGGGAAAGACGGTTGGCGGTATGAAAGTGAGTCATGGCAGCTGGGGTAAGCCAATGCCAGAGGATGAAATTTGAGCTCCTGCTACTGAGAACGACAGCAGCTCCGACATAGACCCTCGCTTCAAAACCTGTGGAACAGTAAAAGCCATAAACGGACGCATCCGATTTATTTAATTTAGGGGAGACGGGAGATCTTTGTTTTTAAAGGCGTCTGTGTGTTTACTAACAATGGAAAAGTACTGAAAGAGCTCTTGCCATGTTTGCCGATCTGGTTGCGTTGGTTAGCGAAACCCGTTTGGGATCATGGATTATGATTTTCTGGTTTGGCCTGAAACTGAACAAAAAAAGGACACTGGCAGAATGAATGGCAGGCGAGCTATGCATCATGTTTTACTCGCCGTGTCCCTGTTCTCTGTTCCTGCTGTGTCCCTCTTCTCCGTTCTCGCTGTTCCTTGTACTGACTACCGCGCAGTAGGAGGGTGTCGAGTCCCGCAGACCCGGTAGGCAACAGACTGGAATCAGCAGCCATTAAAAATGAATGTGAACAACATGAAAATTCAGCCACGACAGGTTAAAGTTACAAGCAGAGCTTTGAGATGGACAAAATCATTTTGTCCCAGTTCTGCTCGATAGGCCCTCACTTCGCCAAGTGCGTTTTCCTAATCTAGATAGTTCCAGGTCCAGGTCAGAGGTCGCGGCATTATTTGAGTTCTTATACAGTTCTGTGGTTGTGTGTCCTTGTGGGTTCACCCAGTGCCTTGCTTGTGCACTGTATCATACTGGATCTTGTCTCGAGCATTAGCAACTGCTTGACTTCCTGTATGGAATGCAATGGTTCATTAAGCTTGGAACACGATTGGATGGCGCCAGTGCGGGCTGATGTTGATTGGCTGTGGCAAGGGGGTTCTGCATACTGTGGGAAGCCATTGGACTATATTAGAGATATTTAATCTGAGGAAGTGATTAGAGATGACAGGGGTCCACCGGAGGAGTGGTAAATGTCTGGCATTCCATGAAGCCCTGTTTGTGTCGATTATGACCGGTTTGCGCTGATGGGAAGGCATTTTATTGGCCAGATTTCTCAGGAATAGTTTTCCCATTCCAATGATAAAACTCAGAGTGCCTAATTTTCTCTTTTTTTTTAGATCAGAGAAGAAACATTACTCTGGGTTGCAGTCGAGCTTGAACACGGCGTTCTGACATCAGTCTAAGTTATCGTCGGTTTCTTTGAGAGTAGGCGAATTAAGAGATTTTAAATCCCCTAAAATGAGTACCTATGTGAGATGTAGAACCTGAAAAGAGTTGTAACCCAATCCTGTGTTAGAGCTTTGCTGAGATTTTAACGACATTAATGCTTTATTTTTGAGCAGCTGACCTACATTTTCCTCATTGTTTCTAAAAGCTCTTTGCAGAGTAATCTGTTGCGCTGTGTGTCACATGTAGGTAAGGTGAGGGGGGTTTCCAGGTAACATGTGGTAATTTTCCTGGGAAAATTACCACTCAGTGTAATTTTGGAAATTTACAATCTCATGCTTAACCTTTGTATTATGTTAGAATGTTACTATTTGGGTTAAGGTGTTGTTACAGGTCAATATAAAAAAGTTCCAAACATCTTTTTTTACACATATTTTCTGATTTTCTAGGATGTCTTAAAAGTGTTTGCTGAAGAAAATCACCAATTTGAAATGATACAAAAACAAAAAGTAATATAATAGCAAGGTTAAACAAAGCTAATAAGACACAGCAAGTTGAAGGAAATAACAAACAAACAAAATGTGCTGAACAGGCCCAGGTCCTTTCTGGAGAGCAGGTTTCTGCGGCATATGGTACCATCACTGCCATTGCACAGCACCTTAATCTAGATCAGGGGAAAGTTCTTAAGTTTGGCTAAATTTTCCAGCAATGAAGGGCAGTGGAGTGCTTATGCCATCTGGAAGGCAGCCAAACACATCAAGGCCTCAACCTGGGGGGGGGGTATTTCACAAAGCTGGCTAAGAAAATCCAGGCTAACTAAAATAAGCCTGACTTCAATTAGCCAGGTTAAACAGCATGGATAAATTCCGTTTCACAAAGCGAGATTGCAGCTCAAGAGTTTAAGCTAATTCAAGCCTGATGAAAGCCAGGTTTGGGGAATGAAGTTATGTGTGGGTTCATGGACTATATCAGTTTATCAGTAAATTGGCAAAACTAGCACCTTTCATACATAGTTGCAGCTCAAAGTGCTTTACATAAAAGTACAGATTAAAACAAGAACATACACAGCATAAAGAGAAAGCCCATAAAATAAAACTTCAAAATCACTACAAAATAAGAACATGAAGTATATAAAACAATATACGATAAAAAGACGTACATGTTAAAAGAATAATTAAGATAATAATAAATAAATAAATAAATAATCAGTTAAAAGCTAAATTAAAAAGATAAGTTTTAAGTAATTGTTTAGAAGTGTCTACGGAGTTGGCCTCTCTAATAGCTCATTGCTTGTGGGCATAATTTAAAAAGGCTGCTTCCCCAGTTTTCTTTTTAGCACCATGGTGTTGTGAGGCCAACAAGCCAGCAGCAGATGACCTGAGGGCTCGTGCAGGGGCACAAGGGACTAGGGAAACTGTTAAATAAGCAGGGCCCAGGCCATTTAGGGCTTTATAGACCAGTAGGAGAACCTTAAAATCTATCCTAGACAGCACTGGGAGTCAATGTAGGGAAGCCAGCACCGGAGTGATATGCTCTCTCTTCGTTGTTCTGGCTAGGAGCTGCGCAGCGGTGTTCTGGATGAGCTGTATCTTATTTGTAGACTTATGGGGAGGGGGGGGGGGGGGTAGCCCAGTAAAAAGGGCATTACAGTAGTCTAGTCTGCTTGACACAAAAGCATGGATTAATTTTTCAGCGTCATGTCTGGTCACAAAGGGTCGCACCTTAGCAATGTTTCTGAGATGAAAGAAAGCTCTTTGTCACCCTATTTATGCAGAAAGTAAAACTCTAATCTGAGTCTAAGATGACCCCCAGGCTTGTTACTTCTGGTTTGATCTGGGGGATCAAATTTCCCACTTTACTGAGAAGTAGCTCTCTTTTTTGCTTTGGACCAATTAAAAGATTTTCAGTCTTGTCCTCATTCATTTTGAAGAAGTTACTGCTCATCCACTCATTGATGGCAGACAAGCAGGAAGTCAAACAGGTTAGGGTATTTCCATCATTTGGCTCAATAGAGAGATATAGTTGTGTGTCATCGGCGTAGCGATGAAAATGACCCCGCTCTGATGACCCCGCCTAGTGGAAGTATATATAAGGAAAAAAGTAATGGACCAAGACAGCTTCCTTGTGCAACACCACAGGATATATCATGCCTATCTGACACATAATCCCCAAGGCTGTTTGTATCAGTGTTAAGTCTCAGATCATTTATTATTGTGGTCAGAGTGGTCTCCGTGCTGTGGTTGGCTCTGAAACCTGACTGAAATTTCTCCAGTATATTATTTTTATTCAGAAAGTTACTAATCTGGTTAACAACTACCTTCTCCAGTGTCTTACTTAAAAAGGAAGATTCGATATGGGTCTATAATTGTACCCCACTGTCCAAATTTTTTAGATTTTAGGCTTCATTTTTTTTTTAAGCTTAAATTTAAAAAGGAAAGGTTTCGATTCGATGTATGTATTTAATATTTAATAATTGTGAACTAAAAAAAAATGTTTTTTTTTTAAATTTTTTAAAGGTGGTAGGAATTGGATCAAGGTGAAGGATTTTTTAGTAGAGAGTTTTAGAAGAGTCACAGAAGAGAGAAGAAAAAGTAAAAGTTCGTACTTACTTTTTTTAAGGTAGGTCTAGCAGGGGGGCAGTCTGAGAAACACATACCGATATGATGATACCAGTCACAATATAAACAAAACAAAAATAAAAAAAATTTATTTTTTTTTCAGAAGCTTGGCAAAAAAGGAGATCAGGGGGGGGGGGGGGATTTAGCGGGCGTAGCGGTCAAGTGGAGAACAAGATTCTCCCACCACTCACCACTTTGATCAATGGGAATGGGAAAATGGGTCCTCTTTGCAGAGCGTACAGCGTTATTATAGGTAACGATAGATTCCTTAAAATACTGCGATGTACCTCAAGCTTAGTTTTTCGCCATTTTCTTTCGGCTACTCGGCATGATTTTTTGAGCTCACAAATAGAACCATTTAACCATGGTGACGTTTTACCACGTTTTTGTTCTGATCTTGAGTGGTGCAACTTTGTCTAGTGTAGCAGCAAGGTTGTTGTTGAGGACATTAACCATTTAATTTATAGAGTTACCCAGACGAAATGGGTCGAATTAACTTCGAATTAAATCGCTTTTGTGAGTACCTGGGTAGAATTAAAAGGGCATCAAAGAACATGCAGTAATGGTCAGAGATGATAATATCAGACACCACAATATTATCAATGTTTACGCCCCGGGATATGACCAAGTTGAGTATGTTACCATGTTGATGAGTAGCTTAATTTATATGTTGAGTTAAGTCAAGGCTGTCAAGTAAGCTTGCCTTGGAGTCTGTGCTGTTGTTCACATGAATGTTAAAATCCCCATTTAACATAACTATCATATCTCATAATGATAACTGAGAGTAGCTCAGAAAGTTCTGGAAGAAATAGTGACAATTGTTTCGGTGGTCTGTATAGTGTTATAATAAGCACCGCTGGATCAGCCTTGAGGTTAAGGGCAAGCTATTCAAAAGATGAAAATTTACCAAGGTCAACTTCTGTGCAGATGAGGTGATTAGCATAAATGGTAGCTATACCTCCTCCCTTTCCATTTTGTCTCCCAGACTGATAACAGTTGAACATTGGTGGACACGCCTCAATTAGTATAGGCGCGCTGTTGGAATGTAACCATGTTTCTACCAGAAACATAAAATGCAGAGTATTATGTCATTAATGATGAAACTCTTATTTGTTACAGCTTAACCACGGCTCGTGAAATGCCTTGGTGGAAGGGACTCTGTAAGCGTGAAGCCCTGTTGCTTCAATTATTCTCCAGATCCCTCATCAGATCAGATCAGCTGCATCAGAGTAGAACTGGTCCCTGTTTGGTGGAACACACAGCATAGTAAGCAACAGGCTGGCAAACAAAAGAGTTGAGAAACTGGTGGCTATTCGGTCAAACTTGAAACTTTTTGAACCCATCAAATATGGCACCACACAAATTGAATCTGAGGATGATTCTTCAGAGTCTCTTTCTGAAGATAAATAGATAGCCGAGGTCAAGCCATTTCAACTTAACCCATTAAGTGCTGTGGGCGACATAAGTCGACAAAATACCAACGTTCTAAAGTGCCAAGGGCGACTTATGTCGACCAAAATGTGTAAACAATAAAAACTTTTTTAAAAATCCATCAAAATGCTAAGTTAACCATGACATGATGCCCAAACATAATCTGTATGGCTGTATGAGTGAACTCAATTCAAAGCATTTACTCATGTTCGTCTAACGGTACATTGACAAGTTTCAAACACAAGGTACAAACACAACAACATGCCTAAATTCTGCACATAGTCCAAGATAACGTGTGGGCTGACTATTAATGTCTGAATGAACGTACTGTAATGAACTCAATGGATTGTTACAGCTCAGATTTTTTTTTAATAAAGAAAAAACACAGTTTGGTGACAGTCAATTTTTATATGGGCATATCTCACTTAATATTTGGAGTAGAAATATAATATTGGTATCGCAGAAAGCTGATACTCTCCTCGTTTAAAGTATGAAATTCAAAATGGGTTTCTGGGTCGAAGCAACTCAAATGATGGAGCTGGTCAGATATGTATTTGTTCAGTTTATTGTTTATCCATCTACTCAAATAATACAAAGCACTTGTGGTGAGTCAAAACAAATACTGTGAAATTGTCCAGCTGTGTCCAACTTCTCTCAAGCAAGAACTGATTTTGATGGAAAACCGTTTTCACTATAAGACATCGGCAATGATTAAAGTAATTCTGTTAAATGGGTACAATGATGTGTTTTATCATTTTTATTAATTGAACATTGACAGGATCAATCTAAAAATTTAGAATGTTGGCAGCCATATTTGCTTGCCACTTTAGGGATTATAATGTTCTGGAACACTGGCATTGAATGAGTTAAAATATTTTAGTCAAAGGACTAATCTGTCTAATTTGCTGTCTTAGATGGAAGGAAATGACTAAAATACATTTTAGAATTTATGTTTCCTTATTTAATATGCTTTTTGTTAAACAAACTGCATTTGAAAAAAAAAACATACAAATAAATGTGTTCACATTGTGGTCAACCAACGTCATGTTTATTGACATTTTTTAAAACCCATAGTGTTCTCCCTAAGAATATGTGCAAAGTATTTGCAGTGACCCATCAAATAGGCCTGATAAAAGAGGTCCTGACCCAGTCCTAACCTGGGCCAGAACTGGTACAGAATGCACGCTACCTGATCCCTGGAGAGTGTAAACCATGTGAACTTTCTGCTCAACTGGCTCGGGACCTCCCTCCCCTTTTCACTATCCAGCCAATCAGCTGAGGTTATTTCGGAGTTTTTTTTAAATTTTTTGGTCTGATGTTGGAATGTCTTTGGTTATGGCGGTTCACCCACAGTATGTGACCCTGTAGTCCCAGTCCTCTACTGTGCATTCAGAGACACGCAGGAACACAGCGCAATGCTTTCCCCCCTATGCTAACGTTTGGGGCCTTCCATAGTCTATGATGAAAAGGTGTCCGTGACGGACTGTCACTGTTCCAGACCGTAGATAACAGAGGTGGATGTAGCTACGGCTGTTAGAAGCTCATAGAATGGGGGGGTGTATTTACAGCGAGCGCATTGACTGGGGAGCGCGAGCAATCATCACATAATCATTTTGCCTCCCGCGCTTTTGTAAACACCACGGACACCTGCGGTGGTGTTTATCTGGCCAACGGTGACCTCTCTTTAACCAAATATTTATTCCATTGACTTCTCTCTCTTCTCTGATAATTATCTGTCAGTTAACACATCTCGACTCTTCCTCTTTTGACTTTCAACGCTTCCCCTTTCTCCTCCAGGAATCATCTCTTTCTGATTCCGAGACAGGTTTCATCGAGGGATGCGTCGTGGCAGCGGCATGTCCCTGTGGCGATTTTCATCTCCTCTTTTCGTCTTCTTCCGCTTCATTTTGAACCCTGTTCTTTCTGTCAGGAGACTCCCTTTGACCGGCAGCCGTTGGGATTAGCCGAAAATAAGATAACTGGCACAAAACGTCTGGAATATAAACCCCTCCCTCCAGATAGGGAAAACATGTAGTGGTATATGGATGTCTGCTTTATTATAATCATTTTTATACAAATAAAAGGCGTGCAAAAGCTAAGGATATAGCCCATTGGGGTGCTACAACAGTATAATTTAGCTCATAAGTTTGTGGAAGGAGGGGGGGGGCGGGGTTGTCTTTTGATTTGCTAAAATTCAGTGGCTAGGACAGATGACCGAGGTCCAAGCAGGGAATGTGATGTTATAGCCCAGGAGCGAAGGAATTTGGGGGACCCACCCATTTTTAACAGTGCAGAAGGAGGCCAGCCCTGGACTGCAGGTAGCGTAATTAGAGGAACAGTGGGGGGGTGGGGAGAAGTGACCTTCACATTCTCACCAGTGCGTTTAATCATCAGGTCGAGCCTCTTTCAGGGCCGCCTTTCTATCAAGGTTGCACCTTTTGCAAGTCAAATCCAATCTGAGCGTAGGGAAATCTGCCCACGGTGTGTGTGTGTGTGTGTGTGTGTGTTTGTGTGCGCGTATGTGTGTGTGTGTGTGAGGACATACAGTCAAGCCGGAAAGTCTGCACATCCCTTTCACCTTCTCCACGTTTTACTATGTTACAGACATATTCTACAATAGATTGAGTTAATTTTTTGTCTCAAAATTCTACACAAAATAGCCCATAATGACAAAGTGAAAACAGGTTTTTAGACATTTGTGCTAATTTATAAAAAATCTAAAATGTAAAATATCATATGTACACAAGTGTGCACACCCTTTGATATGACACCCACAAGTGAGCTGAGGTGCATTTTGTTTCCACTGATACTGCTTGAGATGTTTCTACAACTTAATTGGAGTCCACCTGTGATAAATTCAATTGATTGGACATGATTGGGGATTGCCAACACCTGCCTATATAAGGTCCCACAGTTGACAGTGCATGTCAGAGCAAACTCCAAGCCATGGGGTCAAAAGAATTATCTGCAGACCTCAGAAACAGGATTTTGTGAAGGCATAGATCTGGAGAAGGGTACGGAAAATTTTCTGCAGCTTTACAGGTCCCAAAGAGCACAGTGGCCACCATCATTCGTAAATGGAAGAAGTTTGGAACCACCAAGAATCTTCCTAGACCTGGCCGCCCGGCCAAAGTGAGCAATCGGGGAAGACGGGCCTTGGCCAGGGAGGTGAGCAGGAACCCGAGGGTCACTCTGACAGAGCTCCAGCGTATCCTTGTGGAGATGGGAGAACCTTTCAGAAGATCAACCATCCAGGCTGCACTCTACCAATCAGGCCTTTATGGTAGAGTGGCCAGACTGAAGCCCCTTTTTAGTAAAAGGCACATCACAGCCCGCTTGGAGTTTGCCAATAGGACTCTCAAACCATGAGAATCAAGATTCTCTGGTCTGATAAAACCAAAATTTAACTTTTTGGCCTGAATACCAAGCGTCACGTCTGGAGGAAACCAGGCACCGCTCATCACCTGGCTAATATCATCCCTACAGTGAAGCATGGCGGTGGCAGCGTCATGATGTGGAGATGTTTTCAAGCAGCGGGAACGGGGCGACTAGTCCTGATAGAGGGAAAGATGAATACAGCTAAGTACACCGAGATCCTTGAAGAAAACCTGCTCCAGAGCGCTCTGGACCTCAGACTGGGGTGAAGGTTTATCTTCCAACATGACAATGACCTGAAGCACACAGTCAAGAGAACAAAGGAGTGGCTTCGAAGAAAGTCTGTGCATGTCCTTAAGTGGCCCAGCCAGAGCCCAGACCTGAATCCAATTGAACATCTGTGGAAAGAGCTGAAAATGGCTGTGTACCGACGCTCCCCATTCAACCTGACGGAGCTTGCAAGGATATGCCAAGAGGAATGGGCCAAAATGTCCAGAAACAAGTGTGCCAAGCTCGTAGCTTCTTTCCCAAGATGCTTTGAAGCTGTAATCGCTGCCAAAGTATTAGGCTAAGGGTGTGTACAGATATGTAACCCCTAAATAACCTATTTTTGTCAATAAAATAGAATTGCATATTTTCTAAAAACCTGTTTTCACTTCGTCATTATTGGCTATTGTGTGTAGATGTTTGAGGCAAAAAATTTACTCAATCTATTGTAGTATAAGTCTGTAACGTAATAAAATGTAGAGAAGGTGAAAGGGGTGTGCAGACTTTCCGGCTTGACTGTATGTGTGTACACATGTCCCAGTTATTACAATATACATTTTTCCTCAATGATAATGTATTGTGTGCCAGACTCATAATCCCAGTGCACCTTCTGGAAGTAAGTATTATATTTGATCATTTCTTCCTGTTAGTTTTCTGTAATAATGTGAAGTATCAAGGTGTGATTATAACATAGATAATGGCATGACTGTAAGAACGTTTTTATAAGTGCACCAGACCATAGGGGCATAGCAAGATTAGGGCAAAGTCCTTGGTCGTGTGCGGGTATGATGTGTCATGTTCGCCTGTTCTTTTACACTGGAGAAATAGTTCTGTCCTCATCTTATCCAATCAACAGCAATAAGACAGGAGGACACTAAAACAATCTCATTTGATCCAATCAGCTGCAGCAAGACAGGAGGGCACGGACACAATCAAACATGGTTTTTATTGTGCCGCAGATCTGGGTTCTTATTGTGTTCTTTTTATTACGGGACTGCAGTATCGACGATACCCACTCAAGCCAATACATATTCCACTGTGTAGCCTGGTAGCTATTCACTTGATCAAGTACAAAAGCGGGAGTTCTTGGGAGGTCAGGTGCTGGGAAAAGGACTGAAATCGCCTGTGTGGTCCCACACGAGGTGTCAGATATGTCTCAATTAATAGGGTGTGTTGGGGAGAGGGTCACAGTCTGCTGAATGGGAGTTTTTTGGGCAGTGAATGGGGAATAACGGGGCAAGGGGTGCGCTTGAGGATGAATGGGAACTAAATCAACAAGAAAACTTGCATAGGGAACCGATTCATTCCCAGACCTTGGGCAAAAATTCGGGATCATCGTTCTGGAGCTCGGTCCGTGGACTTTGCATGCTGTAGTCAGGATTCAAATCAAAGTTTTTGGTTTGAACCCTCGAGTAAGGCGCTTAACCTGAACTGCATCCGTATATATCCTGCTGTACTCCCGCTGTGAACATAAAATAATAATTGATGGGGTGTCTCGTGGTGCACCGTCCACATGCTCATTGCGAGCCGCGACGTCGTCGGTTCAAATCCGGTTGTGTGACCTTTGTCCCATGTTTTTCCCTCTCTCTCGCTCCCCATTCTTTCTGTCTCTACACTGTGTTGTCCAATAGAAAGCTGAAAGTTACAGTCAAGCCCGAAAGTCTGAACACCCCTTTCACCTTCTCCACGTTTTATTACATTACAGACATATTCTACAATAGATTGAATACATTTTTTGTCGCAAAATTCTACACAAAATAGCCCATAATGACAAAGTGAAAACACGTTTTTAGACATTTTTGCAAATGTATTAAAAATCGAAAACTGAAATCTTTCATTTACATAAGTATTCATACCCTTTGCTTTAACATATTTTTTAAGTATTTGGTCGCATATCCTTTGCATGCTGTTACTGCCTAAAGTCTGTGACCCATCAACATCAAAAGACTCTCGATATCTTATTTCTAGGTACTGTTACAAGCGATACTATAAGCTCTCTGCATTTGAATGGATCTCTATGGGAATTGGGGGGTGAGACTAGATTCAGCTGTAAATTACACTGGTACAGTATGGAACACATGGCTGGCTAAATGGCTGTAAGTCATCAAGGGTCTGAGCTATCGAACGAGCCCCAAACCATCACTCTGTTGCCAGATATGGAGTAGATGTGTGTACAGATATGTAACCCCTAAATAACCTATTTTTGTCAGTAAAATAAAAACCTGTTTTCACTTCGTCATTATTGGCTATTGTGTGTAGATGTTTGAGGCAAAAAATGTACTCAATCTATTGTAGAATATGTCTGTAATGTAATAAAATGTGGAGAAGGTGAAAGGGGTGGGCAGACTTTCCGACTTGACTGTATATATATATATATATATATATATATATATAATAAGTTATTTGTGTTCTAGTTTATGTTTGACAGAAATGAAAGAAAATCTATATTTATTATTTCTGTTTCATTGTCTGCTTATACACTGCCTGGCCAAAAACAAAGTCGCCGTTGCACCCGTCATGCATAGTGCTCACTGTAAATGCCTCTGGAGGCAGTGTTATGATCTTGGGTTGCTTCAATTGGTCAGATCTAGGCTCAGCAACGTTATGTAGCAATAAAATGAAGTCAGCGGAGTACCTGAATGTACTGAATGACCAGGTTATCCCATCAATGGGCATATTCCAGGATGACAATGCCAAGATTCATCGGGCTCAAATTGTGAAAGAGTGGTTCAGGGAGCATGAGGAATCATTTTCACACATGAATTGGCCACCAGAGTCCTGACCTTAACCCCATTGAAAGTCTTTGGGATGCGCTGGAGAAGACTTTACGGAGTGGTTTGACTCTCTCGTCGTGAAGACAAGATCTCTGCCAAAAAGTAATGCAACTCTGGACTAAAATAAATGTTGTGACATTGCATAAGGTTGTCAAAACAATGCCACGACGAATGCGCGCCGTAATCAAAGCTAAAGGCGGTCCAATGAAATATTAGAGTGTGCAACTTTTTGTTTTGCCAGGCAATGTGTACATCATGTCTATGTTATTATATGCTCTCGTTTTTTTATGTTGTAAACAAACAAAAGCAATATTTGTCTACCTCCAGTGTACATGAGGAAATTATGCTAACAATGCAGTGAGGATTGCAATGGCTATAGAATATAAGGCACAGGGTTGTTTTTGGTTTGGTGAGAGGGTGTCTATTGCTTTGTGAGGAATTTGGATTAAGGTCGAGAGGGTTAGTATTTTGATGAAATGTGAGAGGGTTGTGTTCAGTGGTGAATTGGGATTAGTGGCGAGAGGGTTGTGTTTAGTATTTTGAAGAAACATGAGAGGGTTGTGTTTAGTATGGAATTCGGATTATAGAGGGTTGTGACGAAGTTCGGATTAATAGGTGGGTGGGCTGGGGGGGGGCGGAGGGTTAGGGTACGGGTGAGGTGTCATGCAGGGGTGGGGGGGAGTGTCCCCTGACCGAAGACCCTGAATGAGCACGTAATTTTCCCCTCGTTGTAAAAGAGTAAAGTGAATATGTGAACCGTGTCCATTTCCCTGTGTTATTTATGGACCAGTTTTATTCACGATGACAGTGAAAACAGAGCAGTGAGAAATATCGTCATCTGAAATGTGCCTGGAAACGCATGCACCGGGACTACCGGACTAACCGGGACATTCACAAACTTTGTGTTGCAAACTTTGTGTTGATTAACTTTTGGTATCGGCAAGTGTGTAGCAGTTTGTGATTCCCACTGAAGAAATATAAGATTTATTTTGTGTCCATTACTGTGTATTCTTGAAGTACAAGTTATATCGCATGAAATTATATTATATTATCTCATATCACATTGCAAATATTTGAGAAGGTATGGGGAGGGGGCAGGGAATGGGTAAGTGAGAGAGAGATCTGAATAAGATAGGATATTTTATATATATATTTATGTGTACTCTTCAGTAAAGCCTGATGCAATAACACAGAAACGCCTCCGAGTGAAGTGGAGACGTCTGTGAAGACCGCTATAGGCAGAGAGGTCCGGAATGCCCGGCCATTCCCTGACCTGTTTTTTCCCAGTTCCCCCTTTTTCCGTTCTCATGCACCTGTGTCCAAGTTCTCTGGGCGGAACAGGGAATGTACGGAACCGGAGCTAATATTAGTTTTTCTGATCTCCCGGCGGAGATAAGAGCTCTGGTGAAAAGACATGACATAATACAGTGCGTACCGGCCTTATTTGCTTTACCTGCGTCGGCTTATCTTTTTACATTCCACTGTGTGTATAATTACCAGCGCTGGGAGCTGAGGCGCCTGGGTGGCAGAAACGAATGCAAAGTAGGCTACTTCAGGAAAAAAAACTAAAACAAAGACTGTTGTACCCCCCCGGAACAGCAGAGGGGGACTAGAGGACCAGCTTGGTTCAATCAAGAGTTCTTTTTGTTTAGTTTTTTGGATTCGTCCCCCTGTTAAAGAGTGTAAAGAAAGCTCCTTTTGGTCTCTGCCCCTGCGGTGACCGTATTCATCCACTTCCAGGACACGCTGTATTTCACAGAGAGTTACATAAACGCCGAATGCTCCTCAGAGTGAACGTAGACTAGTTGAACCAATCATTTACCCAAATGCTTGTGGGGCTGAGAAACAGATGGCGTATACAGGTTGCCGCGCTCTCTGTATTGCAGCGATCGTTTCCTGCCGAGCGCCAGTCCCCTGCAATTTTCTCTGCGGCAGCGGGTGAGCGGGGAGATTCTAATCGCCAATCTAAGAATAGCTAGAGGAGATAAGCATTCTGGAGCTGGTTGGATAGGGGTTATTGGAAAATAGAAGAAATTCAGCCTTGATTTCTACAGTCATGAATCACAGTCCAAAGAGCTAGTTAGTGGAGGAATTTTTCTTCTGGGGAATCTCTGCATTCCACATACATTGACTTAGCTAATGCCTCAATGCTAAATCTGCAATGAAGTTAAACATTTTTAACACAATAAAACTATTTTTGTCATGCTTACTTGTGTAAACTGACTACATAGGATAAACCAGAGGAATCACTCTGGGGTTGAGACTGAGAAAACTCTGGCCAGTGAAACTTTGGGCGATGGTGTAGTGTCCGAAAAAGGCCCGGTGTGGACCTGATTCAATGAATTAACTAGTGCCTGATGGCTAAAGCAAAAACCTGCATTCACATCGACCCTTTTCGGATAAAATTGAACACCCCTGGTGTAGCCACTGGCGCGCTTCCCTGTGGGGCTGATGCACAGTCATCGCTGGCAAATTTGATAGCAGACTGTAGGGAACGTCACCACACTGTAAAAATTTTGGATGACTTCAACTTAAAAACATAAGTCAGCATTCTGCAAAGAAATTTTTGAGTAAACTTTCTAAGTTGATACGTATCAACTTAAGTTTTATAGTACAAAGGACTTAAAACATCAGTTCTAACACACATTAATAAGTTTTACTAAATTAATATTTTGAGTTCATTAACTTTGTGTCCAGAAGTTCAGTTTACTCAAAACTTTGTTTGCAGAATGTTGACTTATTTTTTATGTTGAAGTCACCTACAGTTTTTTACAGTGCATGCTGGGAGCAGCACTGCATCTGGACGCGCCATTCCACCGCCTCCAACGACACGAGTCCGGTGCTGCTCCTACTGCTGTTGCTGACATGTTCACTGATGGAGATCATGCAACTGTATTCTCCCCTGCCGTCGCAGTCCTGCTGGGTGTTCACTTTCGGCGCGTTAGGTGACAGCCGGCGTCCCCTGGCGCACGCTTCAGTGTGTAACGTGGTCTGCAGGGGGCGGCCGGGGAGGGCCCAAGGGCCCCGTGTCGCCGTCTCTCTGACTCAGTTCCAGCCTCCTCTGCCTCTGTCTGTCAGGTGGGACTTTGTTTCCAGTCTCCGGGGGCCCGCTCGACGGCGTGTTTTTTAGCGGTCACCATGGGTGGCTCGCGTCCAGGTTCGCGTAACGTCCCGGCTGCTCTCTGGTTCGGGGGCATCAGGCTACTCTGGCTGGAATGAGGAGGAAGGTGGGGCAGGGACAGAAGAAGACTCCTCAGTACTCAGGTATCAGGAAGTAGGTCAGTTTGTCTCCCACTTCCTTCTGCATTTTAATCTCTTATTTTTCCATGTCCCATGACCTAATTTCTCGCATTCTACTTGTATTCAGTAAGGTGACGACACTGTACAGTGGGTGTGGTAATGGCTTTATATCAGATGTGCTTTGCCTTGGGAAAGCATCCATAGAGAATCCGAAGTCATGCACGTTGGTTGCTCTCAGGTCGAAGTTTCCCTTGTGGGGACTCTTATTAGCTGGAGTTAGCTAACAGTAGGTCTCAGTCCAGCTGACCCTCCCAAAACCACAGCTCTATAGCTGCCACGGCAACACAAGAAATGGGAAGGGGCTAAGGCTGGGGAGTGGGAGGGTTTATTTCTCCTGCTCTTGACAGTAAGTGACCCTCTTTACTGGCCGGGCAGTGTGGGCTGAATTGGGGGACACTGGGGTTGTTCCAGTAGAACATGGATATTCAAATCTGGACCTCAAATCCATATCCGGCCCTGGTTTTTTTTCTTCTAGGTCATTAACTAAACAATTAGTTCTACTAGGGAGGGTGGAAAACAAGCTGTTCTTGGACCTCGAGGACCGTGATTAGAATACTAGAGCAGTAGACTTTCCATTGTGGTTCTGTACACAGACTGATGTGGAACATGTCACACAACTCTGCCCTTTGAACCAGGCATATTTAGAGCAACAGCCTGGTCTTTTAACTCATCTCTCAGGTCAGGGCCTAGTTGAGCAAACTTGCTACACCACTTTATATCTTGATTGATTACATTATGTACTTACCATTTGGTCCATAATTTTCTGTAAGATATGCCAAATACAGTTATCTGCAAATATCAATAATTAATCATCCCTTGAGGACTTATTTTTATTGACTAACA
Organism: Ilyophis sp. 1 JC-2022; assembly: GCA_022702515.1. NCBI lineage: Eukaryota > Metazoa > Chordata > Actinopteri > Anguilliformes > Synaphobranchidae > Ilyophis > Ilyophis sp. 1 JC-2022. The sequence goes on from CM040401.1 coordinate 28,263,763, forward strand.
TTGCAGTTTTGTGACATTAGGCCTTTTAAGTTAATGTTTTACTAAGCTCAGCTTCGCCAGGTGTGTACATGCTTAACACTCTGCTAGTTTTTTTTTATTAAACAGTTTTATTTTATTGCATGGAGGTTTCGGCCTCTTACACAAGTTAAACATTTGCTTGAACGAGTGCCATTATGTGTAGAGTTTGCTCAGCTAATGGCCTGCTGATTTTCCTGTCGGGAGGGAAATAACCTTCCACGGGCTTAAGATGCATTAGGCCAATGCAAATCTGCAACTGCTTCCTTCCTCCTTAACCCTTTAAGGTGTGAGATCACAAACATGTTCTAGATTCACGTGTTCAGTTCTAGAAACACCTGACTCGGAATTTGGACTGCCAAAAAACCTACTCTTCAAGGAGTGAGCACGGCCACCTCGGGACAGTAGGATTCAGTAGCTGACCGCCGCGGGGACATTTCCCACTGACCGACACCACCTTTTCAAAAAGCCGTTTTTTTTTCAGTGGGCGAAAGGTCCACCTCAAAGCCGACGGTGCCTTCTGTGGAATGCTGGGACCAGCTCTATCACTGTGTGCTGTACAGACGCCAGAGTCCACATTCCACAGAGCGGCCCTCACCCTGCTCACAAAGGCGTACTCGCCTCTTTGTTTTCAGGCACATGTGAGTGTGTGTCTCTCTCAGCCCCCCCCCCCCCTCTCCTCCCTCTCTCACCGCTCACCCTCTCCCCCCCCAATAAAATTAAATGCCCAGAGTGGCTTGTGGATTCAAAAAATCACCAGCAATTGTCAACATTTTACCAGCCACATTACCTTTTACAATATAGCACAACCTGGTTGTTTACCAGCCAAAGTGTCTGCTAGAGTAGAAAATCCTTAAGAAAAAGGGAAGACCGCACACTCAGCTCCATATATTATTGAATATTTTAATTTACCAACGTTTCGACTTTCGTCTTCATCAAGGCATTATGGTTCACATTGCAAACATTTCTTAAAGCACAGCTGAAGTTTGGTAGAACTTTGGGTTGTGTAGTTAACTGGCCATGATATGAGTTAGTGTTGTGCGAGTTTGAACGAATCGTTCGAAACGAACGACTCTTTTTACTGACTCAGGAGTGTCAAGTCCTCTCCTCCACTAACTCGTTCACTGACTCGCCATTGAAATATCTGCTACTTGCTAATGCGAACTGCGATGACGATGCGAGACAACGTGTTACACTATTGTGCAACTCTTATATTAACTGTATTTGTGGAAATGCATCAAGTAAATCACTGTATTAACCTAGCCCTGTGAGAAAGCAACCACTTTTTGGCGCTTGTTTCAACTCCGCGTACTCGCTCTCTCTGCCCTGAGCTGAAGGTCTGACTGCACGAATCACTCACTCACTTGCTCTCCCAGCCCGCCCGGAGCTGTCTGACTCGGGTTGCACGAAATAGCTACTCACTCGGTCACCCAGTACTCGCTCTCCCAGCCCGCCCGGAGCTGTCTGACTCGGGTTGCACGAAATAGCTACTCACTCGGTCAGCCAGTACTCACTCCCCCAGCCCCGGAACCCGCCCCCTGCCCTGAGCTTGTTAACTCGTGAGTGAGAGTACTGAGCAAGCCCCCAGAACAGCGCCGGGCTTTGAAGCCAATTTTATTTAGTGGTCAAACCGTGTAATTACAACTTCCAGGTCTGAAAAGCAGTTTTCTTGCACACAATCATGGGAAAAGGAGCGGCTATAAAACGATGGATAATTATTTTTGAGCGTCACAACCCCCGCAAAATAACTAGTTTCACTATCAGAATTTGATCCATTCGTTCCAATAACATTTGGAAAGTCTCAAAGTTGCCGCACTATTAAATTACTTTATCCCATTCAGGAGGGCTAAACCGGAAGTTAGACTGACTTGATGACTCGAGTGACTCCAAAACCTGACTCTCTTTGGTGAGTGACTCATGCAAACTCGAGTTAGTAAAAAGAGTCGAACCTCCCATCACTAATATGAGTCTAAATGGTGGCAAAATATGTTTGTTAATTGCTCTGTGCTCCCCTGGGGTGATAATCCAGAATAGGGCATTTGTCGCTCTCCATTCACTTCTATGGGGAAGCAAAAACGGTCTCAAAACGGTCTCTAGCACATATACGATCGTGAACTAAGAGGATTCTGTCAATACAAGCATTTCTCTTACGTATTGTTTTTCTGTAGGCTAATTAAAATGATTTATAAAGTACTATTTTCAATGGTGTTAGCAAGCTACCAGAAAAGACTACCAAAATGTCGGCAGGTCGGACCATTTAATTTAAAAAAAAAATACGTATGAGAAATGCTTATTGCTTGTATTGACAGAATCCTCTTAATTCACGATCGTATATGTGCTAGAAGTGTCATTTTGAGACTGTTAGCTTCCCCATAGAAGTGAATGGAGAGCAACAAATACCCTATTCTGGATTATCACCCCAGGGGAGCACAGAGCAACTAACAAACATATTTCGCCACCATTTGGACGCATATCATGGCCAGGTAACTACACAACCCAAAGTTCTACCAAACTTCAGTTGTGCTTTAAGTAGCCATCATACACCTGTTAACAATTATGATGCCATACGATTATACAATTAGTTGATCAGAATTCAAAATTGGTTCAATCTATACATTTTCTCAACCAATTAAACATTTAATAGTTGTTAATCACATAGAGTAGAAAATCTTACCAGCCACAATCAAACTTTTACCAGCATTTAGTTGGAGGTGGGTGTTAATTTCACACCCTGCTCCCCTCTCTCTCGCTCACTTTTTCTCTTTCTCTCCCTCCCCTCCCTCTCATACTCCCTCTTTTTTTCTCTCCCTGTCTCTCCCTTCTCCCTCTCTTTCTGGATGTGATTTACGAGTGTCGTGACAGAAACAGATGATCGTGGTATAGTCTGATACAAAACCTTTTTGTATTAAAAAAAAAACATTTTTTTTAAGTATTGCTTTTAACGATGTTGTAGTTGATTCTATATTCTGTAGTTTAAAATGGTGCCATAAGGCTCTGATGTTAAATTGACTGTAAAAAGCTTGCAGATGTGTAGGCGGCTTTTTGTGGTGATGGTATTCTGTGCCGCTTATCAACCCCAACAGTGGGTTTCCATCCCAGGCACACATGTCCCCTGCCGTCATTATGGAGACGTGGTATCTGAGCAGATTGTGTGTGGTTTCTGTGGACAGATGGGCTAGCTGGTGGTGTGACGCCTCATTCCGGGGTCATGGATGCATCTGCTAAGATGTGATTTCACCCCAAATGACAGCGTGAATGCTTTGGTGAGGGCTAAATAAATCAACATGCACGTCCTCGCCCCAGTCGCCTTTCACCCAGACTACCAATGCCATCAATTCTGATTATAAATGTCGGCCTGCAGGCTTGTGAGGAGTTACATTTTTAGTCATTTCGTTTCGCACAAACAAAAGTTTGAATGTGATTATTTGTTTGATTTCTATTCATTTATGATGCTTCAAGTGATTTTGGGGCGAATCTGTTGGTTGTTACATGAGAATTGAATACCCTAGTAGGGTAGAAATTGATGAGCAAAACAACATAAATCAAACTAAGCTGAGTATCTATAAGAAAAGCTCACGTGAAACAGTTTGCCCATTGATGTGGAAACCCTGCACGCACTATTTAGAAATAGTTTATTACAGTGAAAAGCAACTAAATCCATGTGGTAGTCTGCGACTACAAATCTTAGCATGTTCATGCAATGCTGTGTGCGTGTGTGTGTGTGTGTGTGTGTGTGTGTGTGTGTGTGATTTATTTATTAATTTCTGACTAAATTGCGGCCTGTTCTCTCGATCAGAAATAAAACTAATGTGGGACTAGGTTAGTGTTATTCCCAGAGGAATAAGACTAATCGGTATTATCAGGGTTGCACTCATAGTCACAGGAATCTCTTGGCTTATTTTCTCTATGGTAGTCATTAACACTGACTGGGACTTTTACGCTTACAATTTATTGATTACCTTTTTTTAGTTTCTCGGGTCTCGACACCTAAAGAATGGAAGCAGGTGTTCGCGTGGTTTGGAGCTGCGCACACCGGCCATCTAGCGGCTCGCTAAATCCATTTATCAAGACGGTCTGAAATGGCGTCATCATCATCACCGTCCTGCATCTCCGGAGCTGGTGATAATGCGCTTAACCCCCTGTAATGACATCAGCGGAATTTTAAACGCATTGCCCAGCTCCTGGCGGCCTGAGTCTCGTGGCAAGCGGAGGTCGTGTTTGAAACCCTCGGCTGCGCTCATAGAATTCCTCCGTGCCTTATGATAAAAAAAGCTCCTTACCAAGGTTCTCAACTCCAGCACCTCCAGCTTTTTTAAACAATGGCATTCCTCTCCCTCTCTCGCCCGTCCGCCATGGGGTACGAGAGCCGTGCAGACAAAGTTCCAGGTGCCTCGCAGCCCAATTAAAGGTATGCCCCCCCCCCTTTTTTTATCAGGGATTTTAGAAGCAGGTGAGGAGAGACGTTTGCGAGAGGTGTACCCATAAATAATTACTCATTTCTCCTGGACATAAAAAAGGTTGTGCTGACCATATATGACATGCTTTTCGGTGACAAGATGTCTTATGGTGATGGCCCGAACCAGAGCCCCACCATGAATCAGATGGCGTCTGTATTTCTTGCAGCCAGTTGGAGCAGTGGGTGTGTCGGAGCAGCGGAGGGTAAGAATAGCTCACCTGCCATTCGGCAGTGACAGGTGGGGCTGACAGGAAGACGTTGCACTTTCAGGCAAACAGGTGAATAGAGACGTGACCCTACTCCGAACTGGGACAAAGTATTTTTCAGAAAAATAAAACACACACAACACACCTACATGCAATGCATTCTGTGACCTAATTATTTCAGGAACACGCTTTCAGCGTGGAGCCTCTGGGCATTTGGGACCGTCGACAAAATATATCAGTGGCAATTACAAAGACGGGGATATGGCACAAATACCTGAACTAAAACGTAAGGGACACCTGAGTTGAAATGATATCCCGATGAAACTTGAAGCTTTTGGTTGCAGGATATAACGGTTCGGAACATGTGAATCAGGGGTGACAAATCTTATCCGAAAAGGGCCGTGTGGGTGCAGCTTTTTGTTTGAGCCCAGCACAATGGCAGCTGATTCAACTAATTAACTAATCATGCTCTTCAACCAGGTGCCGTAGTGCTGGGCTAAAACAAAAACCTGCACCCACACCGACCCGTTTCGGATAAGATTGGACGCCCTTGATGTAAATATACGGCCCGTTGGTGGTGTAGCATTTATTGTCCCGAGGATGGAAGTGATGAACTCTTGCCCTTCTGAGACCCCCTTTAGGGTTCCGTGAAAGTTGGGGACCTCTACACAGCCCCGCAGAATGTGCTTGGAAGGGGGACAGTGATAGGAGAGGGTCCTGGGGTCTTAAATAGGGGATCCGTGTGTTTAGAGACGGGGGTGGGAGCACCCCGCCCCCCTTCTTGTTATTGGCCGGGCTCCATGCACAGAGGAACCCTGCATGAATGAGCCTGGGCCCGTCCCTCTTTGAAGCCGGCAGGAATGCGAGCTCTTTTTGTTGGGCGGTGAAATATGCCTTCTGCTGCGCTCTTTGTGTCTTCCAGGCGGATGTTCCGGCATGCAGCAGTGTTTTCCTCTCTCTGAGCCTCTCTGAAGCTCTCTCTCTCACTCTCTCTCTCTCTGTGTGAACCTCTCTGCCTTCTCTGCATTAAATCAATGCTAAATAAAGGACTCTCGTTTTCTTTTATCCCCCCCCCCCCCAACCCCCCCACCCCCCGATACGTAGAAAGTTAAGAAAGTGTTCTTTTTGCTGTTTCTCGTTTTCTCCGATAGCGCTTTCGTAGCATGACATTTATCCAGCGACCAGGTAAGCAACTGAGGAGGGCAAGTGCCACTGAGCTAAATTTAAAAAATGGACGGTGTTTTCAGCAATACTGTTGAACTTTGTCTTTTGTACAAATATGAATTCCTTTTTTTTAAAAATATATTTGCATTTTTGTGTCTTTGTCAAGTTTGCTCTTTTTGGTAGTGTTTGTTGGTATCTTCTTTGCACAGATCATGCTTTTAAACCTCAACAGACTTTACTGGAAGTGAAATACTGAACTGAGAATGCAGCAAATCTGCTTTATGTGTGTGTGTGTGTGTGACAGTATATGTGTGTTTTCACGTGTGTGATTGTGTTTATGTACATGTAAATGTATGCATGCTTTTATGCATCTGTGTATGTGTGAATTTATGCAAGTTTACATGTATGTTTGTGCGCACATGGGCTCTGTGCGTGTATGTCTAACTGTATGCGTGTTTGTGTGTATATGTGTAACTGTGTGTATATGTCCAGTCTCTTGCTTTGTTTCTTTGCACATTCCTTTCTATCACTTCCACATGAGCGCTTCTTGGTTCAAGGCCATGCTGGGGAGCCCCTCAGCCCCCGCTAACAGGGCAATTGTGCTTGTCAATTCATCAAAATGATTTTGCTTCTAATGCACCAGTCTCCACTGGACTCTAACTCAAAGAAAGGTCCCAGCACAGTAGAGGGTGCACATTAAGAAATTAATTAACCTCTTTGTGGTCTAATCTGTCCGAGAGCGAATCCGCAAATTTTCCTTGCCGTGCAGGAAAAGGATCTTACCTGTTATTAGATTCTTTGTTGTTTATGCACAGCGCAGTCTGTTGCAGACTCGGAAGTCTTCTGTTTCAGCATGGTTGTCACATGCAGTAATATAAAAGTAGTAATGACAACTTTGAGGTTACTATGCAAACTTTGCCACTGTGTACTACTGAATGTTTTCGTTTTTTTCCACCGGTAACATGTTTTTACGACAAAATATTTGTTCTGCGGTTGATGCACTGCACTTAATCGTAAAGTTTCTGTGTTGCACACTCTGCTAGACAGCCTTCTTTCTGTGTTTACAGGTAGTTCAGAGTGACCTTTGAATGTGTGTCAGGTATGCATCAGGCACAACAGAGCCGGAATGGAGGATAAACAGCCAGCAGCCTGCATGTCCCATTGTTTAAGACTTCACACAATAACCTGTTCCCCAATGCCAGGGTGATTTTGCCAATGGCTGTTTCCTCGTGTTTGCTATTAGGAAACACCACACAGGCCAAATTTGAAATGCGATGAATGAAATTTGAAATGCGATTTAATTAAAAGCACTTTGAAGGTAATTAGCATTGAGAAAAATAATGCTAGATGGCATGGTATGCGTGTCATTTTATTTTTACTTGGAATAAAACTGAAAATGTGACCAAGAGCATTTAGGTTAATCCTAGTAAGAATCTTTCTAACATAGCTGTAGTTTGCTTCAGTCTAAGGAATGTAGAACTACCACAATTACTACCCTGGAACCAAAAATGTTTGCAACTAGGCTGGGATGGGATATTGATCAAATACATTTCTGTCAAACGCAGAAACAAAACAAAAAAATAATTTGTGGAGAATAGGCTCGCAAAAGGTTAACACAATTCAGTTATTTTAATGCTTCATTGATTTTCTTGCAGACAGACTGCACAGTTCTTCAGTGGTTTCTAATCCAGTTAATGGTAATCACATGACTAATCCTAAAATATTTCTTCTTGGTCTGCAGTGGTATTTAAGGCATTTTTGTTCTTTTTCTCCCCGATGCCTTGACAAACCGATCTCATTACATGTTTTATCTGCTCTGTGCTATCTCCAATCTCTTGTTTCTTTTAAGATCTTATACATTTTTAAAAGCATACAGGCCTACACATATTTGCTCTTATATTGGGATGTCAAAGGAGTGGATCATAATAATGTACAATTGTGCACATTATATATAGCTGGACTCAAAAGGATATCCTTGGATGAAATGATTGGACAGTTTTATCCTCACCCAGCACCAAGCACTGTGTGGCACTGGTGTTTTGGAAAACATCTTTGATTTGGGGGAATTCTTTCAGCGTGATAAGCCACGATAAAGAGGGCAATGCAATAAATTGCCCGTGCACAGAGAATTATCAGAGCCCTTGGAGACCTTTGATTGGGAAGAGATAAACATCTTGGCTACATTCCTTTTGATTTACTGGTAGGGCTAGGGAGTTTCATTGCCCCTGGTAGACATGCCATGTTGAGAATATAACACAAACATGTTATTGCCTGTCAACACAGCTATACGGATGAAGGAATGCATCCAGCATGCCTCATTAACCACAGGTGATTCCTTTGTGAGGAATGCAGTGATTACTATGGTTTTGACACCTCCCTTTAATTACTTTGTATCCATAAAAGCATTTTGCTGTTATCTCAATCATAATAGATTTCAGTCATTGTGTTGAATTTGTCTGTCCTGTAATGTGCATATTTGTCTTGCCCTTAGGGTATCATACAGATGGATGGCTGTGGTTTGTACTTCGTGAAGACAGAAGAAAAGAAGAGAAAGAAAATGTCTTAAACTTTCCGAAAAGGAACAGCGTGCTGCATCCTCATTTGGCAGACGTGCATCTCAACCCTCCTTTTCCACTTCTGTATTAAGAGTATCAATGGATTCTTTCAACTTTCACTTTGAAAAAGTCAGCAACCTGGACCTGCATCCTCTGAGCCGACTCTCTCCAGCTAAGTCCACCAGTAGCATTGACCAGTTCACCCACCACCATGGGAAAGGGGATTCTGCCTACAGCTCCTTTTCTGGGGGCTCAAACGCCCCGGACTACTCATCTCCCTTCATAGCAGAGGAGATAAATCCCCATGCCATGCAGTACACTGACCTGAAGTATGTGAAGGCTGTCTACCATCCCAACGACCTCAACTCCAGCCCTAAGAGCATGGAGAAGCTCTATAGGTCAATGGAAGCTATTTCCCAGCAGTGCGACCAACACAACTCCTTCATGGGTATGCAATACTGCAACCAGGAGTCTCCCCAACCAGCACCACCTCCATTGCTGCCACCACTACCACCACCACCACCACCCACTCGCCTAGACAGTTTTATAACAATAAGGAACTTAGAAAACTCCAGGGTATATCCGAATCCCGAGGGCCAGCTGGCAGAGAAGTCCCATCGCTGCTCCCAGACAGCTAATCTTCATGCGGCCTTTCCCAGGCCTGACCCTGTCTATGGGCGCCGGGTCTCGCAGCCAAACCTGAGGGACCCTGTGAATCGAGATGAGGCGGATCAGGTTCCCAAGCAACGGAAACAGGCAAGTGCCGTAAGCCGATCAACTCCAACCTTTATTCCGCTGGAAAGCTTCAAGCAGCAGTCTGGGGTTATCGCCAGCCAAACTGAGACGCAAAGGCAGAGGCGGCACTCGGTCCAGGAGTCCAGCTGCTCTGAACAGCTGGAGACCTGGAGCACCCAGCATGGAACACAGACCATCGTCAACGGCAACATCCAGCACAAGGGGCAGTTCTATTTTGTGACGGGTGTGTACAAGCTGCCTGACCCCAGTTTCAAAGATACCCTTGGAGGTGTAGCGGAGGGGGAGGAGAAGCAGGGTTCAGTAGAGGACCCTAGCAGACCAGCAGATAAGAAGGAGAGGTCTCACAGTACCGTGGAAGAGCTCCTCAGAAACATTCATCACAGACGTCAGAGCAGCCAGGATGCCCAGGATGAGCAGGCGGCCTTCCTCCAAAGCCAGGACTTCAAAGCAAAAATTCAATACAAAGAGCTCCACAGTGGTGGCAAACCACCCAGTCCCTTGCCTGCTTCTGATCAGGGGTCCCACATCTTTGATGACTTTGACAATCAAAGCCAGAATGTCCAGGGCAGGGAACTCGGCCTTAGTTCTCGCCGCCACCACAGCAGTAGCAATCACATCTTCTACTGCGGCCCAGAGGACCACCTCCCTCAAGCCAACTCCGACACCAAAGTAGCTGCTCTGCCAGTCCAGAGCCTGGACCAGGTGGTTAGGAAAGCTGACCAAAGTAAGAGAGGTAAGAGACAGTCTTTAGAAAATTTAGCTAAGGAAAAAATAAGTAAGGAAACCACGCCCCTCCTGTACCATCTCACTGGCGAGAGCAGGGGGGCCCTGGCTCACAGGTCCAAAACCGACAATGACCCCAATGGGAATTGGAAGGAGTCACAGCGGAACAGTGAGGCCCTCAGGTGGCGGAACAGTGAGGCCCTCAGGTGGCAAAACAAGGAAGGCCCCACCCAGAGAGAGGAGAGGACCTCAAACAGTGCCACTGAGGAGAGCCAGGATAGGGTGGAGATGCCAGCCGACACTTGCAACACGTTGGATGACTCGTTCAAAAAGTACTACAAGGAGAAGCTGAAGGATGCCCAGAGCAAGGTGCTCAAGGAAACCTCCTTCAAGAGGAAGGACCTGCAGCTGTCCTGGCCTCACAGGATCAGGCAGAAGCCTGAGAAGAGGCCCTCTGTGCTTTCCTCCACCTCCTCTTCGGAGTCTTCCTCACTCGCTTCAGAGAGCTCTGCACCCTCAGGACCTGAGGTTCCAGGCAAAGAGATCATCAAGGAGATTATCAAGGAGAGCATTAAAGAGAACATTAAGGAGAGTGACAAGGAGAGTGACAAAGAGACTGGCAAGGAAAGTAGTAAGGAGAACATCAAGGAGAGCATCAAGGAGAGTAACAAGGAGAAGGAGAATGGGAGGCCCCCAAACCTTGCTCAGCCGCAGGTGGCTCGAATAGGGGGCAGGAAGAGGCTGACACAGGAGCAGAAGAAGCTGTGCTACTCCGAGCCGGAAAAGCTTCACCAGCTGGGCGTGGGTCCTACTCATGCAATTTGCCGCTCCCTAGGCAGCGAGAAGGAGAGCCTGTGGTCCAGGGAAGACTTAAGCGAGCAAGGGCTGGTGACGGCCCGGAAGAGGGTGTTTGAGACAAGGGGCCGTGCCCTTTCAGCCTCCAGCCTTTCAAAAGCAACCCTGAAGGAGATCCAGCACAAGGCCCTGGTGGCCTACATGGAGCGTAAGACCGGCCACAGAGTCACCGAGCCCCAGCAACCGGCTCTGCTCACCCCTGGTCAGAGGCACTCCACGGCAGGGAAACCGTCAGACTGGGGTCCCAGGCCCCTCTCTGGAAACGCAGGGCCCAGGAAGAAGTTGCTCAGGCCGCTGTCTGCAGGCCGCATCCTGGACTCTTCATCCAGCTCCGTCAGGTACTCCCAGTTTGTTTCTGCTCAGCCCATCGCTCATGCTCAGCAGTCCAGCTGGAAGAAGTCTACCGAATCGGCTCCAGAAAAATCGGCCTCAGTGGAGAGCCTGCTGGACCAGCCTGAGCCTCCAGGGTTCTTCCGAGCCCGCTCCACCTCCACGCCCCATGCCTTTCAGGTATGTCACCCGTTTTCTTTTCCCCTGAAAGTAAATGCAGGTGTTGTCTTAAGCCAGAGCTTCCGTTTATTGGAACTAACAGACAAAGACGACTAACTGAATTGAAAACATTAAACCATTAAAGAATTACTTGCCACTGCATGTATATATATATGTATATATGTATAGTGTGCGTATGTAATCCCAGGGCTTATCCCAAATTTCAAACAGGCTTCTGTAATGCCACAGGATCAGCTCATGTGATGTCTGTGTTTCTTTGCCTGCAGACTGTGAGCAACATTAAAGGGGTGTCACCAGAGGGCGCTGTTCAGAGATCACGGTGAGTTTGATTTTATATTGGTGAAAAATCAGTGGGTGAAATGCATGTTACCTGTAAAATTCCCCGCTGCCACTATTTTGATTATAACAAAAAGCATCCATACCAATATTGGCATTCAAAATGTATGCTCAGTATGCACAGATGACTAGTTTTTCATTGTCATACTTCAGTTTGACTTTTTCATTTAGTTAGATTTTGATATAATTCAGTGCTTTTGTGTTACAGTAAGATGTTGACAGTGGCTAGTTACATGTTGTGTTCGTACTTATGTTTTCTGCCAGTTCTCCAAAGAAAGCAGAGGGGGAGGTGCCAGCGTGTAAAACACAGGCCACCTCAGTCTCAGAGGTCCAGCGAGTTCGGGTGGTAGCCCCCAGGGGGAAGTCCATGGAGGAACTGGGCGTGTCCCGGGTCAGCAGGCCCCTGGTCCTGAGCAAGAGCTCAGACCAGCTAGACCAGCTCCGCACCCGGCAGGCCGGGCCAGGCCAAGAGAAGAGGGGCATGTCTTTCCTCGCAGAAGTTGAGGAGAAGCCCCAGGGATGGTTCGACAGGAGGCCCTTTCTCAAGCAGGACTCCGGCGCTCATCTCAGCAGCGGGGAGGAAGCAGCAGGTCTAAACAGCAGTGAGGACAGGGCTCCTTCCGGAACCCCTACCCCAGTGACCCCCCCGGTCTCCACCTCCTCTCCCAGAGGCAGGGCCCAGTCTGTCTCCTGCAGTGCCGTCTCTCTCACCACTGAACGCGTCGGAAACAGTGTCTTTTACATCGACACCCTCCCGTCACCGCCACCACCCCCTTACACACGGGGACCCCCTGAACAGGAGTCCTCTGCCCCGCCCAGCCCTCCTAAGGGTCCCAGCGAGAGCAGGGCCAGTTCAAAGTAAGTTACTCCAGCAGCTGGTGCTAAAAAAAACCTAATGCGTCACAAAGGTACTTTTTACTGTTTGTAAAAAGACAAGGTTTGGTTTAGAACAGTGTACATTGCTAGCTCTATACTGGTATCTTGACTATTCTATCTGGGGGGTCATTTTTTTGTGTTTTGTTGTCCCCTGCAGAATAAAGACAGCCCCTCCAGTGCACTCCTTGCTCACAGAGCTCTCAGTGGAGGATCAGGAAGAGATCCCACAGCCAGACTCCTCCCAAGAAGTGTCCCTGAGCCTTGGTGTGACCACAGACCCCAGTTTGTGGCTCATCACTCAGGAAACAGCCTCTGCCCTTCCTGGGTCCTCCACGTCTCCTGCTGATGATGCCAGTTTGAAAGAAGCTCCAGACCCTCCGGCCATACTGCTGGAAGGCGATTATCGAGCTGCTACACCGTCTGCTGTCGCGGTGGCGGAGACAGACCCGAGTGCAGAGAGCGACCCAACAGGATTCTGGCAGGAAGAGGCGCGGCCGGATGCGGGACCAAAGACGGGGGACCCCGACTTGCCCACAAGTGCCACTGAGGAAGCCAAGCTGCAGTGGGAGGAGCTTGTGGAGGAAGTGGTTGCAAAGGACCCGTCACTGGCCCGCGTCCTGTGCCCGGTGACCAATCGGAAGACGGCGGTGATGCTGATGGAGCAGCTGCTGTCGGAGGACACACTGCTGATGGAGGAGCACTACAGGAGGAAGCAGGCCCAGAAAGCGAGCAGTGCCCAGCAGGCTGGGGACAGGTGACTGTCTATGATCTATAGACTGTATGTATTGTATAAACCACCATGGGGAAGCGGCTAGCTATCACACATATTATTGGATTATATGATTAGCATTGTCTTTTAAGGTCTGTATTGTAAGTTGCTCTGGATAACAGTATCTGCCGAATGTAATATAATAGAGGTTCAGTAATGTTACACGTCTTTTTGCACTTTGAAAAAAAGCATATACAAATGTATAGTAACTACAGCTGTCATCCAACACACACACACTTTAAATACATGCATAGTACATAGAGTATACATACAGTACATATATAGTGAAGATTCTGAAGTGTCCATCCATACTTTTACTTTTAGGTCAGAAACAAAGGAGAATCCAGGCACTGATGCCCAAAAACAGGAAGCACACCAGACTCCAGACAAGACAGGAAGTGATATCACAGAGAAGAAGGTAAGTGATACTGCACAGATCTCACATCAAAGTTTTGTACAGTTTTGAACTGTATAATTATTACAATTCAGTATGAAAGTTCTGGCTCCACCTTTGAAGTTAGAATTTCTGACTGTTGTATATTTCTGTTATGAGAATGTCTTCCTGGTGAGAAATGGCCTGTGGTTCCATGCATTAAAAACTATGATCAAATCTGTGGTAGTTCTGGATGGCTGTACTAATTTGGAGTCCAAATTTTCAATTCCAAATCATAAGTGTCTCATTGGATATCTTACAGTTTTCATGAATGTGGGCTGTTGTTTGTTTTAGTTCCCAGGCCTATAGCCCCAAGTGTCTAATACTGCCTCAACATAACAGACTGCAGTAGGCATTTGTCACTTTGGCTGACTGTTGTTAGTCTTTTTCATATGACATATTCTTAGTAAGGTAACAGATATACCAACAAATATTTTATTTCATGTTTTTATACTCATCATTATATTATATTTCATCTTAAAAATAATCCACATGTTGTAAACAGAATGTTGAAGCCCTGAATCTGAAAGGAAATTTCACGTGAATAACCTTATTATATATATATTTTTGGTCTAACTGCTAAGACGAAAACTAGCCCTTAATGTAAAATAAGAATAAATATCATTACTTACATTATTACTGATGGAAATAAGTAACGTTTTTCTCTGGGGTGTCAACCTAAACACAAGGGAACATAAAATGAAGATTTTGTCCAAAAAAAATCAAATAAAAATTTCCTAAATAACAGCCCAACAGCCATGGATGACCCAGAATTAAGGATTTCTGAGGTCTGGGTTTCATTATTTACAATACAAGACGCACTGGAGCAGAGACGGCCAATACGACCTTTCCCGAATCTGCTCTGTGTGTGCATAGCGAGAACAACATAAACACTCTGGAAGGCAGTGAAGCATACATTTTGCTTTAATCTTCCCAGCCCGTGGTAAATAAATACACCTTGGTCAGCATACTGTTTGGAAAGACAGTGGTTACAGTTCTTTTTCAAAACATATTTTTGAAACTCCAGGCCCATTTAACTGTATCATGCTTGTGTCTGCAGATATTTCAGCATGTAGGTGGAGGCTACTTTATTTTATTTTTTTACTTATGGGTTGCTTTAATTAGGTTATAATTCATGGTTGCTTCCCTTTGAATGGTAAATGGTGAAATCGCTGCCTTTTTTTTTACAATACTGCGTACCCAAGGCGAACAGTCACGCCTTTGTGCTCTCCGATTGGGTCGGTGGATGAAAACTGTTTGCCAGCAGCCAACCAAGATGTTACTTTTAGAATGTTAGTTGCTCCCTCCAGACCAATGCAGGCATGGAAAGACGTTCATGGCAGACTGTCTGGCTACCTATTGCTAGCCCAGTCTGTGTTAGCCTAAGAACATAAATCAAATGGACGTTATTTTTATTTTTAACAGTAGGGGGCTCCACTGGGGCAGGCAAGGTACAGTTTATGCATTTTATCTGGAGCGGTCTCAAGTTGGCTATAGTTTGAAACAGTTAAACACAAACCAACATTTTATAGGATACAGGTGAGCATGAAACTAGCCAGTAGTGGGGACCTTCCTCCCATTTGTTTGATTTTGGTAAAAAAACAACCTACATCGGAATGTCTGCCACAGTCTGGCTCACATGCAGTCTTTTTTCTGTCTGTCCCAGTGCACAAGTCTCTTGAATGTTTGTTTGGAGGTGTCTGTTTTGTGAAGGCTGTCCCAGGTAAAGTGTGTTTGCGGTGAGAGCACAGAAAAGTGGTTAGGGAGCTGGGCTCGTAACTCGAAGGTTGTGGGTCCGATTCCAAGCTGGGGCACTGACATTGTACCCATGGGAATGGCAATTACCCTGAATTATTTTCAGTATATATCCAGCAGTATAAATGAATATTATTTAAAGAATGTAATCTGTCTAAATTGCTCCAGATAAGAGCATCTGCTAAATGCCTAAATATAAATGTAAGTACAAAATGTATTAATATATTTTATTATTTATTGGTTTGCCTAACTGTACCCTTATCCAGGTTGATTACACCACTTATTATCCATTAATATAGCTGGATATTATATCAATTTATACAGCTGAATATCATACCAAAGTTTAGTACCTTTTAGTACCAGTTTGTCTGTTGTGTGTAACAGTCTGTGTGACTGTCCTGTGCAGAGACTCCTCATGGCGTGCATCGAGGGGCGTCTGCAGGTGGTGGAGAGGCAGCGGGCGTCCCTGCAGGAGGAGGTGCGAGCCAACGGGCTGCAGGGCGGGGCGGTAGACGTCCTGGTACGGGAGAGCTGCCTGCCAGTCGAACACGAGCGATACGCCCTGTTCATCGGTGACCTGGAGCGCGTAGTCAGCCTGCTGCTCTGCCTCTCGGCCCGGCTCGCCCGGGTCCAGAACGCCCTGAGCACCGTGGACCAGAACACCGACGCCGAGGAGAAGGTCAGTCACAGTTAACCTCCCTCCACTTCCATGCGATACAATCCTGCTGGTGCTTAACACCCCTCAGGACTCTGGGTAAATCTCTGTTCGCTGAGGAATGATGGTTCAGTGCCTGATCATTTTTGTCGAGTGTGATTTTGAGTATCGCTTCGTTCAGCACAATTTCCTGCATCTGTAATTAAAACGGTCGACTCCGTGGTGTCTGCTTTCTTGTCAGAGAATTAGCGTGGCTCTAACAGAAGCGGTGAAGCTGCAGGATTCCGTTTAATCGATAGCGAAGGCTATTTATATGACTCGGATCTATAAATACCCAGTTAAGGTTATTGTATCGCTTGCAATATTTGCTTTTTTTTTTCGCTTTCATCAGCAGGACTGTTTCAATGAGTCATCAAAACAAGACTATGGTTTTCATGCATCGGCACTGCCCTCTGGTGGCAAAGCCTGGTACACCGGATAGCTTCACTGTAGGGTCCACTTAATAAGCACTTTCTAATGCCTTTACTGTAACCCAACTCTTATTAAAAATGTAGACTGACTTGTGTTCAAGGACAGAATTCAAACATTTGAGCCACTCTGTTGACCCAGAAGTGGGTATTGATTTACAGGCTTGGAGCCGCCAGTCTAATAAATTCCGTTGACATTATTGTCTTTATTTGGATGTAATAATAATGTTTTTAAGATTCATAAATAACAATGGTATTACTCTTTAAATTATGTATTGGTAATCCCGGTATCAAGCTTGTGGTGTGAGCAATAAGCTGAGCCTATAGCCTAAAGTTTGAAGGTTGAATCTTAGGTGGGAAACTCCCGTCGTATCCTTACACAAAGTACTTAACCTGAATTTCTTCAGTAAATAGCAAGCTGTTTAATCGGATATTATCTCAAAGAATGTACAGTATATGACAATAATACACAAAATTCAAGCTATGTAAATTTCCTTAGATAGGAGTGCCTGCATAGCATATAAACCTGGGTATAATTAAGTATAAGTATAATTGAAATTTTCCTGCAAATGAATTGGAACTTCGCCCCTTTCCGCTGCAGAAATCCCTGGACAATCGGCACGGCCTGCTGTGTAAACAGAGAGAGGACGCTAAAGACCTTAAGGACAACCTGGACAGGCGGGAGAACGTGGTGTCCGCTATCCTGTCCAAGCACCTGACACTGGAGCAGCTGCAGGACTACCACCATTTCATCCAGACCAAGGCGTCCATCTTGATCCAGCAGAAGGACCTGGAGGAGAGGCAGCGACTTGGCGAGGAGCAGCTGGAGTCCCTGCTCAACAGCATCCCACCCTGAACGCCCGGCCCCCAGCCACACCCGTCTCACTCAGACCGCCCAGTACCACTACATGCTCTGTCCTGTGGTGACATCACAACTGTCCACCGACTACACACACGGT
The DNA here is from genome assembly GCA_022702515.1 of Ilyophis sp. 1 JC-2022. NCBI lineage: Eukaryota > Metazoa > Chordata > Actinopteri > Anguilliformes > Synaphobranchidae > Ilyophis > Ilyophis sp. 1 JC-2022. The sequence goes on from CM040401.1 coordinate 28,281,253, forward strand.
CTTCTGTCCACAGGAGCACCAGGGTGACGCTCTGCGCTCTATGCTCTATAGTCCGTGTGTCGTTGGTGATTTAATTATTTGGGAAAAGTCAGTGTGACTGGCCTTCGCTTGGACACTGCTATTATTTTCCACTGGGATCACTTTGATTACATTTCACATGAGTAGCGGTTCCTTATAATTACATTTAATAGGCTTTAAAAATATACTTTTTGGAGATGACACAGAGATTTGGAAGGTAAAAAGGAAGGAAACTTTCAATTTAATTTATTTCTAATAATTTGTAAAGTTGGCACTCTAACGGAAACCAAAAAAGAAAGAACAATAATCAAGCACTTTCACATTTGACATGCACAGCATCCTGTTAGAAATGTTTGTTTAAAATGTGTCAAGCGAAGCATATGTTATTTATTCTAAGCTTTTACAAGGTCATTTTTGGTTACAAATAAAAATATAATTGTTGGGTTTTTTGGTTGGATATATGATGATAAAATACATAGAAGATGTTTGGACATCGTGGACAATACTTGGTTTCTTTGGTAGTTTCCACATTGTCCATCATTTTTATGAAGCTGTTCTACTTTAAATACACAGATTTGTTCTTAATTGGTTCACCAAGAAGTTGACTGTTGAGTCCAAAGCAAGGCTTAGCTCATTTATGCCTTTTAAAGACGCATCTAAGATGCTTTGAAGAACATGGGACACAATATCAGAGCAATTTTCGCCTTATCTCTTAAAGTGCTGACTACTTCTGGGAATAAGTCAAGCTGGATGTTTAAATGCTGTTAATGCGTGTATGATTTTCCCATTTCCTGTCAAAATCATGCTTTGTGAAATCCTTACTTTGGTCTTTTAAGCCTCAGCTCCTCCCAGAAGTCTCATTATCAGAAACCTTTCTTCAAAAGGATTTATTTAAACACTGTAGACTATGGCAAGCCGTTTTAACATTTATTCTTCAAGACTTGCTAGTAACTATTCTAAAGCTACTTATGTTTAGTTATTAGTCACTAATCCAATAGTGACTCGTATCTATTTCAGTTTTACTAGTAACTATTCATTAGATACCAGTACCTATTTATTAGTTAGTAGTAACTATTCCAATTGTTACTAGTAATATTTTTATTCTTACTAGTAACTATTTCTGTTTTACTCGTCATCGGTAATAACTAGTCAAAATGACTACTTGATAGTTCAATTAACATTCTAACTAGTAGCAATAAAAATGTCACTAGTAACAATTGGAATAGTTACTAGTAACTAATAAATAGGTACTAGTGTCTAATTAATAGTTACTAGTAAAACTGAAATAGTTACTTGTAACTATTGGAATAGTTACTAGTCACTAAAGAATAAGTACTAGTATCTAATGAAAAGTTACCAGTAAAACTGAAATAGATACTAGTAACTATTGGAATAGATACTAGTAACTAAAGAATAAGTACTAGTATCTAATGAATAGTTACTAGTAAAACTGAAATAGATACTAGTCACTATTGGATTAGTGACTAGTAACTAAAAAATAAGTACTAGTAACTATAGAATAGTTGCTAGTAAGTCTTGAGGAATAAATGTTAAAACGGCTTTCCATAGTAGACCTCAACTAATACTTTTAGTTTTTTGCTTGATTATAAGGTAGTGGTACTGTTCTTTCTGTGGATGTTTATTTTTTTAGTGTCAGACAAGATGACAATTTTTTTTACGGTGTTAAACAGAAGCAATCTCACTTGCTGGCTACAAAACTGTAACGATGTGTATTAATTACACTTAAATATGTTGTGTCATTTAGAATTAGAATGTGCTTTTCATGAAGTGGTTAGCTAGCATATGGAAGCATTATGCTTTTATAAATAATGAACTGTTGTTGCTTTGCACTGTTTGGTCCTGGTTTATAGTTGACAGGTACAATTCAAAAATGACTTATTATAGTGATACCCTTTTCCCTTTTAGTTGTAAGCATTTCCTATGATCTTTAAGTGCACTGCACATGGATATTGCACAAGCCGTTAAGGTGTATGTCACTAGGAAGCTCACTTTGTCATCGCTACAAGCAATGGTATGTCCCAGAATGCACCAGGTCAATGGTAATAAGGTTTAAGTAAAAATTTGCCTTCAGGGCACAGCACTTTGATTCCCTAACAGAGGATTTGAGGTCTAAAAATATTGATGGACATGATGAAGTTTAATCCTCTGTAAGTATGTTCAACAAAAAAACTATGAAATAAGAGATTTGTGTTTTTACGTACCAAATATCTTCTTAATATAAACATGAAGAGTTTATTATGAGAGCCACCACTAGGGGGTGTAAAGTCTATTTGATTACCAACTGTGATTACCAAGTGAGCAAATGCAAACAGTGTGGATGAAAAAGGTTATGGATGAACATGCATGCAGCTTGGCAGGTTGATTGCTCTTGGGAAAGGAATAAATTGTTAGATCTTAGGGGCTGCTATAAAAAAAAAAAACTCTTTAAGGATGGCATAGGCACTTCAACTGAGTTCCACTTTAGTCTGGTTTGTTTGGTTGTAAATGACACAGACCGTGCATTTCAGATGAGAATTTTGATTAGTTTCTTATTTTAGTTGGCAAAACAAGGCTTGTTTGTTTTGGCCTTGCGTACAGATGGCGGTTTCAAAGGCTGAGCATGAGGGAACCCCTGGGTCGGAGTGTTTATATGACCTGAAGGGATGGTGCGGATGTGGAAAAGACCAATGTCGTACCAACCAAGGAGAACACGCCTGGTTTAAAGGAGCTCCATGCCATTTCCTGTTATGTACATACATTTATTGTCTTCTGTATAATTTATCTTTATGAGTGCGTGATTTCATTATAAACAGTGTTTTGTTTGGATTTCAGAACTGGGATGTTTTACTGTTTTTTTTTTTTGGAGGACAATCTGTTCACCTCCGTGGGGATACAGTTACATAATTGAGCTCTTGGCAGATAATTGTGATGATTTGAATTGTGTGTATGTGTGCCAGCAGGCGTGTGTGTGTTCACATGTGCGTGTGTGTGCTTGTGTGTGTGTGTATGTGTTCACATGTGCATGTGTGCGCTTGTGTGTGTGTTCACATGTGTGTATTTGTGTGTGTGTATGTGTGTGTATACTTGTGTTCACATATGTGTGTGTGCGTGCATGAGGTCAGGGGTGAGGAATGTAATTGTAAAAGATTGTGATGCAAATGAGACCATCCAATTATCCAGTTATGGATGACGAAATGAATATTAAGCAGAGTAATGGCTGTGACACTTCTGCAGTTGTTTCTTTGTCTGTGGCAGGAATGTTGCCTTCGCTTACAGTGACCTTGCTGCACAAAGTTCTTACTGTGTTCATACTGCTGTGTGGAAAACAGAGCAAGTATGAATATATACTCTATAAAATTTTTTTGTTATAACGTGAATAAATTCCATTTCTTCCTGCTGCAAAAGCATTTTATTTTTCTGTGTTTTTTTTGTAACACACATGGCTTGCCACATCTAATTTAATTATTCCCTGATGAATGTTGACATGGTATTCTGCATTGTAATTTTATTAAACGTTGCTACGCTTGACGTATGTAGAGTTACTGAGACGGGTGCATGAGGGTTGGACCCGAAATGCACGACTCAGAAACAGTGATAAGATAACGTCCCGTCAGGGCTTTATTTGAGGAATGTCCAAAGAGCGTGGTAAAAAAAAACAAGCAAAGTTCGTACACAAAAATCCAGCCAAAACCAATGTACAGTACCGAAGGTGAAGGCAGTCTCGGAATCGGTACACTGTGCAAAAGTCCAGTAACCAGAGTAGCTGTCAGCGGGGCAGAAGTACAGGCAGACGGTAGGCAGGCTCGGGGTCGAAGGCAATGCAAGAGTCAAGACCGAAGTCCGCTCCGTGGGGCAAAAGTACAAAAAGACAGCAGGCAAAAACTTGTGGTACAGGCAGGCAGTGGTAACAAAACAGAGGTCAATAACAATGGTCAGAAAACAGGCTGGGATCGTAGACAAAAGACAGGCTTGAAAAACCGCTCAATAGTGCACTGATAAACAGGGGCAACAATTTCACAAAGACATGACATGAACACTGAGCTTAAATGCAGGTGTAGACAGGTGCAGACACTTAGCTTGAGAGCAGCATGCAAATGTAAATCAGGTTTGGAAGGCTGACAAGGTAACAAGATAATTAGTACTCGTTAGTAATAAACCTATCCTGACCTAGTGTTAGTAAATTAGTAAATGACATGCAGGAGAAACGTAAGGTAAACATGAACACATGGTTAGAGAGTTAGTATTACCCAATCCTGATCTAACGTTAGTAGATTAGTAAACTAGACACGGGAGAATGAAACAATTAGGGAGGCGTGAGCGACAGCAAGAGATAGAGAAACAGCATGAACGCAAGGCTGCGGAAAAACACGGAAACGTGTATGCGAACAAAGAACGGGAAACGTAACATGAATCAAATATAAAACGTGACAAGACTATAAAATAAATCATAACCATAATCAAACATGAAACGTAACAAGACTAAAACATAAAACGTGGCGTGACTAGACTAAACACAATACGTGACATAAACAAGAAATCTAACAAAGACAAGAAAAAGAAAATAAAACGTGACATGACAGTAGATTCGTGACAGTTGCCTATCCATGCTTTCCTGTAAATTGTCGTACAGCGGAGGTCAGACTTGTTTTTTTTATTTTATTTGAGAGATTCTGGAACACGGACCGTCAGCACTTTTGATTCTAAAATGCCACAAATTTTCTCAGAGGAGTGTGTAGAGAAGGATAGGAGGCTGTTGATTCAGTAAATTGGCCTATTACGTTACGTGTTTGAAATAGTTAGAGGGAGGGAGAGAGAGAGATCACTTCCAATGTGGTACTGGGCTTTGTTTTTCACCACAATCTTTAAAAACACACATTTGTGCCATTATTTCATCATTGTGGTAATGTCCCGTCTGCCATAGAAAACAATAACTTAAGCAACACCGTTGATATACACCCCATTGACAGCGCTTCTCAAAGCTGTTGTGTTTATTAAGAGCCCCACACAAAGTTCCCTTGGCTAGGTTGTCATAGGGTGGGGCTCTGATACTGTGTGGCTAAATCTTGAGAACAGACTGCCCTCCAAAGTCTTTTTGCTTTTTGTGTAACAAAAGTTGCTAAGGGCTGGGCTTGAGAATATTCCAGTAGGATACCTTTCTTATTTTTCAGCAGAACTCACATTTCTGGACACCACATAAAATGCACTTGGCTTTTTTTTGTGAACATAAAAAAAAATACAAATATATAACAAATGGAATTTGGCTGGAATTAATATCTGGTAACAAAATTGCTACATATGGCTATTCGGGGTGTTATGCAGGGCAGAAACCATCCTTAAACAATAACCTTTAACCCCTCCCCCCTAAGCCATGTAAGGTGGACAGGACATGGACCAGTGAGTGGGTTGCTAAACAGACCTTTCCGACGCAGAAAAAAATGGGTGGAGGGTTCACAATCTGGGATGTATGTATCAGGTCTTGATCACATTTTGGATGGGAATGCCACTAACCTCTGAGCAACTCCACGCCTACGGGAGTGCTCGTTGTGTTGTTATGAAACATTTCCATCATTCGTGCGTGTGATGAATTTCTCGCCGATCGCCAGCCACTCTCTAATGAAGCCTCTCTCTTCCCCTCAATGTGACAGAAATAGCTCGGCTGGGAGAAATTCCGCCGCTAGGGAGCTGACATCATAGAGAGAGCAAGAAGCAGCGCAGCTTGAATGAGGGTTACTTAATTGCATTTGCACGACTCCGTATATTATGCATCTGTTTTGGGGAGAGGGGGGCCATGTCACGTTTGCGTAGCTGAATTATTATGTGGTCAACGTTTTCCCTCCGTTGTAAATAACAGCAGAGGATATTTCCCATTCTGCCAAAACACCGTTCTATAGAATTCATGGAACAGTGTGTTATGATCACGAGACCAAAATTTTGATTTTTTGCCAAGCACGCACTACTGGTCCTGGGTGTCTTGTTAAGGTTAATGGAATCATGTAGCTACCTGGTATCCCCCTGCCAGGAAGCTTAAGCCTGGCTGCAAATTTCAGAAAGATAATGTTCCAAGCATAACTCAAAATCATCCCAGAAATGGTTGACCGCAAAACTAGTTTTACAATGGACCTCTCAGTCTCCAGACTGGAACCAAGTGAAAAGGTTGTGACTTGTCTTGAAGTGGGCAGTCCACAAGCACAGACCGAAGGATCAGAAGGATCTTCACCGACGGTAAAGAACTGTCTATGGTCATTGATTGATGATTAGTACTCATGTAGTTTGCATAATCATATCAGCTCATCATAACGGCCACAATCTTAGTATCAGTCTTATACTGATAAGTTCCATTTAAGCTATTATGGGCCGATATCAATATAACCCCAATATTATAATGCATCTCATGCTGCCCTCCAAAATTATTGTCACTCTAGATAAATACCTTATGATTAAAAAAAAACTGTATAAAATAAGATTGTGTATGGAATAAAAGTCAAAGATCTCCCCAATATGTTCACCAATCTTACCCTTGCAGAGAGATGGTGCCCAAAGTGCTGAAAACAGGACTGTGAATAATTGTGCTATTTATTTTTGGGGGAAACAATATTGCTTGTTGAAATCTTTTTTTCTCTGAGCAACATTAGCATAAAATTATACAATTTCCCAAATTTCTTTCAAGCATACAATACAGCTCATTACCTCTCATTGTTTACTTCCCAGTCTTCTTTGCTCATCTTTATCAAGGCTGTCAATAATTTTGGAGGGGCACTGTATGTCTTCAGTTAATGTTCCATAACTTTCATGGAGCGCATTCAGAAACAATGGCAGTGCTAACAAGCAGATAGGGGCAGATGGGACTCTTACCCTACAGCTGTAGGACCTTCCCATGTACAGTACACATCATTTGGGTCACACATCTGTTCCACTCCATCATGACAAAGGAGAATGTGTGCTGTGATTTGAACATCTTATTTCTTTATTCAAGATTTAGAAACACATTTCTGTTCAATGTTCCATAGAGAAAAAAAGGACAGAAGACTGCATATACAAGTAATGCACTCCACCTCCCCCCCACCACTCCCCCCACCTCCCCTCCTCCTCCCCTGTCTCTGTCAAAGATCTGTTGAAACCACATTGTGCACACACTATGTGTGAATTGTTATTTTTGAGAAACTGATTCTATCTCCAGGCATGGCTCTAGCCTTTCTGCTGCCCCAGGTGAGGGGTGGGGGTGGGGGTATTCTTCTGCATAGTTGTAGAGATAGAGGGGTCCAAATAGTGAATTAAAGTGTAATAGCCTACAGCCAAACGTCATGATTAAAAATAGCCCCCGTTGTCCCGAGATTTTCAGCAATAAAGGAGATAAAACTTTTGGAGTGATAATTTTACAGAACTCCTAACACATATTTATCTAAATATTAATTCTGCCATCTATACAGGGCATCTAAAAAAACATTTTGTGGTTTGTCTTCAAAGATAAAAAGTTATATGTGGGCATATTAGTAGAATATTTAAACTTTCACAATATAAGCATTGTGACATGTAGCTAATGTGTACAGAAAGCCATCATCCTTATGAAATTTCTTCATAGTGAAAATAATTGTTCAATCATAACTCCTAAATTAGGCCAGTGTGATGTACTACACATATTGGACACTACGTGGCAATTGACTTCATAATAATTTTCGAAAACCCAATGGCCCCAATTTACACCCGTTGTTTAACACTAGTTCAGATCTCAGACATCAGATTCAATTAGAAAGAATGACTAATAAATGTCCCTCAAATCCTTGGATAACTGGTATGATGAGTGTGCAGCAGCATGCACGTTTCACAGTAACCAAACATTGAATAATCATTTCTCCTTGTCTTCTTTATTGAATTTCATAACTGAGATGTGACTTTAAAGTTGTCCAAATTAAGTTTTGGTGGGTCACCTTAGCCAGAAATAATGGCTCTAAATTATCTCATTGGACGAGAGGAACACACACTGAAACATTAATGTCGACATTTATCACTCAGGTCAAGTTTTTAGTTCAGTCATGATGATCTGAAATTCTGTTGGACAATTTTAAAGAACAGGTGTAAACAAAGCCAATGCAGGGCTACTCACAGTCTTGGGGGACTGGGTTATGCAGAATTTCCATTCCTAGTCATTGTTTATTTTCTAAGCTGCATTTGAATCGTGACTAAAACAGTGACCTTTAGTGACCAATGGCAATATTTAATTAGAATAATAGTGTGATGTACTACACATATTAGGCACTAGGTGGCAATGACCTTGAAAATAGCCTTCACTTCACCTGACTTTGCCAACCTTGCCAGCTTCAGTGGAAGCTTATACCAACTTTCCCATGTTCAAATTTCAAAAGGTTGGTCTCAGCCTTCTGGTGCCATTAGCTTGCTCATTGTGGCTTGAAAATCAGATCTGCTATAAGTTCTTGAAGGTCCCATATATATCTTTAACGATGAAGGAATTTCATTAGGGTAATGACACATTCTACACATTAAATGTACACAGACATCTGTAAAATGTCAAAGTTATGAGGCTGAACAAATATGCCCACATGTGATTTTCTAACACAGAAGATATACCACAAAACATTTGTATAACGGTTTCTATACATGCTTTGCTTACATTTTTGCTATCCATATGTTCAAAAAAAAAATCTGATTGATATCTCTAATGGTATGTCAATATACTATGGTCATTCTGGACCTTAATTGAACCTTTATATTTCATAATCTATTAAAAATTCATGGCTCAAACTTCATTTTCTTTCATATGGGTGGTTGAAGAATGTGTACGCCAAAAAAAAAAAACTGGTTCTGAACTATAGGCCCACCACCCTCATTGAAACTGCGTGGTTTGACTCAGGAGCAAAGAAGAATTTCTTGATTACACATTATACATCATAACTGTTTTCTTGGCAGACATTCTTAATGGAAACTGCATTTTGTATGTTTTGGCAACACTACAAGTGATTTCTGTTTACACAAGATGCAGGGAGGCAGACACATTTACTCAATGACAAACTGAACTGCCCTGCACCCACTTTTTAAGAAAAACATTTACAGACAAGGAAAACAATAAATTCATTATTTAATTTCATTACTCATGTTAAAGTAATAAAATTTGAATATGTTAATACAATGATACAATTCATAGATTAAATCTGAAGGCATAAACAGTAAATTGTTGGAGAAATTTAGACAAACTGCACATATTTTCGTTGCACGTTTTCATAAAACGAGTCACAGTATAATGTGCTCCACTGATTTCCCTTATCAATAATTCAAATAGTGTGTGTTTCTGTAATTTATAAGCATGTACTGTTAATATATTGCCTACAAATGCGAATACTGCTTGCTAAAACCCGAATTAAGATTAAAAATGATAAAAGTTTCATTCAATAGGACAGACATATAGCCCACTTCCATATTATGAAAACATGTGGTTATAAATAAAGATCCCACAAAATGACGACCATATCTGTCCACCACTGCATGTGACAGTTACACTTTGGGTGAAGGTAGCTCGGCCTACTATATGATGGCAAACTTTTGTAATCCACAAAAGACACACATCACAATTCAGTGTGGTGTGAGTCCTCCTTGCTTAAAAATGTCAGAAAAGCTTCTGCTCCTCGGCACACCATCATCATTCTCGTCCTCCACGTCCTCGTTCACAGGCTGGAATCTTGGTCGCTGTTTGTATTTCTTCTTCGGCCCAACGCCATAGGGTTGAAACAGCTTACCTATTGTGCTGAAGCCTTTTGAAATCTCAGCAAAGTGATCGTCTCCGTCCTTTTCATGTGCAGATTCCTGGTCCAAGACCTGCGGCTCACCAAGCAGCTCCCGCACTTCAGTCGACACACCTTTGTGTAAGTAGTGACAGGCTTTCTTGCCGTTGTTGTCCCGTAAATCTACGTTGGCGCCATAGTCGCGAATGAGTAAGACTATCACCTGCTGGTGGTCATGTATGGCCGCAATGTGCAAAGCCGTATATCCACCATGGCTTTTGGTATTAACGTCAAAGTCAGCGTGGCCTTGCTGGCATAGCTCAATGATTGTGCGCACCATCTCGCCGTTGCCGCCTTTTGCTGCCCAATGGAGAGCTGTGAACCCAGACATGAAGTCCTTCTTCAGGGCAAGTTGGGCGTCCTGAAGCAGGAGACCGTGCACTTGGCTCCAGTGCCCTGCGGCAGACTTCACCAACCACTCGTGCTCTGTGGACTCGAGCGGGACAGTTGCAGAATATTTGGGTTCCTCAGTGGGTTTGGCGTTCTTTAAAGCTCTCCTTGGGTGCGGCGAGCTTGGAGTCAGAATTTCCTCAAACAATCTCCTCTTGGTTTTGGGGGACTTGTCAACGTCTTGATCTTTATTAACAGTCCCTGAGGGCTCACCCTTGGCGTTAGGCTCTGGGACATCATTGATAATCTGTCGTGTTGTTGCTGGCATTCTCAAGGGCAACATATAAGGCTTCGGAGGAGCAGTGGCTCTTGTATGATCTGTTGTATCAATACACCTAGCTTGCAAGACTGAGGAATTTGCCTCATTGTCTTTTGAACTATTAACTTGAAGTAATTTACATGAGTCTACGCTACTAATATTTAGTGTCTCTGTGTGCAATTTGGCTGAATCCATATCTATGCTTCTTTGCAATGCCAGTTCAACGGGTGACGACTCGTTGTTACAGTTACAATTATCGCAATTAGTGTCTGAAAGAGGAGACACGTTGCTGTTAGCAAGATTAGAGCTCTCTTTTCTTTCGCTATCACGGGGTCCACTTTGCTCCCCGGGAGAGTCAGGTGAGACATCTGAACTTTCCCCCAACTCTGTTGTTTTTTGCTCCGTTGAAGTTGTGATCTCTTTCAACAAATGCGCATATCTTTTCTTAATGACAATATGCTTTTCACCCTCTATTTCTTTGACGACAGCAATGTTGTTCACGAAATGTTTAAAAAGTTCCCTGTTCTGTTTCTTTTCCGCGAGATCGCTACAATTTAAAAGACCTTTGAACTCACTCAGGACATCGGAGTTCTTTGCTTTGCCGTCCCGTTTAAGCAAGAATGTCAAAATACTTTCTTGAGTCAAAGCCATTGTTTCTCGGAGAACCGTTATTAAAGCATAAGAGAAAATCCTGTTCGTTCAGTTGTTGTTCACCTTTATTTCCTGACTGCCACCCGTCTTTGCAACGTCTTGGGCTGTGGCTTCGCTCTACCTGCAGTTTCCGGGGAGAAACTGCTATATGGGGGACAATTAGAATAATTTATGCGGAGAAGCGAACAGGAGAAGGGAGGCGAGAAAGGGCTCTGGTAACTGTAGGCTAGTTGATAGCCATTGGCTAGTCATTGCAATTCAATCTTTGCAAGATGACCCATTTAATATGAGGAAAACTATTCACCATACAGACAAACATAGAAAGAACATGATACCTTCATTATACAATGGACAACGTATTTCTGGGTCACTCCCATTGACAAAGGATATATTCAAAAATGTGATAGACCAAGCAATGAAAAACTGTCCTCCACAAAGAAAGATTAGGCTATTGTTGCAGATTTGTTTCCTTTGTCAGTACAGCACTGCAACTCTGTACCAATTCCACGGAACATGTAGGCTATGATCTGTCAGACTGTCTGTATGATAAATTACAATGAACACATAGACTAATACTACATTTAAATAGTTTGATTATTTTACGCATGGTTAAATATTAAGTCCATAGCAATTAAGTTCTGGTCCGCCCAATCTGCTCTCTGGGGCGCCTGGACTGCTGCTCTCCAGCATCCAGCACCAGCATCGAGCCCCATCAGACCCGTCCCCCCCCCAGAACCGCCCAGACGCGCTGGTCCTCCCCCCTCCCCCGACACTCCCCTGTCACCATCACACCATTGGACCTCTTCTGGCATTCAGCATGGGTCGCATTCAAAACAAATCAAAGGTTTGCCCCCCTCATCATCCCCGAAGTCCCCCCCCCCCCCCCCCAAACCTCCAAATAATCCCCCCCACCTCCGCCCTGCCAGATCTCTCCGACCCCCCCTCCCGACACCTGGGTCCCCCCCCTCCGTCTGTCTTCGTCTCGTCACGGTGTCGTCTGTGGTGGCCCGTGGTGGTGGTGGGTCAGAAGAAGCAGGAGGTCAGAGACTGCCAGATTGAAAGACCCTTCTCTCAAAGCTGCAGCTCTCTCTCCACCCCCCTCCCTCCCTCCCCCTCCCTCCTATTTGTTTTGTATGTGTAATTCCCCCCCCAAAAAAAAAAAAAAAAAAAAAAAAAAAAAAAAAAAAAAAAATACCACTCTGACTAGCGCCTAGTACTTAGATTATTATTTTTTTTTTAGGTTTTTTTTTTTTCGTTCTTGTGTGTTCCTTTTGAAAATGCACTATGTACGTCGCTCTGGATAAGAGCGTCTGCTAAATGTCTATAATGTAATGTAATGTAAGTGAAACGATGATCACTGTGACAGTTCACGAGACTACAGATCCCGAAAGCGCTCACGAGCACAGTGACCCTTCAAACAATAAGCCCGTGTTAATGTTTACTTTATTCATTTTCACACAGAAACTCCCACAGAGCGGCATGCCTCCGTTTTTCCACAGTGCTCTCAGTAAGCGGATGCACTGCGGTTCACTCGCAAACTGTTCCTGCGTTGTGAAACTCCCCCTGTCCCGGCTTGTGTGGCCCTGAGAATGAAATTCCTGAGTGAAGTGGGCGTTTCCAGGAAGTAACGTTAGCCATATTGGATGCACAGAGCCTCTTCTACTGTGTGAGTTTACGGAGAGTGCGAAACGAAAAGAAGTCCCTCTTCGTTTAGCTCGCTTATTATTTACGCGCTCTCCGCATAATGGCTGCTACGGACGTAGATGTATTTTCCGTAAGTATGCGCTCTTTTTAAAAAATTATTGCGGTTTACACAGTCATCATTTCTGCCATACAAGTAATAGCTGGCTAGCAAGCTAGCATACTATGCTATGGTGATGGTAGCGATATACCTTCTCATTTCGATCTGGTCCTGATGGGAATGTAATTTAGCCACGTTATCTGCAGCGATATATTGCATAGATTCAACAACTTAAAAATACTTGTCATGTATCAGTAGGCTACTAGGCTACTTGAGGCAATATGGCTAATGTCTGATCGTATAGCCGAAGCTTTGCTGTGGTAGCCGACTCACGGGTTGCAGGACCAGTTTTCTCTCTAGCTAAGTGATCATTGGTACACGTTATTGATGGCGTAACTTCTCCAATATCTGCTTGCTATAGTGGACGGAATAGATCGTCGGGTCGTCGGAGTATCGCCGCGCAGAGTAGGCTAATATTGTTGCAATGTCGTGAATTGCGCTCTGCAGTGAAACCCCAGGTAGCCTAAACGCCTACTACTACAAGCGGGGTTCTCAGATATACGTGTGTGACACCGTTTTGACTTAACGTTACGGCGTTGGTTGCTGTTTTTTTAAGAAGACAACTAGAAAGTGTAGCTTCATATTTCAAATACACTTTTATGTGGCCGTGCTTAAGAGATGGAAGTCGCGCCGACCAAGATTTTGGAATGCTGATTTTGAATAAAGGCCACTGTTTCCAGACAGTCTCAGCACAGACCCGTTGTGTTATTGAGCTTTCTAATGAATGGAGGGGAATTATTTATTTAGGATGTTCCTAGCAATTTACGTAGGCTAATAGTACATATTATGAATTGCATGAACTGAGGTGCATTCAGACGAATACGTTTTAGCTTAGCCGTCGCATGCCTCTATTATGTTTGGCTACGTTTGTGTTTGACGATTGACTTTTTTAAAAACAAAATTTTTACAAGACCGGTTTGTTTACATTGTCTGGGAAAAAAACAGAAAAGAAGACCTAAACGCCCGTGGGGCTAATTACAGTTGTGAGCCATTGATTGATCATTAAGTTGCTTTCATTATTTATTACCTGGCACCGGTGTGTCAACATAAAAGGAGAGGTATTAATACAGCGCAATATTTGTGCCAGCCTAAAGTCACTTGAAGTCTTGACAGGGGTATTTCACTTGCAGTTCACCGATAAGGAGATTCTTTCAGTTGTTGGATTGGATGGTTAGCATTACGTACGAAGATAAGGAGATTAACAGTGAGTAGCCTAGCCACCCCCTCCCAGGTTGTCACGAATTGGCCAGCGGGGGAATGGAAGTGAGGTGGAATCTAATTGCCAGGGATGGAACCGACAGTCATCTCGTGCGCGATCCTATCAAACCGTGTTCGCCCATATCTGAATCTCTGACAGAGTGAAATCCTTTATCATTTTTATTTTGGACTCACTCATTGAGTAAGATACTCCCAAAAGTAGGCCTAATGTTCAAACGAGCTTTACCAGTGTAAAAGCACCGATGAAGGCATCCACCAAAGTACTGCACAGGCACTGAACATGTGCATGGTCTCATCTTTGACTCCACAAATACAAATCAAAAATAGAATTTCAGCATTAGCCTATTCCTCATAACTTTTTTTTCTGTATTTAAAATTTTAGGTTTGCCTTCAAGTCTGCCATGAGGGTTGTAAAAAAAAAACTAAAAAAAAATAGTGTATTTGTTCTCCAATGAGTTATTTCCAAGGGCAGGGGGCATGGAAATGTTGCGGCCCAGTGAATTAACAGTTCAAGAAAGGCTCCTTTGTGCCGTCGCTGTGTGTTAGGAGTACTGGGCAACTGGAACAGACTATTGTTGTGTGAAAGGCTTCTGTGACTATGTGCTGCCTCTCAAAGTGGGCGTGTTGCAACATTTTTCAATTAAATTTTTAAAATGCATTTATTATAATGTTCACGCTGTGTGCCCTTGATGAATAATTATATTGTCAACATAGACGTCTGCTTGTCGTTTGGGAATGATGAAGTGTAGCTAGCTTTATGGACAGAGGGGAGAGTAGCCAACGGAAGCTCACGTCGTGCACTTTTAATCTGATCTGAAGACTTCTCTGTTGGTAATGCATCTGACATCGTCTGTCCAGACAGTGGAGTAACCTCAACAGAGGTGTAATGGAGGGATAGACCATTTCAACACTGTAGAGCACGAAGCCTATTGGGCAGGCACAAGGGAGGAGACCAGTGTATCATATTATGAAATATTAGTCTGTGAGATTACAGAGCTGCAGTTTTCTCAAACGTAAGCCTGAGAGCTCTGCATAAAAGTGAATGAACACACATTTTTTTAGTTTGCACTGAGTAATTATTGGCCCAGAAACAACAGTGGATTGTAAAAAAAATAAATAAATAAAAAATAAAACAAAGTTGAGTTTGAAGAAACTGATTGCCTTGAACCATTTGAGTCGGGCCCTCAATTTGTTTTCTTGTAAAGTATTCACTGGTCTTTAAATTTTAAGTTAAACTCATTTTAATTGAGTTGAATGACTCAAGTGGAGTTGAGGCTACTCAATTCCGATAAGTGCTTATAGGTTTTGCAGTGTAGGTTCACAGCGGGTGTCCTTCTAATAACATTTTTTGTCATTACTGATGGTTAGTCTCGCCACAAACGGTCAATTACCAGACCTAGGAGTTAAAATAAATCAAACGGTAGGATAACAGACATGGAATCTGTTTCACTGGTGGGCTTCTATAAATGGTTCTGAGTATGACACTGTAAATAAATGGATATGCTTGTTTTTAGATCTTTTTAGGCCCTATTGTTTGATCTGGCTGAGAAGTGCAGAATAGTGGACATTGTGTGTTAGACTCACACAATTGTTATTTTACCTGGCTCATTTTGTCCAGTGTTTGTAGAACATACATTTTTATAATGAATAATATGCAAATGAATACTAATGTTGCTGGGGTGCCACATAGTAATGAGATGGTTCTTTAGTTCTCCTTCTTTGGGTTGGGTTGATTACTGTGCTTCTGCTTTGGCTGGCTTTCATTATTACCCAGCAAGTCCTCTGCCACTAACCGCCTGTCAGCTGGGTCATATTTACCTCAGTTCCTGCCCGTCGTCTCGGTCAGAAATAAAACGAGTGTGGGACTAGGTCCGTGTTTATCCCTGGAGGAGTAGGCATAATCAGTATTATTAGGGTTGACTCAAAGTCACTGGCATCCCGCTTATTATTTTCTCTATACCGGTCATTACGCCCAGACAGACCTTTTAAGATTAATACAGCATTCTGATTTTGGGCCTTGCAGTGTACTCCCATCTCTCCCCCTGCCATGTTGGTTGGTCCTCCTCTCCACTGGCTCCCAGACACCATTCGGTTTTCTTCACAGCCTTTGTTCTTGCTTACCAGTGTGCCAGCCATTCCACACTAGATTTAATCTTCTGTCTGTTTTCTATCTGCACCCCCAGCCGTCTCCTGAGATTTTCTTGATAAATGTGTCTCTCTCTCTCTCTCTCTCTCTATATATATATATATAGATGTACAGATGGGTGACAAACAAAAGGAAAAACCCCTATAGTGTGGGGGTCCGGTGGCTCTGTTATGCTGTGGGGGGCATTTTTCTGGCATGGTTTGGGTCCACTTGTCTCCTCAGAGGGAAGGGTCACTGCAAATCAACACAAAGTTATTCTGAGTGATCACCTTTATCCTATGATGAAACATTTCTATCCTGATGGGAGTGGTCTCTTCCAGGATGACAAGGCCCCCATCCACAGGGCACAAGGGGTCACTAAATGGTTTAATGAATATGCAAATGATGTGAATCATATGCTATGGCCTTCACAGTCACCAGATGTCAACCCAATTGAACACCTATGGGAGATTTCGGACCGACGTGTTAGGCAGCGCTCTCTACCACCATCAGAACACTAAATGAGGGAATATCTTTTGGAAGAATGGTGTTCCATCCCTCCAGTAGAGTTCCAGAGACTAGAATCTATTCTAGACTAGAGGTAGAATCTATGCCAAGGCGCATTGAAGCTGTTCTGGCGGCTCGTGGTAGCCTAACACCTTACTAAGACACTTAATGTTGGTTTTCCCTTTAATTTGTCACCCGTCTGTATGTATATACTGTGGTTTAATTATACTATTTAATACAGAAACACACACATATACATGTATCTGCCTTATTATACATTTTACCATGTTTTTCAGTTCTTAAAGGTTCTGGTTACTCTAACATGTGCTGAAATAATGAAGCAATCTCTACATATCGGTGACTCAGACCAGAATATTTTATTATATATTTGGATTCTTATCTGCACTGTTTTGTTGGCAACATGGCACTTTTCGCGACACAGACACAAGACAAGGACTCTATAGTTAGCCTGGCAGTGTACTTGTCTTTTTTCAAAGGCACTTATTACAGTCCTTTTCTTGAATGGAAAGTATTGCTTCATGCCATGTAACATACCATTAGCAAGTTGAGAGTTAGGCCTATATAAAATATTAGTACTGTGGGTCAGAGAGCTGACTGACCAGTATGAACAGCCATTTTCAGGGGAAAATTAACATTTACCCAAAGCTGGGTAAACATTTACCCATATGTAGTGCTGAAATTAAGGTTTAGACAACTTCAGTTTGCTAAATGGAAATCATGTTTAGACACAGCCCGACCCTCCTTTGAGTGAACCTTCTGTTTGTCTTTTTTAATCTGCTCCACACAGAGCTCTATATCCTAATGTAACCATCATTCCTGAATGAACCCAATGTTTGGTTCAATGAAACCAATGTTTAGGCCTTGTGTTTTCAGCGTTGGAAAATAATTCAAGTTTCAGGTCCCCGAAATGACTGCACTGTGGTTCTCTGTTTTGTTCTGGTGGAGAGAGAGAGAGAGAGAGAGAGATGGTGAACGTCTCTTTAAAAAAAGAAAAAAAAAGAAAAAAAAAGAAAAAAAAACAAAAAAACAGAAAATGTGTGCTCCATTGTCACAGATGCATAAAAGATTGACTTGTTATGGTTTTGAGCGGGGTGGCGGGGTGCGGTACGCTGGACACATCTTGCCATTTGCATTTTTTTATCTTCCATTGATTGTGCTCCGTTTGTGTTAGCAGTGCATTGCCGTGGGGCTAATGAATTATTTGCCAGTTGACTGGAGCAGAGAGCGAGAGAGCGAGCCATCGGGAGAGAGGGAAAGAGTGAGCCAGGGAGAGAGAGAGCCATAGAGAGAGGGAGCCATAGAGAGAGAGAGAGAGCCATAGAGAGAGAGAGAGCCATAGAGAGAGAGAGAGCCATAGAGAGAGAGAGAGCCATAGAGAGAGAGAGAGAGCCATAGAGAGAGAGAGAGCCATAGAGAGAGGGAGCCATAGAGAGAGAGAGCCAGGGAGAGAGAGGATTCAGGTGTGGAATGAGTTTGGGTGGAACCATCCAACCGACTCTGTTGTATTCCAAGGTCCATTTGGCACAGAAAAATGGAAGTGCCTCTTCTCCCACCTTTAGTCTCTCAACTCAACCTACCCCAAAATTTTTTTTGCTTTACATACTCATAAGCACAGGGGTCTGTAGTCACAAATGACTATATTATGGGAGAAATTTGATAAAGTCTCACAGAAGCTCGACTCCACCTGAATCTGACCTTTTTTCTTTTGACTGTGTAGTCCCAAGGGAGGTTTAGCGTTTCCTCGCTCAGGGACCATTTAATGGCGATGGAATGAGAGGTGTCTTTTGCACAAACCAGACCTCCATTCCACAACACTCTCGCGTTATTTAAGAACGTCTAAACTGAATACCCCTCTAGCATCTGACTTAGAAATAATCATTAAAAAATATTGAGATATTTGTACAGTTATTAGATGGTCTTGATTTCTGAAAAATCAATAGCACTCCACACCCCTTGGTCGTACCCCCCCCCCCCCCACATCACCACCACCACCCCCCAAAAATGGGTTGAACAGATTTGGTTGCATTCCTTTTGTGCCCCCTGGTCGTTGTAGTCATAACAGCCTGCCCCAGTTCTGGGGCCGATTCAAATTACATCATCCCTCAAGTATGTGGCCTTACGCACGGATACGTTCGTTGAACTGTAGGTGCTATCGGCTGCAACTCAAATGTTTTACTAGCAGCATATTGATGTAAGGGTGTTGGGTTGTCTTGGCTGAGAATAAAAAATTATAGTGACAGTTGCGTTTGGATCTTTCCGTAGAACGAAGAAAAAAGAAACCTCAACCTAGGCGGCCATGTTGGATTTGACAGTTTGCCGGATCAGCTGGTCAGTAAATCAGTGACACAGGGCTTCTGCTTCAACATACTCTGTGTAGGTAAGTTGACCACCACCATTGGAAACCATCATTTTCCCTGGAACAAACTAAATA
This sequence comes from Ilyophis sp. 1 JC-2022, assembly GCA_022702515.1. Lineage (NCBI taxonomy): Eukaryota > Metazoa > Chordata > Actinopteri > Anguilliformes > Synaphobranchidae > Ilyophis > Ilyophis sp. 1 JC-2022. The sequence continues at coordinate 28,300,465 of CM040401.1, forward strand.
AAGTGATACCGTTTCCATGACTAAAAATGAAGGGAGAGAACATGTGTGGATAAACTGAAGCCTAACTGTCACCTCCTTGAACTGTAATGACTGAAATAAGTCACACTTTCCACTGATATAAAACACAATAAAAATGAAACAAAGGAGCATGCAATATTGTTATTTCTAAAGAATAAGATGTCCAAGAAATGGCACAAAATGAAACGGACGTCAAAGATAATGGCTGACTGAAAAGGAGGTGTATCGTTGAGAAAGCCGACGTGTAGGGGGAAAAATAACGTTCTGATGAGATCGGACTTTGATTTTGTTTTCCCACAAACTTGTCCTTTTGTTCACCAGGGGAGACGGGCATTGGCAAGTCCACGCTAATGAACACGCTTTTCAACACAACGTTTGAAAACGAAGAGGCCAGCCACTATCAGAATGCTGTATACCTACGGCCCAGAACTTATGACCTGCAGGAGAGCAACGTACACCTCAAGCTGACCATCGTGGACACCGTGGGGTTCGGAGACCAGATCAACAAAGAGGAGAGGTACGGCAGCTTCCCCGAAACGCAGGGGCTGATGCGGAACCAGGAAGCTCTCTGTCAGCGTGCATTCTTTTCCATTTTTGGACCAAAATTGAGAGAGCGCAGGACCAATGGTTTGTTGCGTCTTGGTTGTTAGGTCATGAAAAAGAGGACTGAGCCAGAGGACTGAGAGGAGATGAGATGACTGGCAGAACGAATGCTGTTTGAAAAGACATGAGAAAGTTTGGCAAGGGGGAGGGGGGTGAGGGGTGAGAGAGGAGGAAATTCTTGGGTTTGAACTGCAGCTGTGGGAACGAGTGTTTGTGTGACCTTGGAAGGCAAGAGGGCTTCTGAGCTCCCTGTGTGATGTGGAGGGAGGAACACTACCATAATTCATCTGCTTTTGGGACCATGTAGCCGACTCGTATGCCAAAATAATAAGAATTCATAAGACGTGCATTCTGGGGAAGGAAAGAAATGCTGGGAGCTGTTAAAAAGAGCGTTTAAGAGACTAAACATTTTCTTGGCACGTCTTTGCATCGCAACAAACAGTCAGTAAAAAGCCAAGCGCTTTGATTTTATTTTTCTTAAAGACATAGGGCAGGGTGCTGACGATTCTGCTCAAATTACCCTTCTGTTTCAACTGAGACATTGTGTAATTATTGTGCTCCTGTGTTAAATGATACAATTGAGGAAGTAGTTGGTAGTTGTAGTTCTGGTAACCTCAATTCAGGTGTTGTAAATGAGTGCAGTGCATGGAATGCCAGGCAAGGGTGATTTCCTATCCGAATATAGGCTTTCCAATCTTGTTCATTCTTAACCTTGCAGCCGCTATAAAACTGAAGTTGGAAGATTCTATTGAATAGTTATAAAATGTTAAGAATGCATCACATTGGTTGATTCTCCATAGAAGTGGGTTTTTTAGGTTTGTTCAAGCTATGCATATTCCAAGTAATTTTTTCAGTCCACATATTTCGCTTTATCCTTCTGTTTAGGTGCATAACCCGTGATACTTGTCATGTTTCCTGTACATGTCTGTATGAGTGGATTGATGCCGTGTAGTTTAAAAGTAAGAAGACCATGTATAATTGATGCTGCCATTGATTTGAAAAGTTAATTGTAATGAACTACATTGTTATTTTCTGGCTACAGCTACAAACCCATTGTGGACTACATCGACACACAGTTCGAAACCTACCTTCAGGAAGAGCTGAAAATCAAACGGTCTCTCTTCAACTACCACGACACAAGAATCCACATCTGCCTGTACTTCATCGCCCCCACGGGACACTCGCTCAAATCTCTGGATTTGGTCACCATGAAAAAACTGGACAGCAAGGTGAGGAAGTGACGTGTGAAAGTACGCGAGCGCATGGCGTTCCTTTCCAAGATACACGTGTTAACGCCGTTAACATTAAAAGTGCCTCATGAAACAAACAAGAAAAAAGGGAAAGAGGTCCCCTGCCATTGGCGGAGGTTCTCATTGCGGCCGAGGCGAGGGCGCAGATTCGGCCTGCCTCCAGCCTCTTTATTAGTGGGCAGCGCACGTTTCGGGTTAGGCAGGATTTTCCCGTTCTTTTTCTCTTTCCGGTGGATATGGTGTCGGGCGTACCCTGGGAGGACATTCCGCAGAGAATCTAGCGATCTGTAAGCGCCGGCTCCACCGCGGGCCCCGTTTGACCGTACCACTCCGCTGCAGGACACGCCCTCCTTTACCGTGGTGGTGGGACAAGACTTTTTCCCGTTTATTTTAATTAAAGGGTGTTAGGCATACAGATGGCCCGGGGCTGGCTGATGGACCATCTCCAGCTCTCAGAAGGCACATGTAACCGAAATGTGAACAAATCTGTGCAGATGCAAATGCTAGCGACCATTTTTAAAAGCCCCTTGGTTCCAGGTGGTAAGGGTGTCAGAAGCGATTACCCGATGTCACATACATAATTTCCCCCTCATTAAGCAACGGAAGCGTTTCCAGTCCTATCGAAGTGACTTAACAGCCCTGATCCGTGTGCGTCCTGAAATGAAAACGCGGAGAGGAGAAATGTCAGGGGTTGCGACCTGTGCTGTCGCGATGGAAACAGCCGTTGAAGAACCGTGTTGAGAGTGCGCTATAGACAGGCTGGAACATTGCCCTCGGTCTGGACTGAAAAGTGGAAGCACTGGAGAAACCGGTCAATAGTGACACTGGCATTCCATCCCCAGATATAGCAGGAAGCTGTGTGACTCCCCCCGAGGGAGTTAACAGCTGTTACGAGAGTTACAAATCCCTTTTTCCCAGCCTTGTCCATTTTTGTCACGTTAAAAAAAGGGTCTTACTGACGACTGACATTATGCCTTTAAATTCACCGTCATTAGAATCTCTGCGCTTGTCACGAAAGATTTTATATGTAGGTATTATTTATAAAGGTTATTATTATGTAGGAAACGCAAGCTAAAATGGCACATTCTTCTCTATATAGGCCTACAGTTACACAGACATACTTTCCCTGTGTACGGTGTGCCTTTTTTATCTTTTGACCTGAAAGTGATTGGCTGTAGAAAGATTAATAGAGGATCACAGAGTTGAATGCGGATGGCTGGGGAACAACTCCAGTGGAACGCCACTCAAAGATGTGCATTTAAGTGCTTCCTGATATTTGCCAAGTATCCTAGTGCATGGCTGAATGTCTCAAACCACGCGCTATAATCCTAGAGCTCTAGCTCCAGCCAGCTTTACAACCCGCTAGAGTTTTGCCTTTGAGCGAGGGGAGAAATACCTCTTCCTATTGGAAAAATGTGCTTTTCCCGCTTTTCTGTACAAAGCTCCCTGATAAGTTAACGTCACTGGTAGCACACAGAGAAACCTTTGAGAGTAATTTTTTTTTGTTTCGTTTCAGCTCTAAACAATGAAATGAGTGCTTTGCTTTGTATTCCTCCCTGTCTTGCAACCTAAGAGAGGCAAAAAACGAGAGAAAAATTTTTTTTGCTATCCGGTCAAAATTGAGTTAATACCAGAATCGCATTTCTGAATATCAAATCTACCATTCACCTAAATTTCAAATTTCAAATTGTCATGTAAATAGGGACTAGTTAGACCTCCAGAGCCCACCACACAAAATGAATAACTCCGTAAATGTTCGAGTTCCAAACAAAACTTCCGCATGTTCAAACATGTCCGTCATTGATGTGGTTTTAAAGATAGAGATCACTTTATCGGTCTCTGTGATGACAAGTTACTATATAACATAATACTGATGCTCTAGTGTTATAAAGTATTCTTTTTTTAATGACAGAAAATGCCATTCTGTTGTCCAAAATGAGCTTGTGTGGAGTGGAAACTATGTAACCTGCACTGAGGCTCATGGATATTGTAGTATTTGAAATACCAAACTAACAAAAAATACATGATTTATTCTAAGCAAAGTTGAAAAATTCGGAACCGAGGGTCATAACATCAATCATAACGTTTCACAATCCAGGAGAGTCCTGGGATTCGCTATGGCGTAATATTGTGGTTATTGCTTAGATTAAAATCTATGAGTGGGTGAATCAATAGATATGAAAACCTAGATGCCTATCATTCGCGCTGTTCAGATCTATTTTTCTACAATCTATGGTTCAAATATGTCTGCACAGCTGCCAGGGTGTTTAAGATCCATATATAAACAAACGACTGCAGGCATCCCCTGATAAAATCTATGATAACTCACTTAATTCTAAACTAATTTTGTGAAATTTTGGCTTGTTATAAACGTGAGGAATTTCTGTACAACACTTGATTTCACGATTTTCTCAGAACAGCTATGCTATTTGTAAAACACCCTTTTAACTAATCACTTTTAATAGATAGGGGGAGGGTATTGACACATTCCACCTTTAATCTGCCATTAGTCCTCCAAGACTCAGATGCAAATTAGTTTGGGGGCAGACAAAAGAGAGACATTTTCCTCCAAGCATTCATATGCAAGGTATTGTGGGATAGCTACCTGGCAAGAAGTAAAATGCCTGTTGATGAAGGCTATCAAAATGTATGGACTGGACACTCCTTTAAGTATTATTGATATATTTACATTAGAGTTACATGATAATGGTGGAGTCGTGCCAAAATTATTAGGATTTTTATGAATTTATGGTTTAAACACAATTATAATCAAACTTATTCCAATTCATAGCAAAAATTATCCAATCATGCACAAATATAACAATTTCATGACATTTCATTACATTACAGGCATTTAGCAGACGCCCTTAGCCCTTATGTTTTTTTACATACTATCCATTTTCACAGCTGGATATATACTGAAGCAATTCAGGTTCAGTACCTTGCTTAAGGGTGTAACGGCAGTGTCCTACCTGGGAATCAAACCAGCAACCTTTGGGTTACAAGTCCAGTTACCTACCCATTATACTACACTGCCGCACTAATTTCATACAATAGTTCCTGGTTTGTGGGTGTATTTTATGATGAGAAGGGGCAGAATTCACAACACATCCTTAAAGTCTGTTTTCTCAAAACTGTGTATTGCAAAATCGCAATATTGAAACAGTCATATCTCCAGAAATATGTACTCAATCTCATCAAATGATACCTCATTTTGTAGCTCTGTACTTTAGCAGAATGGGATGGAAAAACTCAAAAGGTAAAATTTTGAAGCATGGATCCGGTCACAATTTATTTGCACAGGGCTTTTAAAAAAAACTAACCTATTCTGCAATGGCTCGTAATCTGAACCATAACTTTGATCCAACATGAAAGCTGAACACCCCGCGTCACCGCTCAAGTGTTTCTGTATGGCCCAGTGTATGCACAGTGACTCCCTCTGAAGATTGTCTGAAGAGTCGGACGGTTTCTCAAGGTGGTGCGAGTGCCTCGTCTTTATTCTGACTAAGATGTCTGGCTTGTCTACGTAGGTGAACATAATACCCATCATCGCCAAGGCCGACACCATCTCCAAGAGCGAGCTGCACAAGTTTAAGATCAAGATCATGAGCGAGCTGGTCAGCAACGGGGTCCAGATCTACCAGTTTCCCACGGACGACGAAGCCGTCACGGAGATCAACTCTTCCATGAACGTGAGTCGCCGTGCTTTTCTACAAATTATGAGCGAGTGTGAATTCAGAAACCAGCAATCGGCCTCCAATGTGGTCCTCCACAGTCTGATGTCTGTTGTTACGGCTCTAGATTATTCTCATTACGTTATAGGCTTATCCAGAGTGACCTTTTGCATTTTACATGGTATCCAGCTGGATATACACTGAAGCAATGCAGTTTACGTACCTTGCTCAAGGTACTTTTAGGTTCCCGGCTGAATTCCAGAGCCATTATACTATGCTGCCTTCTCTCTTTCAAACAGGCTGTTTTGCAGTTACATTCTGGGGTAGCCATTCACTGGAAACCCAATCAGTCCGGGCTATTATCTAAGTGCATTGGCAGAGCATGGAGTTTCTATGCGGATCCTGGATCGCTGGTCCGGTCCTGGGGTTGGACATGAAAAGGCCTTTCTTTGTGGTGTCACTGGGTTTACTGCCCAGGGGAATTCTGGGAGCCATAAGGAAACATGCTTGTGGCTCCCAGAATGCTGTCAAGTCCCTCTCAGTAATTTTGGTTGCAAAAAAACTGCTAATCGCATACAATGAGCAAAAAGACGAAGATATGGTACTATAGTATATAATTGTTATCCTAATAAAGATATTGATAAAGATTCTCATGAAAACCACTTCAAAAGGAAAAATAAGTATTTAGTGCCGGGCTGACACTACTTCCTTGTTCATCTATCGTCTTCAGCATTTCATTCTTCTTCTTTGTTTTTAATATCTGAAACGAACCATGGAAACGTCTTTTCTTTACCATGGAAACGAACTGATCACTCACTCATCGTTTTTACACTTTCCAAAACTAGCCTTTTATTCTGTCGATTAGATTTGAGATTTTGAAACCATTTTCTTGATGCATTTTATAATTTTTTTTGCTTGTTCTTTTTATTGTACAGTAATGTAAACGGTTGCGCGTCAAGTTTAAATAACCATTTCATAACCCACCTCCAGAGGTAGAATGCAAAATATCCACACCATGTATACATCCGTACTTTGAAGATAAAGGTTTTTGTCAGTGGCATTCCATTTGCTTTAATGGTGGTGGGTAGGGTAGGTGCATATTTTATTGTTAAAATATTCTGTACACTGTCACAAGCAGACTCGCTAACCAAATACAAATGAGGTAGGGGTTCCAGGTTTGTTGCTTTTTCTCACCCGGGGGGCATTTTTAATTTTTAATTTCACCACAGGCTAGGGTCCCTGTTGAGATTACACCAAGACCGACTGTGGAAACAACTGAAATGAACTTTGGCTTGGAGGAAGGCTGCTGGTCTGTCAGCATGTCTACACTTTATACATGTTTCCTGCTGGCTGACTTGGAGCACTCCCCCAAACCTGCATTTATTTACAATAAAAAACAAAAATAATACATGTTCATCAAATTAACCAGAATTCACCCACATACAGAAGCACAACTTGGCAAGACCGTAACATCTTGCCAACATCCCCCGTCATTGTTTATGAAATAAGTTATGAATGCGCAAGAGTTTTTCTCGACTGTACAGATTGAGGTTGGGAAGGCATTCATGTCTGTAAAAATGTGGGGTCAAACATTTTTCTGGGTCCCAACAAATATTTTGCTGCGTGAAATAAACAGAAACGCCATTATTCACTCGGAGTTACTGACAGGAAGATCCTTATATGATGTTCGAGTGGAACAGCGCTCTGTTATTTAGCTGCCCTTTTCACAGTCTGCGTACTTGCACATCCTGGGTGGTGGCAAAAGCGTAAGTCTCCGAATTACGCCTAAAGCACGATTCAACAATTAAGCCTAAAGCAGGATTGCAGAATGAAGCGCAGTTGAAAGGTGCCGGAGCAGGTTGTAGTGCTTCCACCCCAGGGGAAATGCCCCTAAAAAGGTCAGAAAGGGACATACCGTGGCTCTGTTACCGATAGCGATAACAAACATGTTTTTGAGTCATAGCTTTAAAACTGGTCTCACAGGGTAGAGGCTGAGACTTAATGCTGCATCAAATCAATGGTAAACTGATCTCTCCTCAGAAAAGGCCACAGTCTTCTCTCCCTCTGAGAAACCCATCAACCTTTTTTTTACCATAAGGAAGTAAAAAAAAAAAAAAAACTTGCGACCCGGGGCAGGATGGAAGTGTAACTTGTGTGAGACTGTCCCTGGACATTTGTCCTGGAAAAGCATTAAGGCCCCTCCCAAACTTTGTGTTGCAGGCCCACCTCCCCTTTGCTGTCGTGGGGAGCATCGAGGAGGTGAAGGTTGGGAACAAAATGGTGAGGGCCAGGCAGTACCCCTGGGGAGTGGTGCAGGGTAAGTGTACCCCATCTCCCTCACACCCACACATTTAAACCAACCTCCATAAAAGAAAAGCTAAAGATGAACTGTCTGAATATTTATTTTCAAATATGTGCCAAGGAAAGGAAAAAGGTGTCCACAATTACTGAATTAAATGTTCATGCTTAAATGGCTTTATCAACAAGCTGATATAATATATTTTTAACGATAATTTATAAAAGAAGACTGAATATTTTGTATGCGGGTGCCAACCATATAGTGTCATGGTTGCAGTGAGGACATTTGAAGCCAGCAGGGAATGCAGTTTTTGTTCCTCCACTGTTCCCAGTTCATGCTACCACAGTGTGGCAGGGATGTTTTCTGTTCAGATCTTACCTCTTCAAACTGATCGGGTACCTCTATCAGCCTGGCCGCGGACCTTCATACTCAACACCACAGGCCGGGTGTATGTTCTCTTTTGCTCCAGCTTCTGTTGTTAGTGACTTTCTTTGCCTAAACAAAACTAAAAGTATTTTTTTTATTACATTTTGGTAATTGATGCGTCATTGTCTGAAAATAGTACTTGAGCCCTGTGCTTGTTGTACCACAGCGTTTTTGCAGGAATACGCAGCTGTAAATGTGTTGGGCTAATTAATTAAAAGGACTAATTAAGTTTGGCCAGTTGGTTGGAATTGGCAGATGCACGGCCCGCTAGGAATTGAATTTGATGCCCCTTGTCTGGGTTGCATGGTAACGGCCATCACATGGAAGCACGTTATCCCGTCTGGAGGACGTCCTAACCGCACGGTAAAGTCCTCACAAATCTGCATATCGTCATGGCAGCGCCAGGTCTGACGCTTTAGGGCTGTTAAGGGGGTGGGGCTTCACCCCTCCCTACCTTCCACACCCCACCCCCACCAAAGCTCATTGTTCATGGTCACAGTCACTTCATCCCTGCGTCCTGAAAATTTAATGTCTGCTCTCCAGAAACGTTAAGAGGGGCACTGCTACAAGTACATAATCATGTGAGGGTAGAGATGAATTACCAAAAATTTTAAGAATAACCTTTTTTGAATAACCTTTGTTTATGCGGCATTTTTCATATAGTTTAGCAGCCCAAAATGCATACTATTTCTCAAAAAAACTTCAAAATGAAATAATACAACAATGAATAAAACAGAAATGTGTAACATATGTTGTATATGTTATTGGATTCCCTCGTTTTCTGCACATATGATTCGCTGCTCATACTGGTCATGGCGACCGTAGATGTCAGCTGGGCTGAGGTAACACACAAAGAGCTTTGATGACTTCCTGTCTCGCCCACTCCGAGCTCGCCCTCGCCCCCCCCAGATGCGTGTGACGGACAGGAGGCTGTCTTGGCCCCTTCTGGCGACCGCTCCCCTGTGCGCCTGTAATGCGTTTCTCTGTCCCACGTTAACATCACGCGATCCCAGGGGTGCTAATAGGCAGGGGTCAGCAGATTGCATTCTGGGCCACAGCGGGTGGTCTTTCATAGAGAGAGCTGTGACATACCAGATGCTGAATGTTTTCGCTGTCGCCGATGGCCTCTTACTTCATTTCCTGCATTCTTCTCCCACTTTCACTTACATTTCTTAAGGAATTATACCAAATAAAGTCTTGCAAATATTTTAGGTACATATACATACATACATGTTGGCTTGCATGCCATTTTCTTGGTTTAGTGTTGTAGACAGCATATTTGAAGGGAATACTGTAACATTGAAGTATAAAATATTTTTTGTGAAAACATGAAATGCATAAAATTATATGTGTAAATAAAAAAATAAAAAATAATGATACTGATCCCAGAAGGTATCTCTTTTTCAAAACTGTTTGAATACAAATAATGCAAACAATGAAATATTTATAAAGTAGATATTGGACTACTACAAACTGAATTTTGTCATTTCCGAGCCTTCGTTCATCAATACACCAGAAACAGCATCCTGGCATCCTTCATTCCCATCCTTGAATTCTCAAGATGTGACTGAGATATGAAAGCAGGAAGTGACTAGCACCCTCTTTATGAGCGCTTGCATGGGACATGCAGCTGGATCTACTGTGAGAACCTCAAATGAAATAACAAGCCAAACCCCAAAAGGGGACTAATTAAAATATTTCCAGTTTCCTGCCAGATGACCTTATATAATTTTTCCTTTTTTTGTCTTGCATCATATTACATCATTTATTTGCCTATTGCAGTGACCTATAGAGCTGACACTTTTGCATATTTAGCCATATACACAGCCGAACGTTTAGCAACTTGTATGGACCAATTAGGGTACCTTGCCTTGTTCCCCACCAGGGAATTGAACCAACAATCTTGCAGACTTCCAGTCCCTTTAAATGGATAGTTCACCCTCTGGGTTTTTAAAATATAATTTCAGTTTCAGTGTAGGTTTTTGATTAGCCCAATTTCTGCCTGCTGGCATTGCAATGGTGGCTATTAAGGCATTCAGGGCTTGTGTCTATAGGAATAAATTCAGGTAACCAGGTTTCCAGAGCCTATACAAACTTATTAATTTATAGCATTTATTTACAATTGCAAACTTAAATATAATTTTTCATCTGCCAGTAGGCCTACTTCTGTCCTTGAGAGCAGTGGTCTCATGTTGCATGCACCATAGGAAATAGTTCCAACTAAAAATAATATTAAACATCATTTTTGAAGAATAATTGGGTATTATAAAAACATAATATTGCTGTACAAGCTGCTAGCTGCTTTGAAGTGACTTGAAGTGTATTTTCTTGCTTTAGACCATAAACTCCTGATTGCCCCCATACCAGTAATGCCAGCAGCTCATCAGAAACATCTCTAAATATTTAAAATATCCTTCATCGCACCCAAAAACTATCCCTATAACCGATATATCACACTTACCAGTGTGAGAAGGGGCCCTGGACTGAAATTCTTGGTTCAGGAGGAGGACCAATGAGAGAACTGATTTACCCACTAGAAGCAGCAGGCTCAAATCTGATTGGACAGATCCACTCACTTCTGCAGACCAATTTTTTTTTTTTTTAAAGTAGAGTTGAGTTGTTTATTTAGTCTGATTCTCTTCAGCGACCGGATGGCTCTGACATTTTTCAGGCGGCTTTATCGTGGGAGCCGCGTTTTAAAGTCTCGCTCAGACATTATTCGGTTTTTAACGTTCCCGTTTTTTGTCATCCTCGTGGGTCATGAAGAAGGCCTGAACAGGTATCCACAAGGTTCTCACATGGCTTAACATGTGTTTCTCATTACACAAAGCTGACATGCCTTTGACGCAGCCCATAACACAAATGTCTTTACGGTCAGGAAAGGGGAAGAAAAAATAAAAACATGTAGAGCGCTTCTGAAAATGCCGCTGAGAGCCTCAGTGTTAAAGATACTCTTTGAGACTGTTTCCTGTGTACAGCTCTCCACCAATTTTAAGAGTCATTCCAAAGAAACTTGACCATTAACGTAGGGGTCTTTACCCAACCGTCTTTGCTTTCCTCTGAAAACATCCCCCGGGGCGTCCTGGGCCCACTATGCTCAGAAATTAAGCTCATTTTAGTATGTTTTACATTTATTCTACAATCCCATTGTGATGTAGTTTGTGATGTAGTTTGTGATGTAGTTTGTGATGTAGTTTGTGATGTAGTTTGGGTCAAACTGAAGAGAGATTAAGAATGCATGAAATCCCTCAAGGGCTCTGTTTATAAACCGCATCTGACTTCACTGTCACCCGTTACCCTGTTGGGAGAACAGATCCTTAAATGTAAGAATGTCTGTAACCTTAGAGCATTTGAGGAGGGGGGGAGGGGGTTACGCATATGTCTAGAGCTTAGGGGTTAGCCTGGGTCCACATTCTAACAACAGTCTCCCATGAAAAGGTCTTGGCCAAAGTTTCCACATTTGAGCATTAAAGGAAAACTTGTTTTTGGAATTGGTTTTTTAGTTACAGAAACTATTGTCATCAGGAGATAAACTTCACATTGTAGAGTTTCTTGACTAAACGCTTGATGGCGGTTGACTGCGAATGGAAGTTGTGGTCCGGGCGCGGTTAGCTTTGAAGGGATGGGAAGCAGCGATGGCCGCCCATGTGACGCGAGCCGCTCTATGTTGTCGACAGTGGAGAACGAGAGCCACTGCGACTTCGTGAAACTGAGGGAGATGCTGATTCGAGTCAACATGGAGGACCTGCGGGAGCAGACGCACACCCGTCACTACGAGCTATACCGCCGCTGCAAGCTGGAGGAGATGGGCTTTAAAGACACCGACCCTGACAGCCAACCCTTCAGGTGAGCAAGAGCCTAGTCAAATTGGAACGCTTTGCGTGCGGACGTGGACGCGAGCGCTTTGAATTAGTGGGCAGAACAGCATGTGGTATTACTGCTCCAATATAGGTCAGCCCAGAGAAGCATTCAGGACATGAAATTAACCTTTTCACCCACTGGCCAGAGTGGCTTGTGGATTCTAAAAATCACCAGCCATTTTCAACATTTTACCCGCCACATTACCTTTTACCATATAACACAACCTGGTTGGTTACTGGCCAAAGTGGCTGCTAGAGTAGAAAATCTTAGCAGCCACAATGAAAATTTTTACCAGCATTTGGCTGGTGGCGGGTGTTAATTTCACACCCTGGAAGCATTACTGTGGAACAGACTACTTCTTCCTGGGGGCTGGATTCCTCTTTTAAATGGTGCATGCGGACCAAAGATCTTCCATGTATTATATGAAATAGCCTAATATATGAAGGAGATGTACTATTGTGTAAATGGAACATACGCCTTATTAAAGCGCAGTAAATATGTATCACTCTGTTGCTAGTGGGAGGAGGAATGCTGACACTTACTTTGCAATTCTTAACACAAGGAGGAGGAGTCATTTTCTTCTCTTTTACCATGTGCAGCCTACAGGAGACGTATGAGGCCAAGAGGAAGGAGTTCCTGGGGGATCTGCAGCGTAAGGAGGAGGGGATGAGGCAGATGTTTGTCAACAAAGTGAAGGAGACTGAGGCAGAGTTGAAGGAAAAGGAGAGAGAGGTGAGAAGTTGCTGAGGGGTGTGGGGGGGGGGTTATTTCACAAAGGGAACCCCCAAAACGCTGTGACAGCCCCCTTGCTTGCTCAAGCTTTAAGTGTTTGAGCTCAATGTGAGTTTTCTCTTGCTGGTAAGCCAAAAATCATGCCTTGCCAGGGTTGTTCAGACAACAGTTCGCCTACTGGTTGTGTGAACATGAGAAACCACTAGATTACCGGAACAGTTTAATATGGCTGTGTTCCCTGTTCTATATTTGAAAGCGGCTATAGTGGTGATGATATTTTTCACAGTTGGCAGGAGCAAGTTTTGTTTTATAATTTAAACTACAGCTAACAGTGCGCTCAAGTTTCTGTTTGAGTGTTTGTGATCAGCAAACCAGTTTCAGCTGAATTTTGGGGTGCGACAGTATTTGCTTCGATGCAGAATTATGATCCCTGTTACACCCTCTTGTTTGCTGATGAGCTCACCATGCAAACGCTTTTTGGCTGAGACATGGTTGTGCGGCGCGTAGAATGGGAGCAGACGGATGCACACTATGTCCATCCACAACCAACTGGCATAGCACACCTGCCAGGTCTCCTGAGCCAACCGCCACGTTGCCTAGTCGGCTACATTCATAACGGGCAGTTCAGCTACACAGGTGCGCTTTCTCACTGTGCCCAGTACCAACCTTTAGGGCAGGCGTGTCCAATCTTATTTGAAAAGGGCCGGTGTGGGTGCAGGTTTTTGTTTTAGACTAGCTCTAAGACACCCGATTCAACGAATTAAAGAATCATAAGTCTTCAGGCGTCATAGTGCTGGAATGAAATAAAAAAACTGCACCCACGCCAGCCCTTTTCGGATATGACCGGACACCTCTGCTTTAGGGGAAATGTGCAACTGAGAATACAGTGTGAAACTTTTTAGGCTATTCAAAGCACTGGCTGTGTTATGCGGTTGAGCACATTTGCCTGACTATGGAACTCTGGGAAGGTTTTTAAGAAAAATTTCGGATTCCTGGTGATGCTCACCGATTGGTCGGTCTCCCCAGCTTCATGACAAGTTTGAGCAGCTGAAGAGGATGCACCAGGAGGAGAAGAGGAAGGTGGAGGAGAAGAGGCGGGACCTGGAGGAGGACATGAACGCCTTCAACAGGAGGAAGGTGGCGGCAGAGACGCTGCAGGCCCAGTCTCTGCAGTCCTCACAGCCCTACAAGAAGGACAAGGACAAGAAAAAGTAAGAGCTTCTCTCCGCTTTCCTCTCCTCCCTTTCTCCTTCTATTTATCGCTCTTTCTACTTGCTGCTTTCCCTCTTTCTGCTGAGAAGCGACAGCGCAGGAGGGTGGGGGTGGCCGGGGCTTGGTAGTGATGGACGTTCTGTCTCATCACCAGCGGTCCTGGTGAGGTGGTATGGGGTCATGCTGGAAGTGGCAGCTTGATAGTACATGAAGGGTCTTGTTTTTCCCCAATAAAGGGGGGATATATTAGTTATTGTAACTAATTGAAGGAGATTTTTTTCTTGGGGCAGGAGCACGGCAATGCGATTTTTTTACACAGTAACAGGGAGAGGAAGAAGTGTTATTTGTCATGGTACAAGATTCAGATCTATCCCGAGACGAGCGCCAGCAGGCGCCATCTTGTGGATACTATGTGCTACACTTCCTGTGTTCTGCCAGCTTCTAAACCTCAGTTCATCCATTTTGTGGTTTATACTGGTGATGCTTTCTACATTTTGATCTTTTTAAAGAAATATTGTTTGAAGGTGATTTAAAAAAAATAAAAAACAAACAAACAAAAAAACACCCACAACTGTCATTATATAAGTGCACATTGTACATGTTTCACTGAAGATAAACATGGGTTTCCACGGTGATAATGACCTTTTTTTAAGCATCTCCGATCTGAAGATTAGGAAGGAATGGCAGGTGTAGATTTTCACTTCCTCACCTTAAAACAATGAAAGTATTTTTCAATTTTCAGGTTTTTTCTATAACCACCAGTCAGTCTTCAATTTGAGAAGAAATGTGTAGTTTTAGTGTCCTCTACTGAAAGGTCAGTAAAACTGCAACTTGCACAGAATCTAAATTTAATATGTGGGTCACAAATGGATGCACTGAGGTAGTAGTCTTTTTCACTCATGTTGCCTCTTGCCCCCCCCCCCCCCAACCAATCACCAGTAGTTCTCTGATTTATCACTTCAAAGTTACATTGCATGAATCACAGTTCAAAATATCAACATTTGTGTTTTTAGTCGTGTAGTGTTGCATTTTTTCAAATTCATGCTCACAGTTTATTATAACCATTGGTTTGTATTATTTGACTTCATGTATTTTAATTTGTTTATTTTGTTATGTTTTGTCATTTCTTTTTTCAGTTAATTTTTGGGCACTACAAACCAAGCCGACCACGGATTTGTCTTCCATCACCATAGCAACGTCAACATTTGCTTCTTTTTTTTTTTCTTCTCTTTTTTAAACATTCCTTTATGACACTGTAAGTCGACCAAAGACTTAATGCGGGGGTGAGAGAGTGAGATAGTGAGAGAGTGAGAGAGTTAGGTCCTGAATGGCTGATTGTGGAAGTGAATAGCCACACCCTTTTCTAAGTTCTATCATGCTGTTAATTATGTGGAACTTTTTTTATCCATTATTTTAAACACTTGGAGACTTTTCTCGATGGGTCATAATGACTGATAAAGAAAAGTAAGTCGGAACAAAATCATGGACTCTAAAGGTTCTCCATTTTTAGGATCATGGTACTAACATTTGTGTCAACCTGTTCCTGGAGCGATTACCCAGGTGATCATGGTAACACTGAGGGGCTGTGTTAAGAGAACACATCACCCGCCTTTGTCAGCGTCAAATAATGTCTGAAATCTGAGCCAGTCTAGGCATGAATTACTTTATACATAGCATTAACATCAACTGAATAATTAGCTACTTGTATGTATGTTTATAAATACATATATATATATATATAGTTGCCAGTGAAAAAACCATAAGTCCAGTCTTAAGTCTACAAAATATGAATTTCTCTGGTGCTGTTTGTGTATTAATCCAAATGTGTGTATATTTTAAGAGCTTACGTGCCTTTAGAATTTATACAGATATACATTGTTCTACATTCCTAATAAGCGTACACTAAGCAATATCACACAATGTTGTATGTAAGAGTCTTTGTATATACTTCAGATAAACTCTGAGAGGTGTCAAAAGTCCTCATAGTTTGCCTTTCATCCATATGTGGGGTTTTTTAATGTTAACTGTGAAAGGGGAGTGCTTTATTCCACTTCACTGGAAATAAAGTCAGAACCTCCCTTTGCAAGTGTCCCCACTGCATCTCCACTTTTCCAAAAAATAAATAAACTGTCTTCCCCATTCGCTGTGACAATAAATTCACCTCTTTCCTCCCCAAACGGTTCCATGCTAATTTAGCCTTCATTTTTCAGTGTGTTTCACTATCCTTAGACCCACGCATTCTGTCTTTAGTATGATATATGCTTTAGTAACTTAGAAAAACTAAAATGTTCAGCATGTGCATGTCTCTAATGATAGCCGCTAGCTGGTTGATAGTGCATGACATAAAAATGCCACTTGAATTTGCAGCACTTGGGGGACTTGAGTGTTATGCAAAATCTTTGAGGTTGGAGAGAGGTACGTTTGGGATTCGTTGACTGCATCATTGTAAGGGGAAATGGTGATGATATTGCTCAAAGATGCTGACCTGTATCATCTGTTTGTAAAGTAGATAGCAGCTATGATGCACTATGTTATGCATATTGATAAAACACTTTCGCTGCTTTTGCACGATAGAGCTTTTCTCTGTGTCGGAGTTTCCTGGTTGTAGAGAGGGTTGTCTTGTGTGGAGAGCGGGGTGCTGGAAGGACAGGCTTCCGCGGAACGGGCTTGGTCCCATTAAATTCCGTGAGAACACAAGCGAAGAATTCTCTGAAGAAAGAGTGCGTCCCGGCGTGCTAATAAATCTGTGGCTTACGGGACATGCTGATCTTTTTGGGTAGGGGAGAGCCAGACTGTAGTACTGGCGTTACGCTCGCAGGGAAAACGGCACGTAATGGCTCACTTATCGCTCTGCGGAGGCCAACTCCGTTCCCCTCTGTTCCAGCGCTCCGTGACCTTAAATACTCTCCTGTTCGTGACCTGGCCATCTTTCCTCAAAACAAGTGTAGCTTTCCCCTCTGGAAGGGACTCCTCTACATCAAGAGTCAGTAAAGTTAAAGGGTGCACCATATCAAGTCTCTGAAAGGGAATATGAATAATTAATACATATTTACTCACATAATGGATTAATGTATTAATAATAATTTCTTAAGGGAAAAATATAAGTTTTAAAACCCGCCACTATAGTTCGGAAGTTTGGAATTCTGAATTTGATAGACAAAATGCCTCATTATACCTAACTATTTTATTAATGCAGATTGCTATTTGCTGCGGTGATGACATGGTAGTTGGTTGGCATTAATTTATCAATAAATCAGGCAGTGGGATGGACTGTTTTTGCTGTTTCTGTGCTTTTGAAACATGATTTTAAAAGATTTCCAACAGTTATATATAAGTTGTGCTCTATTCAAAAAGGGTTATTGGTGTGAAAAAGAAAGAGTGAAGCATAACACAATAAAAGTAAATCACTTTTAACTCCCGTGCACATTCTCTGGGTCTGCCAGGTCTCTCTGGGTTTCTTTATTTTTTGCAGACACATTTTATTTTTGTTTTAGTCAGCGATCTGCTACACCTCTGCGACACTCACCGTAACACTTGAGCTAGCTTGCTCTGTCTTTGAGCTGTGCGTGAAACTTTGTGGAAATCCGGCTCCACAAGTTGCATGAGAAAGCCTCTAAGGAGATGAAGGACAACCTTTGTGCTGTCCTTATTGGATTTGGGTGGGACTATTACAAAATCAGATTTTGGTTGGAGGAACAGATTTCTCAAGGAGGACCCCCACACAAAATCAGTGTAAGTATTTAACTGTTGCTTTGAGTTAGACGAGCTCAGAAACTGGTGAAGCGTCGCTCAGCAAACACAAACCTGTTATTGTTGCTGTGTTGGAACGGGATTGACAGCAACAGCAGGAAGTTCTGCAGAAAACAAATATGTCCGCTTGGCATGTATTTATTTAACTAGGTTGTGGTCTACATGTATCCCTTAAGTAAGGGTATGTTTCAAATGACATGCATTCCCCCAGCTGCATGTATTCATTTGATTAAGGTTTGAGAAACGAGTGTTTACAGAGCCTGCTCCTTAATCATAAGGGAGATTGGCACCGGTACATTAAATGTACATCCAGTACCTTTATCACACTCAAGACTAGAAATATATTGACTGATGCATGCTGAAAGTGGATGGACCATGTGATGTTGCAGATCCTTTGAAAAGACTTAACACATCCATCTTAATGGTTGATAATGTGTTATTGTGCAAACAAGCTTCACTTAGGCACATACTGCATTCACAAAAAAAAAAAACTTGTCTGAGTTTTTTTTTTTTTTTTTTCATTTGCCATACGCTATTGACCTCGGATTTTTACATTGCATCTACAGTACATAAGTATCAACGTTTGTTAATGTTGACACAACAAAGTATTCAAATCGAATTGGTTTGCATGTGAAGACTTTCAAAAGTACTTGAAAAGTAATCTGTTCTTCTCTCAGAATATCACTTCCATCATTATCATCAAGTAACTTGGTCCAGGATGTATGGATGAAGAAACACAGGCTCAAATGACTTAATTACAATTTGGGAAGAGATATTCTAAGATTTTTTTAGGGTCCAAGCATCACAGGTGCTGGAACCTTATTGTTTTGTTAGGATTCCAGTTTATTTTTTTCTTGATTTGACCTCAAAATTTCTATTAGCTGTTTCACCAGAGGCTTACCAAACTGGGTAGGTCAGTTTGGATGGCTGAACTGTTGCCTCAGTTTAAATATAGTGCAGCTGGTGTCGCTAAAACGGGAACGTGATCGAGAGTTACAAAATTTGCTCCAACAAAAATGTACGATTCACATTAAATTTGGCATGCTGCATCTATGGAATTAGCTCCATACAAATATTAATTTTCTTGTGGTTGTTTCAAAGGCTGGCCATTGGGCAATCCAATCCAGTAACTTTTAAGAACATGGTTTATCTTACAAATCCCTAATGGTTTGAAAGTTATGAAGATATATATTCATAAATCTAAATGTCAAACTTATGATAGTGGCCTAATCAAAACGTGGTGCTATATGTAGAGTTTTATAGATTTTTTTAAAGTTTAAAAAGCTGCATCATATCTCAAA
Source organism: Ilyophis sp. 1 JC-2022 (assembly GCA_022702515.1). NCBI lineage: Eukaryota > Metazoa > Chordata > Actinopteri > Anguilliformes > Synaphobranchidae > Ilyophis > Ilyophis sp. 1 JC-2022. Next base: position 28,319,591 of record CM040401.1, read on the forward strand.
GTTGATAGTCTAGGGCATTTATTAAGTGGTATCTGAATTGTGTGCTTTTACAAGAGGTCAAAAGGTACAGTGTGTGTTAGGAGTGAGAGTCTATGGTCATTGTAGTTTCTGTGAGAAACCGTAAAGTGTCAAACTTCTGGTGCTAATGGCATGTGAGTGGTAGCAGCGGTCTCACTTACATTACGGGAATTTAGTAGACGCTCTTATCCAAAGCTCCTTACACAGCTTTTGCATTTTCTAGACAAAGTATCCATTTATACAGCTGCATATATAATGTAGCAATTCAGGTTAAGTACCTTGCCCAAAGGTACAATGGCAGTATTCTACCTGGGAATTGAATATTCTACCTGGGAATTGAACCTTTCGGTGACAAGGCCAGTTCCTTAAGCAGTATACAACACTGCCGTGCACAGTACAGTATGGTGCTATATACAGTGCACTCCAAAAGTGACACATTTGTCTGTTGTTTTGGCTCTGTGCTCCAGCACGTTGGATTTGAATTGGAACAGTTACTATGACGTTAAAGTGCAGACTTTCAGCTTTAATTTGAGGGTTTTAACATCCATATCGGGTGAACCGTTTAGCAATTGTAGCCATTTTTACCCATATAAGAGTACCTGAAAATAAGGTATGGAGTATTTTGATGTTGTTGGGTCAGACATCAGGAAGTCATTGCATGCAAAGGATATGCAACCAAATATTAAATATGATGACTATTTCAGTTTGTTCAATGACTTTTGGTGCCCTAAAATGGGGGGGATGTTTAAAAATGTGTGCAACCCCATCTTCACTGTTCCATTTCAAATCCAATGTGCTGGAGTGCAGAGCCAAAACAACAAAAAATGTGTCACTGTCCTAACACTTTTGGAGTGCACTGTATGTATGAGTCCCCCCCTGCCGTCCAAATCTTGCGTTTATATTACCCAAATTACACATTTGTACTATATGTGCAAGTGCATGCTATTTTCTTTCTTTGGATTTCCCTTTGAACAATGATATAGTTATAGCTGCGTAGAAGGATACCCCTTCTACGCAGCCCCTTCTATGTATTGGACCCATTCATTTATTATTATTTTTTTACCTAGGTTATAGAATTCAGTACATGTCATTTGAGATTTGAGCAAGTAGGACACGTTTTGAAACCATACTACATATGGCTTACATGATTCGTAGACCAAGTATTGTACATTTGCCATTTAGTCATTGACATACTGTATGTCGTGTCAGTACAGAGCCAGCTTAATTGAATCTTGAATCTTTTACTTTTGATAAATGACCAAATACAAAATCTCATGCACAGATCTAAAAGCTTAGACATATTGAGCATGTACGTACATGATTCACCACAATTCTTATATTCTAACAATATAAATATTGTTCATTATACTTATATAGCAAGCAAATCTTACTTCAATTATTCTAACAAGAGCAGTACAAATGTTCCATTTTTGTTTATTTTGAGAAGTATATACAAAGGCTGGTGGAGAAGTTAACTGCATGACAGCTTCTTTGTGCTTTGGGTGGCCTCCTGACAGGAGGACTGGAACATAAAAAATCTGAGGTAAGTACTAGGAGCATCCCATTAAAAAAATAACACAAACAAAACAACAACTAAAAACACAGGCGTCCATCAGGCGCGCTCAGCTTCATTTTTTCCAGGGGTCTGGCTGTACATATTAGTTTGAGAATTTAAAAGAAAGTATTAAAACGGGTGCTTTCAGCTGCCTTTGAAATAGCTTTTGGAAAGAGCTTCCATGCTGCTCCTTCCTTACAGAATATCATCGGGGGTTCACATTCTGGAGCAAGTATGTTTGTGTCGAACAAGAAAAGAGGACGGTAAAATACAAACACGATACTGAAAAACAGGATTCCGTTCATGAATGACGTTTTCAAGCAAGGAATACTTCGGTTAGTAACCACTTATAGTGTAACATATAAAAATATAATTTCAACTTGGCCTTCCATCTGCAAGATACATGCACAAATACCTCAGTAACCAGTAACGTGAATGAAAACAGTTATCATTTGAATATAGCTTTCTTTGAGAATGAGCATGGGCTACATTTACACCAAAACAACTGTTGTAAGTAACAAAAATATATATACTTAACATGTGACATATTTAAAAAATCATAGCACTTTGTAATTTCTCATTAAAGCATTTCTTTAAAAAACTGGCTAAGTAGAAAAAAACTGAAACAATCTCAGATTTGTGGCCAAACTCTAACCTTAATGCACTACGGTTATATATATATATATATATATATTTTTTTTAAACTTAAAATGTTGCCAGTTGCAGAAAATAGTGAGGACATTGTGCAGTGCAGTTAGACTGAATCCTGGCTCATGATTTTAAAAAATATATATAAAAATAAAAAAGGCCTTTAAATATGGTATATATAACCGTCTTATATAAAAGTTCAGCATTTGTTATGCAAGTTGGTATTGATTTTAATAAGCTCCTTAAAGAGCATCAAAGTCCAAAACTTGGGGCAGCATTGCTTTGTACACACTACTGCTCATCATATGCTCTGTGCAACACATTTAAGCTATTTTTTATTTTTCTATAACCCACCCCCTACCATGGTAACCTTAGCTACCAGGAGGCTGGAGCGGTGGGCATGGTGAGACAGCCATCTGGTAGGCATCCCCAAAACCTCCGCTGCCATCACCCCCGACCCCCGCTGCCGCCATCTCCTCATTGTACAGGCACCCGAAACCGTCGTAGAACTCATCGGCCTCCTTCTCGCCTCCGTTCACTTTGACCCTCTTGGGCCACCTGGACCTTTCCGTCCATGTCCTGGTCTTCCCCGAGCCCAGATCCGGGCTGCTGGCATGAAAGCTCATGATCCTAGCGGTGTCGAAAATGTACACCGCGTTTGGCGGGAAAGGGAGCTCGAGGCTGTCGAAGTACTCGTCCACCATCTCTCTGCAGCGGATGAGCTCTGTGCTTGCGATCTGTAGCAGAGAACAACACGGGCCTTTGTTGAGAACTCGGCCGTGCATGAAGGTTACTCATTGTAAGGCTCGTGCAGAATTCCTGACCGACCCCCTTGTTTTCTCCGATTTGTCTCTTGAACACAATTATGATATATGCTTTTTGTTATTATAAGTGTTCTGAATACACATAACAGTCAGTCCCCTCCCCCATATCACAGCTGTGGATAGGGCATTTTCTCTAAATAACAGTGAGTCCCCTCCCCCATATCACAGCCGTGGATAGGGCATTTTCTCTAAATAACAGTCAGTCCCCTCCCCCATATCACAGCCGTGGATAGGGCATTTTCTCTAAATAACAGTCAGTCCCCTCCCCCATATCACAGCTGTGGATAGGGAATTTTCTCTAAATAACAGTCAGTCCCCTACCCAATATCACAGCTGTGGATAGGGCATTTTCTCTAAATAACAGTGAGTCCCCTCCCCCATATCACAGATGTGGATAGGGCATTTTCTCTAAATAACAGTGAGTCCCCTACCCAATATCACAGCTGTGGATAGGGCATTTTCTCTAAATAACAGTGAGTCCCCTACCCAATATCACAGCTGTGGATAGGGCATTTTCTCTAAATGATTACAAGCAGATTTGTCCTTGCGTTTACTCCAGTACTTGTTTTGTGTGCCCGTTTTACAGCAGCAGAGCCGTTTCAAGGCGTCGCGCAAAATTTTTTCTCCGGCTAGCCCGCGCAACGAGTCAACGGTGGTCTTTAATAAGATAAAATATAGGGAGGGGGGCGGTTAAGCACAACACGCAAGCCATACACACTTTTACCCGTTTTTCTGGCAATAATTTTTAAAGATACAAAAGATTCCAAGTTTAAAAAATCTGCTGGTGAGTACTTAGTTTCCTCGAGTAAACGGTCCCACCCCCCCGAGTCTATGATTACAGTTTAAGATGTACTCGTACCTGTGCTTTCTTTAACAGATCTGTAAAAACAGAAAACCAGTCAGGAGTCAGCCTCTCAAACTCCAAGGTAATGATCGCCAAGGCCAACGTGGAGCCTTTGAACTGCGAGAGCTGGTGGCACGCCATACAGTGCTGCACCTGCCTGGTCCACAGCGCCACCTGGAGGCAGGGCTTCTTCTGAGCGCACTGCTGGGGAAGATGGGGGTGTCCGGACATCACCAGAGCATGGAACTGTAAAACCGTCAACGAAATAATAGGAGACCAAAAAAAAAGAAAAACATCATCAGCCCTCCCGTCCACCAATCCTAACAATTAACACCAAGGACATCCTTTTGCTTCCCACCTTTTCCCGAACACCCACATCCATGTTACCCCTCACCTTTGTACCCACCTCCTTTTCTTGGCTGGGGTGCAAGTCCCTCTCTTCGCTATGTGCTGTGCTAGTGTGTCTCCCTGTCCAGGTAGTTATTGTCTAACTGCCTGGAAGGCCTATCTTTCTGATTCCTGGTTTGGCTATTGTCCCTGTTTGCATCTACCAGATTAGTTCCTCTTGTTGAAATGTTGTTTCTCTTGTTGAAATCTCTTTAAAAAATGGTTTACTCTGGCTTTTGTAAGCTTTCAAGTCTAGCAAATAAGCCATGTAATTTAAAAAAGGAAACTCGCTTAGTTTTACTGGTTGTTGTGTAACATATCAATGCGAGTGGAGATGTGGAACCAAAATGGCTGAAGTTCATGATTATCACATGCTTTCAACAGAAGAAAATACATTTAAATTTATAAAAATTGCGTAGGGGAAAGGTGTAGATACGGTGTCCACCATTCATGTCATTGAAAAGACCACACCGCCATCACCAGATGATCAACATTATTAAAAGCAAACAACTTTCATGAGGAATGTGGTGGTGCAACAGTTAAATATCGAGAGCCTTGGACATAATGTGTTGGAATCATAGTGTGTAATGTCGAAACCGCAGTTACATGGTTTTCTGCGTATTCAGGGTGTTACCGAACTGTTATACACAGTACTTTGTGCCATAAAATAGAAATGGTTGACAGGTGTATTGTAAAAGAATCTGTTTTCTATGTGTTACAAATTTCTTGTTAAGTTGCTGAGATGTTGGATAAAGAATAGAGCAGTAATTTCCTTAGTCTGTTTACAAGGTAAATCAATGACACTTATTTCCCATTGTTTTAACTGTACTATGCTTGTATGATGTTGGTGTATAATTTAGAAACGATGAACTGGGGTAGACATGAATCGTACAATAATGTACACAGGATATAAAGATGTAAATGACAATTCTGTGAGGCTGAAATTTTAAAGTACAGGTGCAAGCAAGCAATCACGTTTACTTTCACAGGATGCAATTAAAGCCATTCCTGAAGCCGGGCAAGCAGTGTACGCATCTTCCTCTTTATATGAAAAAAAGAATGAAGATGCAGCTTAAATGTATTCAATTCATAAAGCTTTATTTTCCTATTTATACATTTTATGTATATGAATACCGAAAGATTAAATTAGTTCTGGATTTTTTCCCCCACACTGTAAATGGCCTGCGCTTTCTTATTACTGAACAGAAGTAGTAGCAAAGTGCCTTGGCCTGAAATTCCAGCTTAATTCTCAATATTCAGCGTGACATTTTGCAAATGCTGGCTGGTGCAGCACAAGTGCCAAATAGACCTAGAGCACAGTATAATCGCCTTTTGACTGTCACAGCATTCCTGTCCAGAGCCAAGCTAAAAAAGAACTAAATGGAGGCACAATTTCTCAGACCAATTCTCCATTTGTGAGGTGTCTTCAGCATTGCTCTTGAACAAAACAAGTCTGGGTTCCCTTGTGCTTTTTGTATCTATAAATTTTAGATTTTTGAGTGTGTGTGTGTGTGTGTGTGTGTGTGCGAGGGGAGGGGGGGGACAGTTGCTACTTACAATGTGAATGAAGTCGATCGCTGTTGCAGTGTAAAGGTCCCAGTGCAGCTTATCTAGAATGATCCTCTCCATGCGAAGAATCTCTGCTGTTGAAAAGTTGCATCCGCTCCACACCGCAAGGTCCTTCACAGACGCAATCACCTATCACAACAGACACGAACGAGAAAACCAATAAACGTTATATAAAATTAACAACTTGTTCTGTATGAATTATTATAACCACTCCCACCCCAAATTAATGTTCAAACTCTTGAATGTGAATATGAACTCTTGTGCCCATAGTCTAAACATAGCATCACCAACTTGATTAAAGGTGTTTCAAGTAGCAGGTTGTTTATCACACAATTCCTCACAGCAAGCATGATGCATTTTAAAACATCATACATTAGAAACTACTGCATTTAAATCTAGTTTAAACAGTGGTGGACAGTTAATTAATCCTCACTCACCTCATCTTCTTCATTGATTTTAGCAGCAAGTATCAGGGAGGTAATGCCAATGCACTGTAGATATTTGGGCTGTGCCTGCAAAAGAAAAACAATTCACAATATGCCACATTAAGAAATTTGTTTATTACTGGTAGAATCAATTTTACATAATATTGTTCAATTATCCGAACTGTTTGCTCACCTTCACTGATGCCAAAAGCCTGTTGAGAATACACACTCCAAGAGCATACGTCTCTGGAAAAAACCTGAACAATCTGCTCAATTTTCCCATCCACAAAATCACTTCCTGATATTGGAACTGTGAGATATCCGTACCCTATACCCCCAAAAAAAACGAAAGCAAATATGCATAGCAGTTATACGCATGGAATGAATGTTTGGGGAGATCTGATCTTGGTGTTGGAATAGAATAGCCTACTCACCAGTATTCGACCGTTTTTGAAGACAGGAACCTTCCAGAGACGCGTTTCCCTGGCGAGCGCGTCCTCCAACAAACCCACCAGCCACTGGCTCTCTGTGAATCCGTGGTACTTCATAGCAATCCTTATTGTTAGCAGATCTTTCCAGGGAGGCGGACACCTGGAAAACCACACGTACGCGTCGGTCATCATGCAAATGTCAGTTTTGACTTTTGATCATGCGATCTTGCAATGTAGGCTACCTACAGTTAGCCAAATATTCATCAAAGTGAACTGAACCAGTCAAAATAATGTAATGTTAGCCTGTACAATTTTGGGAAGCCTAGATGCGTGTTATTATTACTATTCGCCAGGTTTGCTTTAGAATAGCTCAGAACTATAGGTACATGCTACACAGAAACGCCCCCTTTAGCTAAATCATGTGTTGTAACGTTAGGTTAGCGATACGAGTTTATCGTGTTAATAAACATTTTGTTCGTTATCGTACGATTAAGAAAATAATTTAACATATCGCATATCTACATAGCAAAAGCAGACTCGGCTTAAGGTCACAAGATCTCGCACCAATGAGCAATTTCAGGAAACAAAGCTAGACAACAGGCAGCTGCCATGGGCTCAAAGATCCACCCCGGAGCAGTAATGTTATTGGAGTTTGGTTCGCTAACTTAATTATTTTTAAACCCTTGTGAAGTTTAAGACGTATCGTTTTTAATTATCGTCCACGACCACAGCTAACGTTATAACATGAGGACTTTCTCATAAAAAAGGTAACGATGAAAATGGAACGATTAAAATAAGACAGTGCACGAAACTGACTAACGTTAACCCCACCCCTCCACCAACAATATTCGTTTGAGATACCATTTCAAGCAAAACATTTAAACGACAAATAGCCACCTTGTTATTTTAAAGTGATAATATGTCGGCTTGTGCAGAAGATTAGCACAGTGTTAACACTTAAGGAAGTTCCCCCACAGTTCGCTAGAATGTCTTCATATGGAATTCAAAGGTTGTGCATTTCATAATTATTTCCTTCAAATGCTAGCTTCTTACATTATGCAATTACTGATTTTCGGTTAACTAACGTTAGCCTATATATTGGCGAAATTGGGTACCAGTGGCCAGTTATTTTGCAGAGAAATAGGCTAACGTTGGCTAAGTTAAACATTTGTAATGGGCGGGACAGGGGGTTGCGCTCTCTCGATCGTCAGTAACAGGCTATACAAAAACAGGCCAATTATGATAAGCTAATAAACAACTTTATAATCAGCCTTACCTCTCGGTATCGAAACACAAAGAAATCCTTGGAGCCACGTCGCATTTAAGTCTTCATTCGTCCATTTTTATTGAGACAAAAACTACGATTCAAATCCTCGGAACGAGTTTTGATCGCAGAAGGGGTTGGTATTTTGCTGCAAAGCTTCAGAACGAAAACAAAGGCACATCATACAATGCATTTAATATTAGTTGTATGCTATAATAAAGTAGACAGGAGGGGAGGCTAAATGAAAACAAGAGTAGGTTAACTATTGCAAGACAACCGAGAAGGACAAAAATCAGCAAACGTTGAAAAGAATCAGATCTATTCGCGTTTTGAACGCCTAGGCTCCTCCTACAAAATCCGTCATTTATCTGGTGTGAGTTGGTTTCAAAAACAGGCGAAAATTTGTGTTAGTAGGTCAGACATACGGGCCCAGGGCGAAAAGGGGAAATGTTATGAGCGATCGTGGATTTCCCTACTAAACAAACCATGTATAGCTGTTAGCTCCACTGATAAAAACACGTTTTTTTACCCAAATGGTTTTCAAAACCGGTTTTTTATATTGAGCAATCTGACAGTAGGCTATAGCCTATACTTCTTTAAATTTGAATCTAATGAATGTAACCTCCGTTTACCAAATGCTTGAATTGACAGATAAATTAATTTCGTATATAATTTGACGAATGCTGAAACACCGTGCATAGCCCATTCTTCTTTCTCACTTTGGCTAGATAAACAATATTCTTTCATGAACACCCTTTCTTTTTACCCACTGTGCGTATCCATATGGTTTATAGAAAAACTCAGAACTAAAATAGTCTGCACACCATCAATTTGACCCCAAACATAAAAGGCGTCATAAAATATCAAGACATGAGGGTTAAAAGTATATTTTAAATATATAGCCTACATATATATTTGTTTTGTTTAGTTTTAGTCAGCAAGTACATTTTTTATAGCTTAATTTTGTATCCGTTTTTTCCTGGAACAAACGTATTAGCATACAACCATTATTTGATTTTGTGTCATCATTATTTTCTCTGTAGAAAAATGTTGGTTGTACTTGCTTGTTTGTTGTACTAAACTACTTTTCATTCATGACTGATATAAATCTAGGGGCACTGAGGTGAAAGCTTATGGCTGTGGCCATTTTGTGATGTTTGGCCCCAGGACAGGTATTTGCAGCTATATTTAATATTTAAGTTTTCATTAAAGTACAACTGAAGTGATAAAAAGCTGTAAAAAACAAAAAACAAAAAAACATTTACCCTAAGATGTAGCCTATCTTTAGTACAGCTCTGTATTTCTCTCTTACAGTTGAGCATCTAATACCGCTGTTCAAGAAATATAAGAAAGTAAAAATTGAAATAACTGTACCCTTTAGCGTACCTTTTATACCCTATTACTGCTACTCGTCCCTATTATTTGCTGAGAATCATTTCAGTGTCCAAGGCAAGGAAACACAAATGCATCTCAAACGAAACAATCATTATGTAAATTTAGATCCTCTTCTTGTGCTCACGCAGAACTCAGCATTCATGTTACAGACAGCGGCAAGATATCACTGCTGGATGTAGGAATGTTTGATGACTTCCGATATAGCTGAACTATGTGGATTCAGTTTGGCAAGATTCGGGGACCACTGTGTACTTGACGAACATGTTCACTCACATCAATGTCTTGTATTAACCTCTCTACAGTTTAGAGGTGGAGTCATATAGAACAGAAATTGGATTCCTCCTCTTCCTGGGAGCAAAAAAACAAAACAAAACTTTTCCAGTTCAGTTATGGTAAGGGCACCCAACAAAATGACTGAAAGGCTTGTTAGAAAATTATGGTATATGTTGCATTCTTGTTCCATCAATGATTAATCAAATCTTTCTCTGTGTGAGAAATGCTCATTGGCTGAGTTTGAGATAGGAGGTAATCCCTGTTTCTGGGCTCAAGAATCTCTCTAGGACCAGACAGGCATTTTAATTGGTTCTCAGGTAAATATCTCTTAATTTTCATTGGTTCCAAGCTTGTCATGTAGTACTCGCAGACTGTCCAGATATATTAATTTATTCAATGCTTTCAAAGTAATTATGATCTTGGAATTGTGACGTTATGTAATAAATAATAAATGAACCCTAAAATAATTATTCCTGCTATGCATTTTTTAAAATATGGAACTGTTTTTTACAGTATGGTTAATGATATTTTTTTTCTGAATTGAATGATCATCAATATAGGCCGCTTTCCTTAACTCAAAAGTAAAGATGGATAGGTTTTTCCTGTAAATTTCTTTTCCATAGTAAAAGAGATTTTGTTTTGTGACGTATTCATAGTCCCGCCTCATCAAAGTGAACACCATTGACTGCGATGTGATTGCCGAGGATGGTCCAATCACAAATCTACGCTGTGGAGGTTTTTAGAGGCCGCTTTTAGGATTGGATCATGTCTCGTACTTATAGTTGGGAATCCGTGAACTCGCCGTTTTCAACCAAGGGCGCGGAGTGGAGTGTGCTTGCCTGGTAGAAAATCAAAGTTAGCTTAAATCGTTATTTGTGCCAAGTCTACTTTTATAGTTATTTATGTTAAGTATAAACTTTTTGTAACGATACAACTTTTTCAAAGTTTCTCCCCCCCAAAATAGCTAGATATACCTGCTTTAATTTATCAAATATATAGCTAACGTTATTTGTCTGACGGAACGGAAAAAAGGTAAGTTAACATAATGTTCATATAAATTGGCTAACGTTAGCTAACGTCATATGATCTGTCTAGCTAGCTACCACCATATTGTAACTTAACGTTAGCGTTAACTAGTAGCCCTTTATTAATTGTAAATTATGTGAGATTGTAAACAGTTAACGTTCTAACGTTCCTTTGCTAACGTTAAACTGTCTAGCTAACAGTGACCGGCGGTTGCATTAGCAAGTGCTACGTTAACGTCACTAATTATAGTTTTAATTTCTTCACGTTATTTAAAAAAAAAGTAAGTTTAGTATACCGAGAACTATTATGTAACGTTAACTTAAAACGTTGTTTTTATTTGGTGCCATGAGACTTCAAATGTAGCAGAAACCGCAGCGTAGTTGGACTTGGATTTGCTTCAGTGTGGCCGAGAACATGTCCGGACACAACCCGAGAAGCACTGTCATCGGTATAACGTTATACGCAATGTTAACCATATTTAAACAATGTAGCAATTGTATTGTCTGTCAAGTCAGTTATAGACATCAAATGAGCGAATATAAAGTAACGTTACGTTTGCGATTTTATTTGATAGAATGGCAGGCATCACCAAGCCAAGGCCATAGGCTAACGTTTTCTAACGTTAGTTAGTAGGAGTCAGAGGAGGCATGCCTGGGCATGTTCCATTAGCCTGTTAGCTTTTCTTAGCTGTGTAAATGCATTATTATTGAAACAGATACACGTAGATACTTAACAATTTAAATGTCGGTTAAGTTTCTTCTAAACTCATTGCAAATTAACGTTACAACCGTGACCAACTGTTACAAAAAAAATGCTACATTGTGTTTGTTTATGTAACATTAATTAAATGCAATCCGCAAAAGTAAAAAAAATAAATGTATAAAAATGGGTTCGTTCTAAAAAAAGAAGAAATTGTAATCGGACAAAATCACAATCTGCTTTTGTAGATGATTGACACAGTGCTAGTACCAGTACCAGAGGACGTGCCTTTCACCATCCAGTTGAAAGCACTGTTGGACCAGGAAACCCGGTACCAGCCCAAGCTATGCGGTTTGAGGATCATCGAGTCGGCTCAGGAGAATGGCCTGAGAATGACACCCAGACTCCGGGACTTTGAAGTAAAAGATCTGCTTTCCCTGACGCGGTTCTTCGGATATTCTGCTGAGACCTTCTCCCTAGCCGTGAGCCTGTTGGACCGATTCTTGTCAGTGATGAAGGTAGGTCTTCCAAGACTTGTTGAAAGTGCAAACTTCAGTAAAGTATAGACATCAGGTGAGCATAGCTAATGGAGGATGGCCAGGGCACATTCACTAAACTGTACATACAACCGTTACATTTTTTTTTTTTTTTTTTAACTCATGGGAGCCAGCTGAGCTATTTTTATTCTAAAGCCTTATTCGGATCGGATAAGTTTATAACAATGTCTGTAAAGTAATAGAGGCCTGTCACATAGAACTAGAACTGTCGTTACCAATGGTTACAGGGACGCGCCGCCATGTTGGCGGACCAACCCTAACAGAGACGCTTAACGTTACCACTGAACTCGTAGTGTTCGCTACTCCATGAAACGAGTTTCATGCTAATGCTACTATGATTGCTGTCCTACAATGACGAACTTCTGCACTGCGTACTGATGTGCGAATAAAACTGGGAAAAGGCGAACATGTCCTTTTACATGATAATTTGAGGACTCACCATAGTAGCTAAACCACCAGGCAGGGTGAACGAACTCAATTTTACGACAGAAAGAAGAGACTGGTGGTTGAAAGCAGTGAGGAGTGAGCAGGGTTTAGACAGCAACCAGGCTCGGATTGTTACAGCATAGGCTCGGATCATTAATGGTAAATTACGTTTTATGAACAAATGATAAAGTTAGCCAGTTAATATATACATAACTAACTGGCCTAATGTACATTTATGTGCATTATCTTAATGTTAAAAAGTTAAAAGTGAATTAATCGCTTGGTTTAGCTAACGTTAGTAGCTATATCATTTGTGTGATCGACTGCTACGCCTGCGAAACATTAATGTTAACCTAATGCGATACGTCAAGCATATTGTGAACATCAAAACTGTTCATTTGAACTATTATTACATTGCTAGCGGTGCTACGTTGTACGATGTCTCACAAATAGATTGGATAAACTGTAAACATTAGCTACCTGTGCTGGCCAGGCAGGGTGCGAGCAATATGAGAATCCAGAAGAGGGCGAAAAGAAAATGTAACGTTACGATATTAAGCACCAAATAACAATGTATTTGAAAGTAATAATGAAAGTAACGGTAAATGTACTTTATGTGTTGATTTGCCTTTTATGGTGTCTACAACTGAAGTTCCCTATCGGGGAAAAAAAAGTTATATTCTATCCATCGAGCTAAAATGTTTTATTGCTGAAGTAGGCTACTGTAGCCTACCGTTAATACTTTAACATGTAACGTATCACTTAGCTCCCATATTAACTGCACAAGCACTTTACTTACCAAGGTGGTATACTACAAAGCAGGATTACTGAGTTAGTACAAGCTGGATAACTCAATAAAACCCAGAACAGCTCTTTCTACTTCAGCCCATGCATGTTCCAGATTTGGGAGGGTTCCGGGGTTTACTCTAATTAATCTTACTTCGTACGTATACCCCCGCGCTACTCCTTATAATATTTGTTTATGTTGATATTATTAGAATAGAATATAATAACTTTTATTTCCCGCCAGGGAACTTCAGTTGTAGCCCCAGCAACAACAAAAAAGACATAGACAGTGGGACCCACAACACACAAACAAACATATCAAACAAAGATATCCAACAGAATCATTACATCAATCAAGTGAATGAAAGTGCAATACAGCCATGATTAAAAATGGCCCCCGCTGTCCCGAGATGTCCAGTGTCACCAAGCAGTCCAACGCACAAACTCCACATCCACGAATTTCTTCCATACATGCAGTGCCATACTCTGTACACCGCCAAACTGAGAAATTGTTTCGTTATGTTGTGCACTGTATATTTTGTATATTGCTGAGCTACCTGTAAGCATTGCGTAAAGCAAATTCCGATGATGGCAATAAAGAGAAATTAAGCAACCTCCCGATTAAATGTGATAGTCTATTAGTTTGGTTTGCATAACGTTATGGAACACCGGCATTTGGTCTTCCAGTATGGTGGTTGGAGTAAAAAGTGGGCGTGTCTGGCCAAATTGTGACGTAGGTGACAGGCCTCTATTATCACGGGATGTCTGTAATGTTAATGAACGATTCGGATATCTGCCAGAGATGGCAGTGTGCTACGCCTAACAAAAATGTTCCGTGCATCATACAATGTTGTACATCCTATATCTTAACTGCAAACGGATTGCTTCTGGTAGAAAGGCGCTGGCAGGTAACAATTGAAAAAAACACGGGTGATCAAAAAATACTACGTGGACACAAATTGTCAAACTGTCCACAAAAAGCAACCCTTTATTACACCTCTTCATTAACGTTAGCTTGAGAAAAATAGCATACTTGAGCTAGTCCATAACATGTATGCAAGGCGATAGCTAGGCTACTGTAGACAATAGTTTACCTAAAGCTGCCACAAGCCTTGCCCCACTGATTAGTACTTTTGAGCCAGTTTTTTGGATTTGCTTCAGTCTTATTTAATGTACAGTTAATGTAGAGGTCCGCCGATAGTTGTGGCCTGGACTTGGGTGAGCACAACCGAAGGCTTTCTCGAGTGCCTCATACTTGGAAAAACCAAGAGAAAAGACTGGGGGAAACTCCTTTCTTGCAGTAAATAACATATTTACCAACATGCCAATTCACACGGGATAGCTATAACCTGTGGTTATTTTTTGCAGGACATCCAACGGTAGGTAAAAGACGCCAGAATCTTTACTGGCACGGGAGCGTGCAGTCCGTAAACGTTACCGAAATGGCAGATTCGGCCGTGACTAAATAAGAGATGCTCCAGATATAATTACGTTACCCCACCTTCCCCCGTAAAAGTTAGCCCGTCCGACTCGGGCTTAAGGTGGCTTTATGTTGATTTTGCGAGATACGTTTCTGCTGTGTATTTAAAATGATAATTTTTTTTTACCAATTAGTAAATGAGACCAGATTCTCTACATCCTGCCCCCGCCCCCCTATTTATAACTGTCAGTGGTCTGGATCACCCTTACAGAAGTCAAATTCTCTCCTTGTGCTAGATCCAGCCAAAGCACCTGTCGTGTGTGGGGTTGTGCTGCTTCTACATCGCCGTCAAGTCCTCCGAAGAGGAGAAGAATGTCCCTGCCGCTGGCGACCTGATCCGGATCAGTCAGAACCGCTTTACGGTGTCGGACATGATGCGGATGGAGAAGATCATCCTGGAGAAGGTGTACTGGAGGGTCCGGGCCCCTACGGCACTGCACTTCCTCAGATTGTTCCACTCATTTGTACTGCAGCAGCTGGACACGGACAGGTGAGAGCTGGACCCATCCACCACACGCATGCTTTCAGTGGGGCTTCTCACCACAGGCCAAAGGGACCAAAAAATCTCACCATGTTGGAGAACAATGTTGTTCATTCAGTGGCCGGAAGTGTTAATAACAAATAACCTTGGCTTGTGAGACGTCAAATGACTTGTAAATGTTGCTCTTTGCGATATTGAGTTGGACTTATACACACGGTATTAAGCGCTACTTTTCTCTACCCAGTAAGAAGAGTTTGACCATCCAGAGGTTAGAAGCACAGCTGAAGGCCTGTCACTGCAGCTTTGCATTCACTAAAATAAAGGTATGTCAGGACATTTTACTATTCAGCATTCATAAGGTTAACTTAAAACATCTTTTTTTTTTTTTGAAAATATTCTGCAGATATGCTCTGTTGGGTTTGGTACCTTTTGGTGTATTTTATGTCTGTTTATGTCTGTTTTGTTGTTAAACAACAAAAAAATAAAACAAACGGACCCTGTTGTAGGAGCCCCCTTGCTGCCCCTGCTGTTCTAGAATGTTCCTGTTGTGGTCGTTATTCCAGTTGTAAGCCAGAGAGTGGAATCATTGTGTGTCCTTGCATGTGCTTAAAGTGAGCAGTTTTATTTTATTTTTTTGGTACAGCCCTCTCTGCTCGCTCTGGCAATTCTGGCCTTGGAAGTTCAGGAGCAAGGTCTGTGCGAGCTGACCGAATCACAGGAGACACTACAGCTGCAAACCCATGTATGTGAGAGCCTAGCGAAGTGCCCCGTTACACAACATGCTCGTTGGGTAACGGGATATGACCAATAACATGCGTCAGCTGTACATCAACAGGGCTGGCTGTCACTATGTCACGCAGAACTTGATCTTTATGCAAAATGTTGACCTGTAACCAAAATAGCCTCCGCCTTAAGCGCAAAAGCTATTTCTGTGGTAGCTAGCTGCAATGTGTCCCAATTTGTATTAAACCACTTTTGAACGGTGGAATGGTTTTTTGAGGTTTATTTAATTGTTGCATCATATGTTCTCAGATTAAAGGTGGGGACCTGATTTGCGTGAGAGAGCTGGTTGGAAAATGTCTGACTGAGTATTCCACAACTAAATGCTCAAAACCAAGCAACCGCAAGCTGCGATGGATAATCTCAGGCAGGACTGCCAGACAGTTGAAACGCAGCTGTTACAAGATTGCCCATCTTCCAACCATCCCTGAAGCTGCATCTTTAAGTTTTGAGAACAGGAGTGAGGTAAGCACTGTGCTGTAAATGAAAGTGCTTGAAAAATCTGTACTGATGAAGCAATTTCTTTTGCTAGAATGGCAGGCAACACTAAGCCAAGGCCATAGGCTAACCTTACCTAGTTAGGAGTCAGAGGAGGCATTCCTGGGCATGTTACATTAGCTTGTTAACTTTTCTTATCTGTCTAAATGTATTATTATTGGAACAGATAAATGTAGATACTTTGTGAATTCTTGCAAATGTTAAAGCCCATTATTATAAACCTTTTCCCCTGACAATAAAGGGATTAATGTTACATAAGGAATTTTGAAGCGCCCAGTTAAGCAACACCTTGCAAGTTGATGTCACTTAGACTAAATGACAGAGCCTAACGTTACCTTCGCTAACATTATCTGACAAGTTTACTGAAACGTCATGTCCTTCGTTGAGAAAACAATTTAAATGTCGGTTAAGTTTGTTCTAAACTCATTTGAATGATGTGGACAGTACGTGTGGATGAAATGTGTGGTAAAACCAGTTTCTGTTTTTGTTTAGGTGATCACTCCATAATGAGAATGCAGATGCTCGACATCAATAATGAAAGAAAAACGGTGGAAGTAACAGGGCTATTGGGAAATTCTAAAACATGGCTGAACGATTTAACGTTAACGTGCAGCTCAATTTGCGGGGCTTCACAGATGTGTACTGATCTGGTACTTTCCCCCTTAAAATTATGATTTCAATTTGAATATCTGGTTTCTATCAGAACCACTAAACTCATTTTAGCTTGTACTGTTATACTTTAGTATATGCAATATTTAAACTCCCCAAAACAGTCTTGCATATCATTACCTCACCTTGATGAACTTGCACTTTTATTTAGACAATTCTTGCCCTTTTCCCCACATTTAATGTTTTTTTCAGTTTCGAAAAAACATGACTAAATAATGGACAAGGATGTCAAGAAACTTTGAAAAAGCTATTTATAGACCTTCATTAGTGAAGAAAATTCCTATACTGGGTGCGTGACACCACACCTGGGAATGTATCTTCAGTAAGTGGAGGCGTGTGTGTGCGTGTATATTATTAGCGCCATGGTTCTTTTAATAGCTCTTGGCACTGGTGATGGTTTAAAGCAATGAAGTATTGAACCACCTAGGTCCTCAGTCCACTATGTGGAAGAGGAGGAAGAAGGGTTTTGTGAATACTAAAAAATGGAACCAAGAAATCGGGCCCAAAACCCTTCACTTCCACCCTAGGTCGCTGAACTATCAAAATGCACACTCCTACTCAAGGCAATGAAAACCTTTTTTTTTTTTTTTTTTCTGCTATCGTTTTGGTAACGTAACAGTATTGTGGTGTCCGAGAGAAACCGCATAACACCAAGATACAGAAAAGCAGTTTTGGCTGACTTAAAATGGTTAATGATACTAGCTCATAATGTAGACAATGCTAAAAATGGTCAACATGTTAAATCGTGCCTTTGTTACACTAGTTTTACAAGGCACAGTATTCCTATTTGACAAGTTGTTTTATGTTGGAAAGAATTTGGATGCTGTTTGAAGTGTTAGATGTGCACGTTAGAGGTAATTCTGATTCGATTTCTCACATACAGGTAAACTGCAGTGGTGAAAATGACCTTTCAAAAATACCTGTAATGGGCTGAAACCCAACCAACAAATCTAACCTTGGCATTTGAATTTTATTTTGTCTACAAGTGTGACCCAAGATTGTTTAAAAATAGAAAATTTCTTGTTTTTCAGCAAGAAATGCGATTGTGTTGCAAGAATTGGAAGCTTTGTGTAAACTCTGAAATGCAGCACAATCTAATGGATGTATGTTTTAAAGTTTGACCTTTCAATAAAATGTTGAAATGCAGCATCTGAATCATTTCAGAAAATAAGAGTATGCTAGTCAATTTGGTGCAGGGGAATGAAAAATAATTCTGCACTGCAAATCAAAAGGTGCCATAATTAGTCTAATGCATTGCATCAGGGCCACACTTAAAGGTGCAACTGAAGAAATTACTCATTTTATTTCAGAAAGAAATGAGACCAGCTTATTCACCTTTAATAATCATTTACTACAAATCCACAGATCCTGACACTCGAGTGATAATGTAATGGCATGAATGCCTGTTATGGCTGTCAAGATCAAAGGGTAACAACCAATATCTATTGGGATACAAATGGGAGTCATTTAAAACAGTCTTTACTTTTTAATGTGCAAAAAGATTTATTTTTAAACAAGATACAGAAAAGGCCATATGTCTAGTGGCATTGTTTACTAATGGAATAGATGTGTGTACATTTAAAAATTAAATTCCCACTCAAATGGGGGACAAAGAAAATTCAAGTGTTGGGTAAAACCTGAGCTTGGTGTGTGCATCTGTGTTGGCAGATCACATACACTGAGCACCATAATTCATTCGACAGCGACACATTTTTTGTTATTTTGGTTCTGTACTCTAGCACTTTCTCTAGCTTTTGAAAGGATACAATGAGGTTGAAGTGCAGACCGCCAGCTTTAATTTGAGGGTATTTTCATCCATATCAGATGAACCGTTTAGAAATGATATAACCTTTTGTACATAAACCCCCCCCTCTCCTAGTCGTTTGATATTGTTGGGTCACAGACATCAGGAAGTTATGGCATGCAAAGGATATGCGACCAAATATTAAGTGTTACTTTATTCTACATTATGTTAAACTGCCCAATATTTTTGATGCCCAAAAATGGGGAGGGGGAGACTGTACAAAAGGTTTTATCATTTCCAAATGGTTCATTCGATATGGATGAAAATACCCTCAAATTAAAGCTGAGTGTCTGCACTTCAACCTCATTGTATCCTTTCAACTCAGTGCTAGAGTACAGAACCAAAATAACAAATGTGTCGCTGTCCAATGAATTATGGTGCTTATTGTATTACCAACATCCTAATGTAGTTTTTCAGAAATATAAATGCATCATGAATTATTCCTCAGCAGACATTTTTAGTTGGCTGCCTTTTGGCTTAAGAGTCCTTAAAAAGGTTACAAAATATTAACTAACTAATGTTTTCACAGAAGGCTTATGGTGTGGTACTGGAGTTATACATGAGGCTTTAAAATCTACTTGTCTTATACAACACTGAACTAATGTGAAGTAGACACTTGTCTCAAATTCATATTTAACCATACCCCCACAAATGTTCTCCAAAAACAAAAAAGTTTTTCACAGAACACGCCAAAAGTTTCCAGGTTTCAGTGTTCAAAACTGGAGCGAAAAAATACTTCTTTGCATCTCTGCTTTAGTCTGCCACTCACACCCCCCCCCCACCATTCCCTGCCAGTTTACCATCTTAAAAGGCAGTCTTTTCACTTTAGGTTTGAGAAATCTGGCCCACCTCCAGCAAAGTTCCCAGAAATCTCTGCGCCGCTGAAGTCAAATCCAGGATTCTGTAGAAGCAGTTTTGTTTTTTAATAACTTTATTGCAGCATCTTATCTGAATATTCAGCCCTAAAGTAACTAGACAGGCCTGTATTCAATCAACATTTGTCTTTAACTTACAAGTAAATGTAAGCGTTACTCTTTCTTGGGAAACTTGGTTCTGAAAATTTGTTTGTGATTACTGAACTTGGAAGAAATGCTGACTTGTTCGATTGTAACTCAAAGTTAAAGACAGATGTTGATTGAATATAGGCCAGAGTCTTACCTCTCTTTGAAACCTCTCCAGAGTTAGCTTCCTCTGCATCTGATCTTGGACCCATGCATTGGCACAGTATTCCCCTTCCAGCAGAGACTGCCAGCAATTCCCCGCCTCCCGGTTCGTCTTCGTTAGAATGATCCGGATCAGCTTCCTGTCCTCTGATTGGACAGAGGAAGTGTCATGCGTGTGCGCTGACCGCTTCAATGTGACCGCTTCTGATCACCCATTGATAGTTAGACGGTATACATAAATAATTTCTCTATGGGTCACTGTATTAATATTTTTTAACAGCAATTTTACCCTTCTTTCCCAATTTGGCATGCCAAATTGTATTTGGACCATTCTATTCTTGACTGATCAATGAAAAAGCCAATGCACCATTCCAGTGTTTATGTCTAACTTAAAGGGTCACAACATCAAAAACTGATCGTAATTTATGATGCTGTTTATATTACATTACAGGCATTTAGCTGATGCTCTTATCCAGAGCGACTTACACAGCATTTTTGCATTTATACATAGTATCCATTGATACAGCTGGATATATACTGAAGCAATGCAGGTGAAGTACCTTGCTCAAGGGTACAACGGCAGTGTCCAATCTGGGAATCGAACCTGCAAGCTTTCGGTAACAAACCCAGTTCCTTAACCATTATACTACACTGCCGCCCTATATATGGCAGCTGTACACTCACCCAGGGTCCAAGTTCCTTCATCAGCAATAGTAGTTCCAAATAATTTCCCCTGAAATAAATAATTTGTGACAATTAAAGAAAGAAAACATAATTCAAGTAACTCCATAGTAGCTTGTACAGCGACATTGTTTCCAGAGGCTGTACATATGAACAGATTCATTATATAGCGTTTATTTACAAATATGCAGTGGCCTCAGGTTGCATGCGCCATGGGAAATGCCATGCCACGATTCCAATCAAAAATTAAGATTAATTGTAATTTTTTAATGAATAATCTGGAAATGCACATGCGTACAACCTCTGGAGGCATAACATCACTGTACAAGCTGCTTTGGAGTTATTTGAAGTGCATTTTCTTGCTTTATATCTGCATGAATCCATGCCTCAGAATCACTGCATCAGGTTTAGGCAATGAGCAGCATTGATACTCGAAAAACCCATGACAAATGTTCCAGAGCTCAGCATTAACCCTCATATTATATTGACAATTTATGACGCCTTAAGTTTGCCAACTTTAAAACCTGCATAGGTAAATGCCACCAGAATCACCCACAAAATATCTGAGATGAGAAATAAAAAAAAGCTGGTATATTCTCTTACATTTTATACTGCTACCCCACAAATGACCCCACACAACATCTTTGTATACAAAGTTGGTACAGGACTTTGAATTCCATTTTGACTATTTAGTTCCAATGGGATAGAGGAGACACGTGGTGGAGAAGAGGGCCCCTTTAGGGAGGGGACAGCAAGTCCAATGGGCTTGTTCGCCTTGCTGCACCATAGGCCACGATTAGACAGGCCCCCCAGAAATCCACAGTAAAAATGTTATAATTCCACGGTGGATATTTAAAATTCTGCAACCATAAACAAATTATGTAATAGATTATTTAAGATGCCTTCAATAGCTAATATGGGACAACTTTTAGTTTGTTAACGTTACGAGCTAGGCTCGTCACATGTGTTCGTTTTAACTAGTGGCATATACGAGCCTATACATTAATCCATTTAAAATTGTGGATGTAATTACTCTTCGTTTTCCACCCTCACACTCGGAGAATATTCATGGCAAAGATCTGAAATGCGCAGATATTGTAATTTAAATGATCTTGAAGAACAGGTTTTGTTAAAGATGGCCTTTTTTTTTGCAAGGTTGTGCTTAAAGCTTAAAGCACAGTTGTTAACAAGAGTGGTATATGTTTTTCAGTTAGGTACTCGTGATAAAACATTCTTTTTGTTTAATTTATCATTTAATCTCTCTACCGTGAAGAAAGAAGCTGTGTGTTTACCTGCCAACGGATTACTCAGATCGTTGACACACTTGTCTATCAAGGAAAATTAATTAAAAAACAGGTTGAGATCAAAGTTTTATACTGCGAACACCATTGTTTTAGAGAGAAGTAAGAACCTCTCCATTGCAGCTGTAGTCTTAAAAACGCTTCGCAACAACACCAACTACGGCGAGCGCTGGGGTACAAAACTAAGCTAATTATGGGGTAAATATCAGTTTTTGCATGATTACGGAACATCCAATTTTCGGCGAAAATGTAATCATGGAATCGCGGATTTCTGGGAGCACTAATTCGAGAATTGCATTAGTTTTTTCCCGCTACTGAAGGCGTAGCAGACGTATATTTTTGCTGATTGAAATGAGAAGGCAGCATTTTGAATGGGCTTTAACGATCTGAGGGCACCTGCAGGGAGACCCGCGACGAGAGAGCTGCAGTCCTCCAATCAGGACAGCACAGGGTCTGAATAACAAGCTGGGTGGCTTGTAGTAAGGAAAGGGCCACTTTTGCAAATATTGTAGAGAAGAAATTGGCAGCTTTAGAGTTGTTGCTGTAATAGTGTCAGTGAAAGATCCTGTTATCCAGGGCCTCACCAGGATTTTTGGCAGTCTGGGAAGAAGACACCATTGTGTTATCACGGGTGATGGACAGATCCTGGAAGGAGAGGATGTCGTTTTTAGGTAGAGCGCTTCAGTTTTGTCAAGACTGAGTTTAAGATGCCAACTGATCATCCAACTTGTGTTATAATTTAGACAGGCTTCGATGCACAAGGTAATAAGGAAAGGGATAGCTGTGTGCCACAAGTAGGGTTGCAAAGGGAGGGAATTTTCCAGGTAACTTTAGGCTATTTTCCAGTGTAATTTTCAATCTCATGCTTAACCTTCTACCTTTTACTGGTATTTGTGTTAAGGTGATGTTACGGGTCAATATGAAAAAAAAAAAAAAAAAAAAAAAAAAAAAAAGTTCCAAAAAAAAAAAAAGTATGTTAGTATAGTAGGCAAGAACGCAGAGAGCGAAAAAAAAAACCAGGCCGTGTCCGAATCAGCGCACTTGCCTGCTATTGAGTATGTCAGTTGACTATATATTTTTAAAAAGATGTTAGTTAACCAATTTTTTTAATTTTATTTTTTTTAAATTAACAACACTTGTAAAGCTGTTGTTAAACCTTATTTGAGTGGATTTTGGCGGTTAATTTACAGCAAGTTAGCCTGGAGGCAATTATACCCAATGGCAAGATGCTAATTGTTAGCATTGCTCCAATTCAGGACTTACAATAATTTAGCTACAACGGCGAGATCAGGACAGCTTAACATACTATTTTGGGGGTAAGTAAAACGATATAAAAAGGCCTCTGCCCTTCCTGACCAGACATCTAGATGTCATAAGTTATCAGGCATGACTACTGGCGTGGGTTCTTGATGAACAAAAGCACATGTCAATATGGAACAAAGAGATATGCCCTCACAGATAATATGGACATGTGTGTCAAGTCAAGGCCTCCGAGGGTATTTAAACCTGAGTATGCGACCAGTGTGTTGAAGGTCGATGTACCGCAAACTTGTGCTGGCTGGTGTGACATACAATAAACTTTGACTTTTTCTAGTAAAGTGTTTGTTGTGTTGGTGAGTTTCTGCATTGTCCTGACTTGGATTACAAGGAAAGAAGCTGGGTCATAACAAAAGTAAACAGAGAACATGTAACTAGTGAACTAGCTAACTAGTTAACATGCTACACTGTTGCTACTTCACTAGTGAATTAGTACTGCTTTAATTGCAAATACTAGGCTTAAAAGGTCACTCGTGGGTTGAAAGGCTGACTAGTTCTGGCTGTGGTGCCACTAGTCGGCAATGGTGTGCAACTGGTAAGGTTTCTGATGTAAGTACAGTAAAGGTCCAACTAGTGGCTCAACATATAAGGTAGTAAGGTGCAAATCTTTGATATTAAAACGGCTTTGTTGAACTAGTAAGACAAAATGCCGACCAACTAGTGGGAAACCGCAAATTGGATATCAGGGAAATGGAATAAATCCCAATTCGGTTTGCCATAGACCGCGGTCAAGTGAGTAGCCACTTGAGAGCCGCCAACAGCCTTCCGAGTGTGAGAAGTACGGTAATAGAGCAAATCCAGTGATTTACTAAATTACAGAGACTTGTATTGATCTCTCCTTATTTTAATATCTTGTTATCTTAGTCTTGTATTGTTTTTATTGTAAATAGTTACGATGTGAAACACGTTGTCCTATACTACTGGAAAGGTGCTATACAAATAAGGATGTAATAATAATAATAATAGGTGATTTAAATAAACCAGCACTAACTTAAGTTCGGTAACGTTAACTAACGTTAGGTATGAGGCAAGCTAGCTAGCCAAACAAGGTCAAACATTACCTAACATTATAATGTTAGCTGCCACATGGCTTCTGGCTTTGCTAGTGAATCCTTACCTTCAGTATTTCACTTCCTTTTACAGATAGTTGTATTCGTTTGCTTCCGAGGACACAGTTTATTTCTTTGGCAGACGTCCCCGGTGGCACATTTACTTCAATAAATATTTCATCCATCGTTTGATACCACTCACCCCATGGTGTTTGACAGGGGACAATGCCACTTCTTTCTTCAAAATGGACTGACATTGCTCGGGTACAAGTTACCCCTCTTTGCTTGTAATGTATGTGCGTTAGCTTTAGCTAGCGGGTAAATTACTTACTAGCTTGGTAGCTAACGTTAGTTTAGAAATATGTGAACGATGTTAGGCAGCAGAAAATAAACGTGTCATTTGTACTAACTATAGCTATGTATTTCATGCTAGCTAGCTGGTTACCGGACATGAGGCTACTCAATGTCTAACGTTACATTAGATTTTTTCCCCCATTTCCATAACAGATCCTTCCTCGTTTGTCACACTGAGTACAGGCAAAGCCCATAGGGAGATGCAATCTCTGGTACACGGGAAACTTCCAACTATGCGTAGTTGTATAGTTACCCAATTTACAGGACTGATTACTGATTTCAGTTTGTCAAAAGAGCGTGCTTACGTCCTGACACAATGCGTCGAGATGCGTACGTCATACGTACAGTAACTTGTGCACCCTCCAGGGTGTATGAGTGTCGTTAAAGGACATTTTCACTAATCTTTCCATTATTGTAGCCTATTTGGAAACACTATTGCCGATCCGCATTTTTGAGTATCAGTGAATCTTGCGCACCATCAGTTCATCCGTAGTATATAAATTCCGGTTACTTAATTCCGGTTTAAGTCAAGCAGAAATTGTGGGCTGGTTGTTATGGATGAGAGTTATGCAGATTCACTGACCTTAAAGTTGAATGCTTCATCCAGTAATTTAGTCCATAGTATTATCTAACCGGATCCATGTCTCCTTCTCTGCACAAATGATGTGTGCTATACATAACACAAGTAATATCAAATATTTATTTTGTAACAACAACTGTAATAATAATACTACTTGGGAGGGTGGGGTGGGGTGGAGCAGCAAGGGCTTGTTTTTGTTGTTGCATTCAGTGGTGTTAATCTAATTAATTTTGCATATCATATTTGTTTTAAACTATATAGACATGGCCTCAATTTCTTTGAACACACTTGTAAAATTCATCACCTAAATTGTTTCCTTTCTGGTTTATTCTGGGTGGCATATCCTGCTGAAGCACTAGTTCTTGTCCCATGTTGTACTGATGTACCTCAGTCTGGTACCTCAGATCCTGACCTGACAGGGGCATCCTATGGCTGGGAGTCCAGTAGCACCACCAGAGGTGAAAATCCAGGGGACATAAAGTAAAAGTCCTCTCCAGTATTTTCCTCCAATCACCTAGATTTGCTAATTAACATAATTCTTCAGCAGGAGGTAGAACTAATTAGTGAAATCAGCTGGCTAAGTCTATGGGTGGAAGAAACACATGGTAGGACTTTTATTTTATGTTCCCTGTATTTATACCTCTGAGCACGACAATGAGCCGCATACAGCTTTGTTGAAGAAGGAAAGGTTTTGGTTGGCAGGTTCTCCTGCACCTCATTGCACAAAAGCAACTGCTCTGATTAATCTGGTGCATGCAATCTAATCAAATTCTCACCATGCCAGATTCCAGTGATGGGACTAAAATATCTGTGATATGGGAGTTTGTTGCCATAGCAACACAAAGACAGAGCTCAAGAACAACAGGAATAGGGTGAATGCAATGAACATTACTGTCAGAGCTGGCAAGTGAACCTTGGTAACCTCCTCTATGTTATAAAAAAGCATGGGTGTTTTTATTTCTTTCTTTTTGAGACGGTAAAGTGCATTATCCCGGTAAATGCAATGCAGTTGGCCTAGTTACAGTGGAAAGCCTATCCAGTTTTTTCAGTGGCCCAGTGTTGGCTGGTGGTAATATAATAGAAAAACAAGCGCATTCCAATGTTAGTAGCCAGAAAACGAATCGAACATTGGACCAACCAAATAGGCGTATTATGACATCAAATTTGATCATAGAAATCATGCTGCTGCTTCGTCTGTGAAAATGGCATGCATGTAGATGTGGGGGGATGCTTAGACATTTCTAATTTTTTGCTGCATGAGGATGGTGCACACAAACGTTTTGGCGATTGCCTTCATCGGTATTCTGGACCATGTCAAAGAAAGTTTGAAAGACTTGACAGTGGCTGGGAAATGTGTGTGAACATAAGACCAACCTGGCGTAAGCCTGTCGAGACATCATAGATTGTGTTTCACCATCGCCCTTGTGAGCTATCTCCGTTGTTTGTCTGAGAGAGAAAAAAGCGGTCAATTGTTATTAAAACTGTCTCCTAATGCCGTTTTTCCCAGTAGACAGATCTGTTCCCTGCTGCGTCAAATGTAAGACACTTCCATTGATTCACCCTGCTATGGTTTCCTCATTTCTAAAGTGGTGACAGGATTAAAGAATGTGTGTAATTGTTTACAAAGGTTTACAAATAATTACAAAGCCAGTAGCAATCTCATTTTGTTTTTAGATGTCAGTGTTCAAAAGCTTTTTTTGGACAGATTTGATAGTTAGATGCCTTATTTTTCAATCCAATCGAAATGATATACCCTTCGTGTTGATGTCAAAAACAGTATAATATGTGGGCATTTGGGTGAAAAAGCCCCTTTAGGCACATCAGAGATGGGACAGCTGCACAAGACTGCCTCTCGCCCCCCTCTTTGGCATTGTCATCTTTTAGTTTCAACCACAACCCCTATAAATGCATAGACCCCATGGTCCGACATCAAAGACACCCCATGCGGTACTGACTGGGGCTGGACACCCCACAGGACCGCGCACGATATTGGCTGAAGCAGGTACAGTCGGATTCAGTCGCAGAGAAGAGCACGTCTCATCGCATATCAGTTTACCAGTAATGAGACCAGCTTACCAACACTGCAAGGTGTTCCAGATCTGGAGGAAAACGAAAAACCTGTGTAAAAAAATCGGTTTAAAAAAATGAACGGGCAGTTTTTTAATCTCTTTTAGCCTTCCACGCAATCAGCTAATGAGTCTTTCTGGTGCCACGGGCTACAACATGGCCGACGCTCCTCCCATTGCCCCCGACTACGACTCGTTAGCCTTCACGGGTCAAGAAGCATCCGACCAAAACGAATTGTGTCATGTCACGGATAACCAGGTGTGTAGCACCTTTAAGGGCTATGGCCCTGTGTCTAGCCTGGCCTGTGCTAATGTCTTTTTAATAGCTTATCAGAAAAAATGCCTTGTGCAAGACTTGGCACCCTCTGCCTGCAGTTAAAAGGTGTCGGAAGCTCTTTGCGTGATGGATGTCATGATGCGCCGCAGTGCCAGACTCTAAGTCCCGGCACTCGGACAGTCCATCGTCTAATTGGCACTGACGGGATGTTAGATCTCAGTCTCCATTGTATGGTAGCCCTTACAGCCCCCAACGGTCCCTGAGAGGTGTTTGGGCACCTGGAAGTGGACACTGTAGAACATTCCCGTACAGCTTGGGAGGCCATTCAAGCACATACATTGCCTGCATATTTTTGTGGTTATCCTTCAGTCTGCAGTCAAATTAGGCCTCGGAAACATTTTATGTGCCCATCTGGGACTGGAGACTGGAACCTTGTTGCCTTAAATGGTTCCCAGTTTTCCATACAAATTTCAATGTAGGTTAAGAAAAATCTCTCAACCTACCACTAGGGGGACCCATAACACAAAAAATGAGGGTGATGCTTAAAGGAACGCCCAGCTTTGCAAATCAGTGTACTCTTTCAACGTTAATTCTCCAAAAAATAATGGATTTTTTTTGTCCTTTTTCCAATTTTGTACAGGGTATGTCCTGTCTAACGTAAATTTATTTCCTTCTAAGGCATTAAGGTACAGCCTGGCACGCTGGCAGAGTGGAAGACGAATACGAATGCCACCCCCAGATAATATCATTCTGCTAATTTCTAACAACCCCGTGAAATCATGAACACATCCCTCAGTAGCCTTTCTTTTGGACTAGGTATATTCAGTGTGTAAAGATCATCTTCATGGTCAAATAAGCAATTTTTATTTACAGGAAATGCATGCATTAACATATAAATGCAATGTGCAATATTGTCGATGGCAGTGAATCTTGTCACAATATTGCTTCTCTGCTCCAACACACCCTCCTTCCCGGAATATTGTGATAGGAAACATGTTATTTTCATACAATTGTTCACTTTATATGTTCCCTTTTCTGATATTGTAATGATAATTTCTCATTATTATAAATATGTACGTCTTAAAACACAATTCAATAGTATAAGCCTATATATGTAAGTCTTCCATGGAAGGTTATATTTTCATTAACATGTGACCATTGCACCATGAGTTACACCAGCGTGATAGCTTGAGTAGTGCCTACAGAGTATATTTTCAGCTGCAATTGTCTAGAGTCCTGCAATATTGTTGTCTTATTAGGGGGGCAGTATTGTCACATGGTTGAAAAGGAAATCCATCTGATGCAGAGATCATCGGTATGGAACTTGCGAAATGCCAAATAATAGCTTTAATTGTCATCGGAGACTGTGCATGAGTTTGAAGCACTGACAGAACAGGTGAGAGAGGCACTGAAGCGTTTTGAAGATGGCTTTTACAGGACATGCTGCATCTCCCATAGGTTCACAGTTATTAACCAGATAACTTGGTGTAAGTCAAGACACTCGCTAACTTTGTGTCTCCAGATAGATATAAATAATTACACTTGAAAACCCTGAAATATAAATGAGGCTCTGAATTAGCGCAGTGCTTGATTCAAAAGATACAACATCATGGGTAACATAACCTGATTTTATCTCATAGTAGAACATTTTTCCTGGACTTAAAAAGTATATAGGAGTGTTTTTGAAATCCAGTTGGGTTTTTACTACAGCGCTGTAGTTTGAATCCTTGCTGCTGCTGTAGCGTCTTTGTAGGCGAGAAATGGCTGCATGGTGTTCCCAGCTGACCTGTGTTTTTTAAGCTTGTTTTTGAAGTGCTGTAAAAATTACCAGAGACAAAAGAAAGAATTATTTTCACATGCGCTCTTACACCCACAGCAATGTATTTTAATACTAATATAATTGTTTCAACATATTTCACATTGGCTTTTTGCCTGAGACTGAGAAGACAGCTAATTAACATTTCACACGCCCCCTCGCCTTTCATTTGGTTGGAAACAGGCAGAATGGGTTGCCATGAAAGATAAAAACAAGCTCATGTGAGCTCAATGTATGTGTATATATATTTTTTTTTTGGATTGACGCAACAAATTATGTGTGTAGGAGTGCTTTATGTGAGAAATCATGATGAAGAGCCCTTTGGCACTGAATATTTCATAAGCTTCCTTGAATAAGAACCACTGACGTGACACTAGCTGGTGTATCGCTCTTGATTTCAGCCATGACAACAGTTCAGCAAATGAGGTGAACACGGGGGGCAACACGAGGGGCAACACGGGGGTCAACACGGGGGGCAACTATTTGAATGGATCCAGCACCTTTTTAAGAGAAAAAAAACCAAATACAGTATATTAATAAAAATCCACACGTTGCCTCTTTGTCCGGAATCACACCACCTCCATCACACGGGCACTTTTCATTCTGGCACCTCCTGATTTACAAATTACGCACTGGGTGTGACCTTCCTGAAGGTGCTTATCACTGCATTGGTGCACTCTCTCTGAGCTCTCTGCAGTATTCCTGGAAAAAAGGGTTGAAATGCAACGGGATTTAGTTGCTAAAATGTGAGTTGTTTCTGGGACAGTTTTAGCCCAGCAGCAAAAAAAAAAAGAAAGAAAAAAGTTTTCAGTTTTAAGAAGACAGCTTGTGAAGTCTAACAACGGCACCCTGGATGGCGGTGTTGTTAATCTTGCCTGGGGCATGGCCCGTGGTGTTCGAAACAAGCTTTTACCAGGAAGATGTTTTTTTTGGGAACGCCAACGTATGTCCTGTTCGGAAAACACGCTGCACTGCTCCAGGAGATCCCCAGAAAGGCAAGCTGGGAGCTTGCGGAATGACTCTGAGCGGTCTCCCGTACAGGCACTGCGGTGCCCGACTTAGTCAACTAAGTCACGCACTGCTAATGCCATTCACTTTCTGTTTGATGGGAATATGGGGGAAACCCTCCTCCCCCTTGTTCACACAAGCAGAGACCAAGGGCCAAGATGAGAGGTAGGCCTGGGGTCAGGATGTTCACCATGAGATCTTGTGAGGGCGTCTAATGTGTTTGTATGTGTTTGCATATTCTATTCGATAAGTTCTGCTTGCTTATCAGGGGTGAAAGTGTCTCACTGTAATTAAAGAATAGGGCAGATTGCATAGTTTCAGGTTACAGTTTGGACCCTTGAGTAAGTTATTTCACTGGAATTGTCTCAGGAAATATCAGCGCTTGTTAAACGAACCACATGCAAAATGGGTAGTAGCCCTGCATAAGGTTGTCTTGCTAAACACACAAGTACCACAATAAAGCTCTAACACTGAAGGAAGATTTTCTGCAAGCATCCACACCCTTGTTAAGAAATTACGGGAATGCAATTCACAGATCTGCAGCTTGATATCTGTGGTGGGCATTTACTGTAAGAAAAGGGTTTTACAAGATGCTAACCTCCTCCTTAACCTCAACATTAATATTAGCCCAGAGTCGGTGCCAGCTGGAAGGGCTCATTTGATGAATGTCGATTAACTGAAGCTCCAATACAAGGTGGAAATATAGAACCCGGAGTCCCAGGTTGGAGATGTGTTCAAGGATCTGTGTACAATTGGCTTAAGAAGCATCATGGCATAATGTTCAGTGCCTATGAACTAAATTAAAGATTTAAAAACCGCCAAGGGATGTGAATGGGAATTAATATTAATGGGAGGTTCGAGCAATCTTAAGCTCCACAAATTGAAGCTGAAAGCATTCCATATGGAACACAGAATTTAACTCGTTGAGAAGCATTCCACTGGCTGCTGTTGTCTTCCTCATTTGGAAGAGGCCAGCGGGATCTTGGCTCAAGCTGAAGGACCTTTCGCGCATTTCTTCAGAAGTGAAATAATTCATGCTCCACCCCCGCGCCCTTCTCCTCCGAGAGAAACACACATAAAAGTCAATGAGCCATGCCGTTGTTTCAATATGCAGGTGAAAGATACTGGCTTCAGATTTCTACACCTGGGCCCATAGGGTTGCTACTGTGAAAATGCACATGAAATATACTGTAATGCTTAATGTATACGCTGTTGCATTATTTGTGTATATGCATCATTGTAATTCATTACTCTACATTTATATTGTGGAACAATTAAATTACATGAGAGATGCAATGTATTGCAATTTTAGTAATGTATAGTTAGTGGACAAAAAAAATCACTTACTAGGGTGTCTGGTATCCAATACTGACTGATACAGTTGAATTAAAGTTGTAATTTATTGGCAGAAATCGGTTGCTAAATTTTCATTGTGACGTTACTACCAATTTACCTTGGACCTCTGAAAATAATTGCTTTTGCTTAAATTAATTTCAAAGTGGCCACGCAACTGCTTTCTTTTGAGAAATGTTACTATAATTCTACCAAGTCCTGAACAATGACGATTAACCATTAACCTTTTTAATGCACTTGTGTTGTGGGGTTCCTTTTAAGACTGTTTGCCTTAATGCACATTTAGCCCGGGTATTTTTCTCTGTCCCAAACTGTTGCCTTACCCAGACAGCAGACGATTATGGGACAAATATCTAGGCACGTAGGGGTCAGTTATGACATAACAAGTGTATTGTGGGCCAAAAGGGGCCCAAATGCAACCAACCACTTGTCGGTTTTCTGTGCCATTTAGATTTTAAGCCAAAAGTGGCCCAACTGTAACCAGTCACATGTATGGTTTATCACAGCATTTGGATTCTGGGCCAGATGTGTTTTGGCCCATATCATACCTGAGACAGGGTCTCATCAAAGTTGAGTTGTGGTTGCGTTCTGGGAGCCAGATTCGGATGGGTTCATCACCGTCATTCCATGGCGGTATGTGTGCCGTTGAAAGTGATAAGTGTTGGCCAACACTGGGCCATCACTCAGTTGCTATCTGGGTGGTAAAATTGCTGTCTAGCTTATATAGTCGAATAACATAAATGTTTTGAATCACAATACACCATCCTCTTGGAAAGCCGCACAAAATTGGGAGCTGGCATTCCGAAGTCACATAAATTCACTCTTAATTGAAACAACCTGAGATTTGACGAGTCTACAAAGTGAACGTGGGTAGATTTTCTGGACGTTCTCTGGATGTTCACTGTGCATACATTCACCAGAGATTTTCTTATAAACGGGGAGATGGGAGACTCCGCGTCTTTTGCATTGTGAAAACCGTAACGGCTAGCTGAGCTTGGATCACGTGCATTTTTGCTAGCCAATCGTTTCAAAGTATTGACGTCAGTGAGACTCTTCAGAGTTTTTCGACAGTTATCAACGGCATTTGGCAATATGGTATTGCACGCACCCGTTAATATTTTGAAAGACAGAAAAACAACCATTTATGATATTACCACTCCATGCACCTATAAAGAGTGACTTGCTTACTTATCACCACTGTTACACTGAAATATCGGTGTTTACCAAACACACATGGCCACACTTTAATTGCATTAGGAAGGGAAACCATTTTTACAGGTGCTACCAAGCTAGCCTATGTAACGTGAGCCTACTGCAAATCATCGGAAGGAAAGAAAAATGTAATGTTACCACTGCACATAGATGTGGCATGGCGATATGATCTCTACACAGATGTTTTGGTAGAATGTTTGTGGAATACAATTCCAAAAGTAGAAAAAAGAGTGCAGATTTGGATGTTTAGCCATGTAGCTAATTATCTAGCTAGCAAGCTATGGTATCAGTTACCGTTAAACATCCTTTCAAAAGCAGACTCGCTAACAGAGGCACAACCTAACACCGATTTATTTTTTATTATTAAACACGGGTATACAGGCATGGAGCAATTGATTTGAGATACTTATCCCACAGTTTGGTTGCTAGCTCCGAGACGCTGGGCCTGTAGTGTCGTAAATAAATTTTAACTGCTGCAACATTCCCTACTGTCTCATCTCACAAAACAGTATTTTTTTTGTAGTAGACACAACATAGCTCACTCCAAAATGAATATGTGATGACAAACGTGTTGAAGAGGAGCGACAAAGCAGTCAATTTATTATGTTATGAACAGTGTCCACAAAACAGAAGCTTGTTCAGGGTGCGAAGAGATCCAAAACAGCCTGTGGTCTCTCTGTCGGTCTCTCTGAGGCGTTATGCGTTTTTGACCAATGATTGTTGTCTCCCCCTGGGGGAGGGTTTCTGCATTCACTGCGGCTCTCTCTCTCTGATGCGAGCCCTGAAAGGGAAGTGCTAAGGGCTGGTGTTTCGCAGGGTGATGTTTCGGACCTCTTCTGTGCTCTGTTTACACGGCTCAGTGGATGCAGAAACGAGGGCCTTCAGTGCATGGTGCTCTAGGCACTTCTTATGTACATTCAATGTACATCACCTTAATTTAATCTATTGCACATGTCTATCGGCACCTCCACACTTTTATATAATACTCTCCTACTCTACATCTGGAACTGCTGCTTAGTTTTTTACGCTATGTTATTATATATATTTTTTATTCTTGCCTTATTTATATATTTTTTTTTTTTTTTTTTTTTTTTTTTTGCCTACTACTAGTGTTTTTTTTTTGCATGTCCTAAGAATTTCATTGTTCAGAATGACCTTGTGTTATACTGTGCACTTGATAAATAAAAACACTTTGACTTTGACTTTGACATGCTTCACTGTATGACGGCGGGTCTGGCCACGAAACACAACTGCCGACGTTGTTTACCGCTCTGTAGGGGATCAGATGTCTAAATGGATGCTCTCTGTGTGGTTCATTTTTTCAGAAGACACGCTATCCCACTTGCTCCCGCTGCAACACAGCCTACTTTCCCTCCCGCCGCAGCCCCCAGAGGCACTTGTGTCCATGTTAATCCTCCCGTCCTCTTTTCACAACCCAGAGAGAGATGGTTGATCGATACTTGCCTTGCAGGTAGAGCTGTTTCGAAACAGCGGGGGCCCTGAAAGCTGAGAGCTCCCTCCTTGATTCCTGCTTGGGCTTTCCTTATTTTTCCAGAGACAATATTTCTGTCTTTATCAACACTCAACACATTACACAGCTGAAAATTGTGAAATTAAGTAAGAGGTAGTCTAATGAAGAGCAAATGAACTCGAAACATCACTGTCGGCGCTAAATAAAGAATGGAAACATGAGCTGTCATTGTGCTGGATGTCACTCAGTCCACCTGCCTAGTATGTTTTTATTTATTTTTTGGATATGTGTGTTACCACCTTAAAGTAAAGGTAAGAGGTGGTATAGCCAGGAACCCGCTCCCCGCCATCCCCACAGGAGGTTCCTGTCGTGTCGAGTTTCTAGTGCTGCATCTCTGTCTCTTCCCAGAATCCCATAGGGCCCAGACAGAGTGCGCACTTCACACCCCTTGGTCTGTTATGGATAATCTTGATCTCATTGGCTTTGTACACAGGAAGTTAACACTGGCTGTGGACTGTTAGACTTTAATAGAGAACCTCAGGGTTGGTATCACTTACACCAGCAAAGTAGGGTTTTCTGTCCAACTGGATTCAATGATATCTTCTTAGAGTTTGGCCCAAGGAAACAGTGAGATTTATGTTTGGCTGGTATAAAATCCAAGCAGTTCAACAAAAAAGTTAAGTGTGCTTCCCAATAAGGACCTGGGCGCTTTAAACTGGATTCAGGACAAAATGACTTCCAAAAGAGGAAGAAAAAGCAGCTTTCCTCGTAAAAAAGCAAAATAAAACCCACTGGCTTATTAAACTTCAATACTGTTGTGATGAAGGCCAAATTGTGCTGAATTTTTTAATTTTATGAGTCATCGAGCACAATTAGATATCACAATGAGCCACATTTTCAATATTAATTAACCTGCTAGACTCTGGGTATCCAATCTTATCTGAAAAGGGCCGGTGTGAGTGCAGGTTTTTGTTTTAGCCCAGTACTATGACCTGATTCTTATCAAGGTCTTGATTGAAGACCAAGATTAGTTAATTAGTTGAATCAGGTGTTGTAATGCTGGGCTAAAACAAAAACTTGCACCTACACCTGCTCATTTCAAATAAGATTGGACACCCTTGCACTAGACAATATTATAAAATAATATTATTATATTTCTGAGCTGCAGGGCAGCTTGCAGGTCAAAATTGTAGTTATTAATTAGTTTGGTAAAAGCCCTGATTAGGATATGGCTCTGGCCGAGAGGTATTTAAATGTATGGTTAGTACTCTGAGCTCATCATTAAGAGATGAATCCATGCCAGCTCAGCACCCAGCCATTTCCTGGAGCACCTGAGTCGGGGTAAGAGAAATACAGAAATATGTGCATTATTCACAATGCATTATTCAAGACTTCAGACTAAATTGTCTTTTGCATCAAGTACAAACTCCCATTTCCTGTTTCCTTTTGTCTGATTATTTATTTAACTGTGAATAATTGCAAGCTGACACTCAAAATCCGTGGAAATCCGCTGCTGTACATATGGAAGGCGAGTGAGCTATGGCTGCCTGTGGCTTTCACCACAGTTGACTGAATGCAGTTTCCCAACGCCCTTGACTGAAGACTTTTTTTAGTTTTTTTTGCCCGAACGCAGAGCGTGCAGGCCTAAAAGAGTGAATGTAGGTAACTGACTGACTGTCTGATCCCCGATGTTGAAAAGCGTAATGCGCATGCGTAAATTTCAAGTGTTGAAAAGTGCATGCGTACATTTGAGTAATTGCGGTAAAAACTCCCCGTTCCCTTAGTGTAATATGGGATTTCTTTTGATTTAATTAGTTTTTTTTGTAATGCATTTTATGTGAAGGTTTAAATTCTGATTTAAGGACAAATACTTTTATCATGAAATATTGTATTCCTGTTTATGTATTGCTCTACTGCACACCGGCAGATGCGGGAGGAGAGAAAGGAATAAGTTGTGTTTTTGTTGGTCCCGGAAAAACAGAAAAAGATTAAAACCGCCAAAAAGCTGCCATTTGTTGTGCTGTGTTTTCCTGTTGTCCAGAGAAATAACTAAATATTCTCACCCACAGAAATGTCACAATGTAGAAATGGAGACTTACATTTTAGTGAGCTGGCAATGAGATTTAAAAAGTAAAAGGTCTTGTGGCATGGTTACATGTTCATGTCGTAAAGACACAGGTTGATATTGATCACTGAGCTGCTGTTACTGTTAGTTACTTAGATATCTTGTTTTGGCCGGTACCAACAGTCACATTTATAACTTTAGCGTGCCAGCTAATTTTATTGTATATCGATGGACTAACATTAGTTTGCAAGCGTAGGTACGGTGGGTCTAATAGTCACTTTCTTTTGGCATACCCAGTGTTTTTAAACCGGGGCTTGTCGTCTGCCTGTGTAGCGTTAGCCCACAAACTTTAACTAGCCACCGTAATGTAGCCTACTATCTTGGTTGCATTTCACATGAACATTAAACTAGTTCGCTAACTGCTAAAAAAAAGTATTTGTCCTTAAATCAGAATTTAAACCTTCATCCATGGGCAGACACTTCCTATTATACAAAATAAAATATTCATCAATTTTGTACAATCTAAAAGCAAACTAATGTTAACCATCTTAAAGTTAGACAAAAAAAACAACACATTTACACCAGTGAACACTTGGATAGAATAAATAAGATGGATAAGAAACTATAGCTAGCTAACTGTTCCAGAAGAAAATGCTGGTGGCTGGTGCCTTTTCTGTTCTAGCTAAAAATTAGGCTTCATAGTTAATGGTTAACACGTCATTTCACACAGAATTTACTGAAAGGTTAGTCAGCTGCTCCACCGTTGTTTGTGTGTGTTAAGTAACTTAGCTGCTTGAATGACAGGCATGTAGACTCGTATCTGGGCAAATGTTACCATTATATTAACAGCGTTAATGTTAAAAATTACAGCATGTAATTGTTTTATCTACTTGCCGCAGATCAAACATTTACAGTTTATGACGGTTAGCTTGCACTGATTTATAACGTAAATACAGCTAGATGCTAGCTTACAACAAAAAAAGTTAACATACAAAAAAGTTGTAATAAAACTAACGCTAGCTAGCTTTGCCAAGATGAAAGTGAAATAAAAAGACCAAAAACAAAACTTGATATTGCTATTGGAGTCATGTTTGCACTTTAGAAGGCAGTGACCCTTGTGACTACATTTTCAACTGAACGTTCTAATGATACGTTCTAATCAAATGTTCGTGGATCGGCATGCCTAAATTTCAAGTAATTACGGTAGAAATGCGGAAGCAAAATAATCGTTCAATACAAATACATGTATTGTCCTCGTTGAATGAACAGGTGGTTTTGTCTATTCATGATTGTGTATTTTATTGTGTATATGTTCATTGTAAGGACTACAGATGGAAATGAGCTCTTCTGCTAAATCTGGTGTAATCATCTCTTTGTTTTATTTGAAACAATTAATTTATATGCACACTGTCCTTTATAACTTCAATAAAACTAAACTAAACAACCAATCAGACCTAAACCACCCACATAACAGACAATGTGTGTAGGCTATTTGCGGGTTTCATAAGCTACTGGTAGAATTGACTCGTTATGTCTGGATGCTGTGGTTCAGTAAACATTCTATTTTGGAGAGGAGTGCAGACAAGCAAACCCCAAGTGGATCAAAGGATAATGTTATTGAGATATTGTTTTTGAGCAAATGCAAAACTTGTGAGAATGCTGTCATTGGGCCTTATTCATGAAATGTGAGCTGAACGAATTTGTACGTAAATCGTTTGTATTAGCAAATTTGGCTGTATTTTGGCATTCATTTGTTCGCACGTACTAACAAATTTAACACCTGCTCAGAACCCCGCGTACTGCATTCGTAAATTCAGAATGCCAGTAAATGTAGCTTCTGAGTGATAATTAGAATAAGTTATTTTAATTTTCTGTTAAATTCACGAGACGAAATGTGGCCTTTGAAATACACATTGCAAACAAAATAAATTACAATTGTAAAAAGCAAACACTTTAGATCACGCCTATCAATTGTAGCCTGTGAAGCTGTTTAATAGACCCATAACGTAGGCTAATGAATGCTCCCAGTAGCCTCCAATGTTTTCTAAATTTCAAAAATGTTTAATTCTATATGAACTTACATAGGCTGCCGCTATGCTAATTAAGAAAAAACATTTAACCAATGAACAAAATTTGCTTTAAAGTGGCTTACATGTCTGTAGCCAGGGTTGCAATAGTGGTCAACAGCTTAATCCAGCTAAAGCCAACGTACATCCAGTTCCCCTACAACAGGGGTGGGCAACGCCAGGCCTCGTGTATGCACGTTTTTACTGCCACCAGTTACCACGGCTCAACCAGCTAATTAGTCATACACACAATCACAGATTCAGTCGTTAATTATAGAATGATAAAATGCTACAATACACAAGAACATTCACCCGCTGCTGTTCATATCGCGGATATGTAGATTCAAATATCAGATCATGTAAACGATTGGGCTAATTAAATAATTGTTAACAAAAACCTGCATACACACTGGTGTCTGTATGTTGTCCATCCCTGCACTACAAGATGCAGGGGATGTGGTATCTAAACAAAAAAATGTGACAATATATAAACCGGAGCGAACTGGAGCTTGCAGAGTGGTAAGGTCCTTATAGTGCTCATCACTCTAATTAAATTCCCCTCCTCCTCGCTCGCTCCCGCTCACATACTCTGACACGCGCACCTTTGAGCATCAGATGCACTTTGTTGCCCCGGTATGCAGGCCAACCTGCATGCTCCAGAACAATATCCGCCGTGCCTTGTCAAATGTTCCCCACTGGCTGCATACAGGCATGCGGGCTGAGCTAGGCTTACCTAGTCTTGTTTCAGAACACGTGATGCGACACAGAGCAGGATTTCACATTCATTTACATGACTGACAAAAATCACTGACGCAAACATTGCAAACGTCCTTGCAGCACTAGACAGGTATTGCTGAGGAGGACTGTCAACATCCCAGTCTAGGCTAATTAGCCAATCAGCTGTGATTGTATTACAATAGATTGACTGAGACGATGGGGAATCTTTGACAAGAGCTAGGCTTGCGTCTATCTGGTGTGCAATCATAACTGCTCACTATTCATGGCACCCGGAACGCCACATCTCTCTCCCCGGCTTGTCAAATAGCAGAAATTGTCCAGTGCGACATAATCATTTGCATCATCACACTTGATGCTTCTCTTTTTTTTTTGTCACAAAGAGCCCCTAAGTGGTCTTTGAGTAGAACTGTTATTTTGAGAAGCAGCTGGGGAGTCTATGCGATGACAGAATACCTTGTCACGCCGTTCCCATTAAAATTGTCTCCGCTAAGTAGCACCATGACGTACTGCAATGGGTCGCTTTCTGCACACATAGGCATGCATCTAAATGCTAATATAAATAATACTGAGCAAACTAATATAGAGTCCGCTCATCTACAAAACATTTTTTTTTTGCTGGAATATTATATTGGCAGCTTCATATTATTTGGCTGACTACCTGAACTGGTTTTTATATTCAGTACACTAATCTGTATTCATCAGCAGAAAATGTATTTATCCCGAGCTAGATTTCCATTTTCAGTCATGCCCAGGTGATTGTCTACTGCTGAAATGATTTTCCAATTATATGAGATTTTTGTAATGCATTTTTATTTTACCATGTGCCTGATTGAAAGTTTTTTTTACAGTACCTTCAAAACCTTTGCATAGATATTCTTATTATTATCATATGAAAGGATGAAGGATAGATCATAGTGCTACACACATACTTTAAACAGACACGTCCACTCACTCACTCTCTCTCTCACGCACACACACAGTTTATACAGAACGTCCAATCACTTACTCACTTTCTCTCTCTCTTCTCTCTCTCTCTTTCTCTCTCTCACACACACACATAAACACACACACACACTTTATACAGACACATGCACACTCTCACTATATACACACATTTTATACAGTCAGACACACATACACACACACACACACACACACAGAAAATACCTACAATAAATTGTTGGGATTTGGGTCTCTATAAGAGATATGTGTTTTGTCCTTTGGGTCATTCCATTCAAAGACAAATCTTACTTTGTATGGAATGTATGGATTTAATTTTCCAAAAGGATCAGCACATATATTCCCTGAGGAAAGGGAGGAGGGGTGGATGGGTCCAAGTTCAGTTTATTTATACAAATAATAAAAAAAAACATTCTTTGACCTGAAAAAGAGTGACATTGAAGCAAAGCTTAAATTACCCCCAAACTGTAATTTCTGCCACCATCTCGTTTTGACTGACCTGTAATGACACAAGCTTTTAAGTAACAAATGACAGGAAAAGTTGGGAGGAAAAGGGTACAGTCTGTTCTGATTTCAGCACATCTTAAGCACAGTGGGACTCTTAAAGTGATGCCGCCGGCAGAATGTTCTCCTTTGATTTTGTTGTATAACATATTACCTTTGTGACTGCAAATTGTGCTTCAGTTAGCGCAGTGCTGAAGCCCCTCCTCCTCTTCTGCACTCCTGTGGCTGTAACCAGAACTAACGCCACTTGGAGCTGTTGCTGTAAGTCAATTGGGGGAAGGATCCGAATCCCATGAAGTCATTCGTTGTACTTCATGGCAACCAGACGAAAGGGCCTTTTCATGAACACAATGAGAAGACTTGATGCTGTAGAACCAGTGCATCTCACACACAGAGATAGAAGAAATGAACATGAAAATATGAACACGATATGCAGAAAAAAATATGACACAAAAATGTATACATATATGAAAACATATTTATTTGTGTATACTCTATGCATACTCTACACAGTGGCGCTGTTTTGGGGAGGGGGAGGGGGAGGGGGGGGGGCCGACAGGGGTCCTCAAAAATATGGTGTGGTTACAGTAATTGTGCAGGGATGAGGTGCCTGAGGTGGTGGGTCCCAATGTGTGCTCACTTCATGGGGCCCACAATCCCTGGTAGCACCTCTGACTATGTATGTGTGCTCAGTGCAGTTTAACATTTACAGCCAGCAGCTGTACCAGCATGTAAACTGCTCCTGCTGAATGGCTGAAGCTAAGCAGGTATGGGCTTGGTTAGTACTTGGATGGGAGATCTCCTGGGAAAGCCTCGTTGCTGCTGGAAGTGGTGTTGGCGGGTAGGAGGCAGTCTTCCCTCTGGTCGAATAATAAAAAAATAAATAAAAAAACCCCCAATGACCCAGTACTGTGATGGGGACACTGTGCTGTAGGAGATGCTGTTTTTCGGATGAGACGTTAAACCGAGGTCCTGACTGAGTAGGGCTGCATTCAAATCCAATTTAACACGCTCACTTCCCTCAAGCTATCTTGTGATGCAATCTTGCTGGAAGCTTGCATTTTATACTCTTGGTGGAAGGGAGGATAAACAAGGGAGCGAGGGAATA
Source organism: Ilyophis sp. 1 JC-2022 (assembly GCA_022702515.1). NCBI lineage: Eukaryota > Metazoa > Chordata > Actinopteri > Anguilliformes > Synaphobranchidae > Ilyophis > Ilyophis sp. 1 JC-2022. The sequence continues at coordinate 28,361,519 of CM040401.1, forward strand.
TAATTAGTCCCTCCCCTTTCTTAAATTGGATCCGAATCACACTTGGTGTGGCTGCCATATTTCATCCAGGCATTTTGGGGAGTCCACTTTTGAAGCAAGGGAAGGGAACGACAGGAAGAAAAGATAAGTTTCAGATCAGAACGCAGCCCAGGGGTTTCCCCGGTGTCCTGGCTAAACTCCCAACCCAGGCTCTTTCAATCTGCCAGCTAATCATCCCCCAGTTTAATTGGCTAAAAAAATTATTCTTTCCCTCTCCACCTCAGGGAAAATTGTGAGTGAAGTGTGGTAAGAATTCTGGTGCAAAATGGCTGCCGTTGCATCACCCAGGTGGGTGCTACACATTGGTGGTGGTTGAGGCGAGTTTCCCCTCATCATTGTAAGCGCTTTGAGTATCGAGAAAGGCGCTATATAAATGGCAGGTATTATTATTATTATATTATTAAAATACTTTGAACATGGTTAGATGGAGGCTTTGAAGGTCAGTGTAGGTCGAGTAAAAGCTCTCAGCAGGCACTTTGGAGTTTATTCTCCTTTTATATCAATGAGCTATTGTGGCACAGTTCCTCCGCCATGCAGAATGAACCGTTGGCGGGCAGTGACCCTTTATATATCCACATCACCTTTCGCTAGAGCCCAGTTATACAGACACAAGGGGAGACGAGCACCTTTCTCGCCCACGCTGAACAGACTACACCACGGCGTCTTTCAGCCTCGGATTTTGACCTTGAAGATAATCTCGCTGTGAGGTTTTCGTTGCGCAGTCAAGAAAATAAAAGAAAATAAGCATTTACTGGCACATGCACAAACTGAGTGTTAACCTCCATCCCTCCCGCTTGTCCTCCCTCTTTTCTGTATTAAAGGAACACAGCGAGGTTATCGCGAAAACGCAGTTTCTTGCTCAACAGAAAGTCACTGTTTCTCTCTGTAACTGCATAAAGATGTAACCATCATTCCTTTGAAGAACACAGGAAAAGCATACGTTCGAAACAGTCAGACTCAGATCACATATTCTGCCGAACTCAGTTCTTTGATTAAAAGAATTGAATTATCGTCCTCATTGCTTTTTTGGAAGATTAAATAAATGCAAAGACAGTGATCTCTGATTAAAAATGTACATACATACAGAGGATAGATAAAGCAAGAGGCAATAAGGACTACTCAATCATAAATATCTTTTTGAAAAGAAAATCTCTGACTTCAAGAAAGATGGAGGATATTATCCTCAAGGAAAGCCTTTAGCCAAAGTTATGAGACACAACTTCTGAGGTCAGACAGCCAGATTCATTAATTATGTGAATACCTATGTTCAAATCTAGCTACAGCTTGAAATGGCAGAAAGAAATACCGTTTCACTTACGCCAGATAAGTCTCGACTGTGGGTAAAATCTCTATTTGCAGTCGTCTATCTACAATGTGCTAATCAGAAATCAATGTTATTTCACCTGCATCATCACATCATAGCAGTTTTCTTTCAATGATGAGTATTTCCAAAACTAGCATAATGAGCTACAGCTAGCTATAATTCATTTTCATAGGGAAAAAAATAAACAACCAAAAACAAAACCCCCAAAAACAAGCAAACAGCATGACAAATTATATGTCATGCTTCTCTAAAATGCAGGCAATTACTGCGCTTGCCTGTTTCCTGTTGAGATAGAGAAAATATGTAGGAATAATTTTCCATGAGAATCCCAGCTAGATTCAATTAGGAGCTGCTAAAACATTTTTTGAGACTTTTACAAATAACATTTTACAAATAACAAAGCTCATATCACCACACAAACATTTCAGTTTTATGTTTTTTAAATAGAACCATAAACAAGAATAAATGTTTGGTCTTGGCTATAGCTTCCCAACTGTTGGTTTAGTAACACTGAAAATGCCTGTCTCCACAGGATTTTCATGGTAAATTTACCTGACAGTGCAGAAATCAATTAGGTCTGGTGTTGCACAATATATTCACAGAGAATTTCACCAATTAGTGTTTGAGAATTGCTGTGTTATGTAAAAATTGTATCATGTGATTTAAGTATGTCCCACACTGTGCATTTAGTGATGGCCTGAGTTAATTGGTAACATGTGAGAATGGCTTTTTAAAAAATAAACTAAATTCATGCTAATGGAAAAGTACTGTGGGATTTGCTTTATAACTGTGGAACTTTTTGTCCTGTTGACAGGAAATGCTAGAACACCTGGCATAGGAATCTGTTATTTCTAGAAAATTCTAACCCTTTGTGTGTGTGTCTGTGTGTGTGTGTGTGTGTGTGTGTGTATATATATGAGTGTGTGTGTGTCTGTAGCTGTATAAAAGGTGTGTGCGTGTGTGTGTATATGTGAGAGAGAGAGACGGAGAGAGAGAGTGAGTGCATGTGTCTGTATAAGGTATGTGTGTATAGCACTACGGTCTATTCCCTCATCTTTTCACATGATACTAACATAACATAATCACTATGCAAAGGTTTTGAATGTACTGTGAAGGTCCTGTCTGTGTGATTGAGCTCTATTAATCTGTTTGAAGCTGTGATCATAAAAGGAGTGTATGGTAATAATCTGTAAATAATGACATGTATGTTTGTTTAGTGCAGTATGTCCCCCTGCGGAGGATAAAAGAGAGGCTGTGTGAGATCCGCAGTTTCCTGCACACCTGCATTCGGGTTTAGCGCTCAAACGAGCCATGGGGAGGCAAAGTGCACCAACAATGTAATGGCTTTCTAATGTGCTCCGTCAGGTGCCATGTAATGTTGTGTACCTTCATGGTTGGACGTCATCTGCCACGCATTGAAAAATAACAGCCTGGTATGGGGACAGCACATTTTCTTGCATTCACTTCTTGCTTAGCTGGTGTTGGCATGGGGTAGCAGCTGACCCTGAATGGTGGTGTTTGTGTGTGTGTGTGTGTGTGTGTGTGTGGGGGGTTGTTGAGATGTGGGTAATTAAGGCAGCTTGGTTTGATGGTATCTAATTAAAGTCACACAATAATTAGTTCACAATCTGAAATGGCTGACTGCTGTCATCCATTATTTTTATCTGCAAATAACTGGTTACCTACGCACATTTTTTCCATTGTATTCATCTACATAGTTTAAAGGAAGGGGTCAGTACAAGTATTGTTCTTTCATTGCCTGCAGCTCATGTGAGACTTCTTTTTAAAAATCGTAATTCTTGTATATTATGCTGTCATTTCCAAATTAATTTGACTGACGATCCTGAATCCATTCATGCATCTGTATAAATCTTCTATAAATTATCTGTATAAATCGTTCAAGGGTAGATTGAGTGTGACTAGAAACATCAGAAACTTTTCATTGTATTATCGAGTTGAAGAGGATGTGCCACCACGGCTTGGCTTCCATTTTCTACTATGACTCGTATATTATATATCTGGACGAAAAGCTTTACATTTCAAATTTTGTCTCAATGTTGAAGGAATCACAATTAGCAGTGTCATTTGAGCTATTCTCCATTTGGACTCCCACACACGTGCAGTTTACAGTTAGCAGACTACAGAGTGCAGTGTCCAGTCTACAGAGTGCAGTGTCCAGTCTACAGAGTGCAGTGTCCAGTCTACAGAGTGCAGTGTCCAGTCTACAGAGTGCAGTGTCCAGTCTACAGAGTGCAGTGTCCAGTCTACAGAGTGCAGTGTCCAGTCTACAGAGTGCAGTGTCCAGTCTACAGAGTGCAGTGTCCAGTCTACAGAGTGCAGTGTTCAGTCTACAGAGTGCAGTGTTCAGTCTACAGAGTGCAGTGTCCAGTCTACAGAGTGCAGTGTCCAGTCTACAGAGTGCAGTGTCCAGTCTACAGAGTGCAGTGTTCAGTCTACAGTGTGCAGTTCCTGTGCATTCTGCCGCGCGCTCTTCAGTTCCGGCTCTGATGAACTCTCTTGGTTAACTGTTTTAAGATGCAGGCCTACCGCATGTAAATGTACCTTCCTCTGCCATGGAGGAATTCTGCTTGTAAAAATTGTATTATATTGAAAAAGCTATTTATTAGTGGTGTTCACAATAGGTCTTACACAAGGAACTTTGTAAATGAGACCCCTCCCATGGAAAAAAAAAATATATTGCAAGGCTTATTTTTATGCTATTTTAATCCCAGATAAAAAATCCGATATGGCATCGCTGCCCATTCAGGCTTGCTGGAAGCAGCATAATGCCTTTGGTCTGAATATTTTAGTCAAAACGAACACAAAGCCACAATATTTTAGAATATAAATGAGAAGGGCCTCAGGAAGTCACCCCTCTTATCAGGATGTGCCTGGTCCTCCAGAGTATGGTATTGATCCAGGGCCTCTTAGTCCTCCAGAGTATGGTATTGATCCAGGGCCTCTTGGTCCTCCAGAGTATGGTATTGATCCAGGGCCTCTTGGTCCTCCAGAGTATGGTATTGATCCAGGGCCTCTTGGTCCTCCAGAGTATGGTATTGATCCAGGGCCTCTTGGTCCTCCAGAGTATGGTATTGATCCAGGGCCTCTTGGTCCTCCAGAGTATGGTATTGATCCAGGGCATCTTGGTCCTCCAGAGTATGGTATTGATCCAGGGCCTCTTGGTCCTCCAGAGTATGGTATTGATCCAGGGCCTCTTGGTCCTCCAGAGTATGGTATTGATCCAGGGCATCTTGGTCCTCCAGAGTATGGTATTGATCCAGGGCCTCTTGGTCCTCCAGAGTATGGTATTGATCCAGGGCATCTTGGTCCTCCAGAGTATGGTATTGATCCAGGGCATCTTGGTCCTCCAGAGTATGGTATTGATCCAGGGCCTCTTCAGCATCCTCTTTTGCCAGGATTTGTGGTGCCTGCACTTAATCTCTGAAGAGTTCTGAATTATCCTGCCACCGCTGGCTTCCAGTTTTTCAAACGTGTAAGACATCTGCTCCTACGAAAAGGTACAGATGAGTTTTGGATGATTCTCAAAGATACGGCGAGGACGCAGTTTGCCAGACTCATCTGTGTCTGTTTCAAACTCTTTGTTTTTGTACTTTTTAAGCTTTTAAGCTCTCTTTAACTGTGGGATATTTTTGCCTGTTATAATTGCTAAATAATTGAATATAAATTAAATAATTGAAAATAAACTTAAATTTTTCTTAGAGTTGAATTAGAAAAAGAACTGGAAATAGTGTTGCTGTAACAGAGGTCTTTCTGTGTCCATGTTATCCCCATGTCTGCGTGGGTGAGTGAATGGTGTTTACACCCTACAATGGATTCACCTGTCCAGGAGGCATTCCTGCCACCCACCTCATGCATGCTGGGATAGGCTCCTACCCCCCTGCCTGTGACCCTGACCAGGAATAAGCGGGTTAGGTAATGATGTAACACACAAACGGCAGTTTTAGCCAGCAAATGGTGGCTTATACTATCATACTTGTTCATACTTTCCATTCAATTAAATTGTATTTGTATAGTGCTTTTTACAGAGACACAAAGATGCTTTACAGTGGAAATAAAAAAGAAGATTGGGCTAAAAACAGGCCTGATCTCCCTCAAAAAGTGAAAAATTGAGGTAGAAAAACTACCCAGTGAGGGATCTATCAGAGCAAACTTTCTATCATCATAGTCATATAATGAAAGATTACATTTGTCAGTATATGATACAGTACAATCACGTGACAGTCAACGTGATTACACACCAATTTCCTCAACCTTATGGTGTTATTCGTGAGCGTCGACCATTATGTGAAGCTACTCATCTGTAGTTTTTTACACTTTCCCCCATTTTTCTACCCAATTTGAACTGCCCAATTGTCATTACGCTCATCCAGAGGAGGTTTCTCTAAGACAACAGGTGAAGCAGTGCTTCACCAAAAAAAGGGGTGAAAAAGAACATTCATATCACACAATCACACACACAACATAGGCTTTCTTTAATATTGAGTCATCGCTGACTTTCGACTTTCCCTTGTGAAGCTAAAACAAAAGTGCTTTGATTCAAAAATATGCCCTGTATCTTCTTATATACACTGCTCAAAGAAATCAAGGGAACACTTAATCAACACAGTATAACACCAAGTCAATTAAACTTCTGGGATATCGATATCCAGTTAGGAAGCGTAAATGATTGTGAATCAATTTCACCTGCTTTGGTGCAAATGAAAGTGACAACAGATGGACAGGAGAGTCAACAGCAAGACAACCCCCAAAAAGTAAATGGTTTTGCAGGTGGTGGCCACAGACCATTTCTCTCTCCTTATCCTTCCAGACTGATTTTTCTCTAGTTTTACATTTTGATAGTGCCCTTGTCACTACTGGTAGCATGAGGCGGTACCTGCAGCCCATTCAGGTTGCACAGGTAGTCCAGCTCCTCCAGGATGGCACATCCATACGTGCCATCGCAAGAAGGTTTGCTGTGTCTCCCAGCACAGTCTCAAGAGCATGGAGGACATACCGGGAGATGGGCCATTACACGAGGAGAGCTGGACAGGGCCGTAGAAGGGCAACAACCCAGCGGCAGGAGGAGCACTGCCAGAGCCCTACAAAATGACCTCCAGCGGGCTACTCGTGTGCATGTTTCTGACCAAACTGTCAGAAACAGACTCCATGAGGGTGGCATGAGGGCCCGACGTCCTGTAGTGGGACCTGTGCTAACAGCCCAGCACCGTGCAGCTCGATTGGCATTTGCCAGAGAACACCAGAATTGGCAGGTTCGCCATTGGCACCTCGTTCTCTTCGTGAAAGAGTCTGGAGACGCCATGGCGAATGTTATGCTGCCTGCAGCATCATCCAGCATGACTGGTTTGGTTTAATGGACTTGGTGATATACTGTGATGATTAAGTGTTCACTTAAAAGTGTAGTTCTGTGCTTTTATCGTGAAAAACAGCATCACACTTTGACTTTTAAAAGGAACTTCAGTGAGGCACAGTGTCTGACCGCTTCACTTGACCATTGGAAATCAATGGGGGACTTTATAAGACATGATTGGATAATGGAGGATTATGACGCATTTTTGAGCCCACCCGTGAAGCGCTGCCTCACTAAAGTATTCAATAGAGTTCCAATCATGCGTGTTCTGGTGCGCATTCTCGTCCTGATGATTGACATCATGTCTAACCATTCAGAACACGAGTTCAGCTATCCAGCAATATAATCATCTTCACCGCCAATTTTGAATAGACCATTACTGTGTTACTGTATTAGAGAGAGAGAGAAAGGTAGCGTAAGGGAAATTTATAAATTTTTATGGTTGTGGCTTTGTCAGTGGTGATTTGTATAGTAAAATTTTATATTGTGTTGTAGTGTTAATAGCTAGCTAATTGCTAACGTTAGTGATTTAACTAACATTGCCTAACGTTAACCTAAACTAGCTCACTTTTTGTAGCGTTAGATTTTACCATCATTTGGCTGCATTTGAAAGAAAATTGAATCGGTGAATGTAAACATCCTGGATCGGATTCTGCAGGATTAACTTAACGTTATTTTCAATCCTTAAACTGTGAAGAAAGATTGCAAGTGAAGGCGGGTGGGAGACCGAAGCCTCCTATCAATCTTATCCAGTGAGTGGGCTCGGTAAATCAGCTTTAACGTTAAATGCTCGTAGTAGCCTACATCGAGGTGGATTAGTTAACATTGCAGGCATCTTGCTAACAGAATCGCATGTATTTCTGGCCATGTGTGTTGTTTAGAGGAAAGCATATTATTTTTTATCCAAGTGTGTTGATAAAGAAGATGTTCATTGTTTGCGAGAGATGGCTTTCATTATTTAGGCTACGTAATTCAGGTCTGTCAAAATGAATGCAAAATTGAAGGAGCATAACAGTAGTGTAACCGTGCGAATTGAGTCTGAGATCATTTTATTGATGAAGGTGCACGCATAACAAAAGTGCGGAAAACCGTGACATTCCTGAGAGGTTGATCGATGCGATTCTTGGGTTGCCGTGAGCTGGCATTTAGGGGAATAACGAGAGTGAAAAATAGGATAACAGAGCTGGGAGTTCACTGAGCTTCCTTCCCGCTATGATGACGTTCAGGCTGCACGTTTAAAGTCGCCCTCTGTGTTCTCTGGGATGTCAAATGGCTTATTCGCACTGGACTAGGGTATTGGGCTACCTGGTGACCTCATATGATTTAGGAATTATCCCCCGAGAGTTTCATGTGGCGCATTCGCATGGGATAAACACAGTCAGTATTTCACTCAAATTTACTCATGAAATCCCAGGGATTATCAACGGGTACGAATGAAATGTAACATTTCTATAGGCTACTTTCATATTCTCAGTTTTTCTGCACATTTGCACATCATATGCAAATTGGTGTGTTGAAGTTGACTACGATTCTTTTCATTTCAGTCGCATTAAATTCAGCAGTAACATTTAAATACTTTTGGTATAAGAATCGCACCCAAAATGTCAGAATTGGCAATAATAATTTCCACTGCAGCCTCCATAAATCTGAACTCGGAAAGATGAAGAAAAAAGCGGAGGAAAAACAAGAAATCTTTGCTGGGGGAAAAAATATCACCCCAAATTACAAAAAAAATTGTGGGTTTGCTTCACCAAAGTTCTGGCTGGCAGTGACAACAGCTAAATAACAAATGAACACTTTAACTTCATGCATTCCATTTTAACAGGAGCTGTGGAGGAAGAGTATTGCATCCACTTCTGATGGCTTAATTCCAGCCTACATGAACATTTCTCACGATCAAAATGTAGGCAGCGCCAGTAGAGGCAGCAATGAGTTACATTCCACTTCAGATGCATGACAAGTAAGTGACAGGTGGATTTTATCATATTTGAAAAAAAAGAACAGCCTACCAGAAACCAATCTAAACCTGAGGTGAAGATGTGATCCGACCCGACTCCACCTGAATCTAACATACAGCCCCGGGGCCCGTAAGGCTTAGATCAGGTAGCAGGCCTCTATTGCTTCCTATTCACATATTTCTTGCTGCCCTGATATACACTCATGTGCCGTGCCATGATGGTGCTCTAAAGCAATTTGGGATAAGAGCATCAGCTAAACTAATGAATAAATTAATGAATGATTGAATTTATTAATTAATGTACAGAGTTATGTAAAAATACATGGTATAAATCTTTTTTTCCCCTTCAATAAGGCTGAAATTGTATTTTGTGTAGCCAGAGCTGTAATATCACATAATTTACCTGACCAGTAAGTCAGTCATACAAAATATAAGTGACCCAAACCCTGGGAGTCCAATGAACTGATCAGACCCCATTTTTAACTACTTCTGCATGCAATACAGGTAGAGGCTGTCTGTAAGGCAACACCTCACTGTGTCTATACTAAAATGCATTATGGGTATTAAGATATTGTATAAAGAAAAATCGCTCTTCATCTGCCAATAAAACATGGCACCGGGAAAATTGCTTTAGCACAGCCTGTATTAAATAAAGGCCAGGCATCTCGCCACGTTTGCTTATCTCCCATCCCTGCCCGGGCTGTTTCAAGAGAAAGAAGCTTTGAGGCCATTTAAAACGTACAGCTTCTGAAATGGCTCTGTGCAGTCAACCAAACAATTAAACATTTGTGTCAGAGTACACAGCAATTTAATCGAATTGCAACACTAATCAGCCTCATGATTAAAATAATTGACCGTTTAGTAATTAAAACCAAGATGAAATAAGCCGGTTCACGATGGTGTTGCCACGTGCCATTCGCGCTATTTTGATTTTTAGCTATGTGATTGCAGTCAATCAAAAAGCTGTACCTTTTTTTAAAATAAATGCAGATCTCAGTACAGCGGATTGTCTCTCTGGTTTTCAAAACTAACAATTTAGAATCCAGTCGCCTTCGAGGAGTGACAAGCAGGCACTGAAGAACACAATCAAAAATGTGCCGTACGGATGCACACCTACAGTACAGCGATATAGTACAGTATGAGACTTTCAGCATTGCTGAATATCTGTCTCATATGCACAAATGTGTGAATAAGATTTTTATTGATTGCTGGTTTTTCAGACCTAAGTCACTTCCTAAGTTTGGACTTGCGGAAAAGATTAATTAAGTTGAATATAAATTTTGTTTTCATTTATTTAATTGATTTATTATTTAATTGACTTGTAAACAATTATAGTGGGAAAAATGATAGCTAATGCGTCCGTAAACGAGATACTACGAGATACGAGATACGAGATATAATCAAAAGTAACACAGTTCATATTTTGAAAGAGCCAATTGTCCAGTGCAGTGTGAGCTTTTACCCAACTTTCTCACACAGCCATGGCTTTTTCAAATTCGCAGTGGAGGAAAAAAGGTTGGAAGGGCTATTTTGGGAGGCCTCTCCCACGCAACCCTAATGGTGTGTGTGATCATGCTGGCTGGGTATGTCTGGGAACATCCAGGGAAATTAAAAAGCAAAATGTGTTTCTCTGCTCCAAAACAAAAACAGGCGGTGGCTGCAACCAGACAGTGGGATCAGAGCCGTCTTCGCCGAGTGCCGTTAAATGGCCTTACCTTCTGCTAATGAGCTAAGTGTCCTTTTAGCCCGGCACTGAGAGCTGGCTGCCGGAGCGCCGGGCCGAGCGCAGGCAGCTATACCGTTTTATACGCCGACGTTAAAGAGCAGCGTGGAAGGTGAGGCTAATTATGAGGTCACCTGTTGGCGCCTCTCACTGAGGTCGCCCGGCCGGGCGCGGGGGAGTGGGGGAGTGCTAATCGCGGCTGTTGGCCCAGCAGACGGAGATGAGGACAAGGCGCCTCTGTGGTCTACCGTCTGCCTTTAATTGTGACACTGATAAGACCCGACAGGCACTGCATGCCCGCGCGTAAACGTACGCTAACGCAGTACGCTGACGCAGTACGCTAACGCAGTACGCTAACGCAGTACGGCATCTCGGACCTGTCGACTCCCGGGTTGGAGTGCAATTATTTTTAAGTGCGGCACAGTCTTGACTGAACGTTCTAAAATTCTGAGGCTTAAGACAATTTTTTTTTTACATTACATTATAGGCATTTAGCAGACGCTCTTATCCAGAGCGACTTACACAGCATTTTTTTTGCATTTTATACATAGTATCCATTGATACAGCTGGATATATACTGAAGCAATGCAGGTGAAGTACCTTGCTCAAGGGTACAACGGCAGTGTCCGACCTGGGAATCGAACCGGCAACCTTTCGGTTACAAACCCAGTTCCTTAACCATTATACCACACTGCCAAATTTCCAATACACAGTGCTGGGAATATAATGTATGTGCAGTGGTTGTACAATGAATACATAGGAAAATCTGAATTGTGAGGAGATGTGTTCACAACAGTATTGAACACAACTTGCCACCAATTGTTCTTGTTTTTGTTGGGTCTTTGTTCTTTCCGTTTAACGCTTTTTTTTCAAAAAAGAAGCCTACTTTGCAAACAAAAGCAAGAAAATCCCTTTTGATCAATTTGTACTTTTTTAGACAAACCACAAAAAAGTCTGTTTGACCAAGAAGACAAAATTCTTCAGACCGCTTGCCTGTTTCCAATGAAAGGCCTTATAAAGTATTGTACTTTTAAAATTAATACTTTGATTGACATGTCATATATTTACTTAGAAATGTGCCACTTTAAATTCCAAAACAGATTCATTGACTCAATGATTGATAGAGAACTCTTCTGACTATTCACAGAGTATCCATTACTTGTTGTGTTAAAAGTTTTATTTATCTCTTTCGTCCCTCTACTGAATTGTCCTTTACTGTAGTCGAAAATGATGTTTAGAACTTGTAATCTAAAGCAAGCAGGCGCTGGCTGTGCAGCAAACAAATTAGGTTTGTTTTCCTGCATTTGATTGAGACCAGTGTAGCTCCTTGTTTGCCACGGCTGCTAAAATTGTCTGTTGCTAGGTTACGGAATATTACTTATGTGCTCGGTTGTCATAAGACCGTCCCCCCCCTCCCCCACCCCGACATTTTTAAAGAATGCACATGTAAATAGTGAATTCAGATGAAATAACTTTTGTTTAGAAAATTCTTGTCAATATGAAAGCGCGTTCATATCCTTATGCATTTTATGGTGATAGGGCAGTAGGTGTGGAGGGAAAATTTAAGTACGTTGAGAACAAAAAAGCATGTAGGCACTCAGCTTATTTGCTCATTGTTTGCATATCAGACACTCTGGCTCAGTGTAAAAACTGAGTATAAACTTAAAATTAGCCCAGGTCAGCCTAATCACCCTCAGCTATACCCACATTGTGCCAGAGTGCCTGTGAGCACCTGCCCACACTAATGCAGGTGTAATAGAGGTGCGAAGCTGCCTTCCAGCAATGTAGAGTCCATTGAGTTGCATTTGCAGGCATTTTAATATAAGGGACATAAGCGACAGACATATATAGACTCAACACTCTCAGCTTTCTGGTTCTGAGGATGGGGGTCATTTTTCCACCCCAGGTATGTCTGCTGTTCACTGAAATCTGAAGCCATGACCGCCCCAATGGCTTTACATTACGTCCTCACTCCGTTGGTCATGACCCCACCCCGACACCCACTCTCTCTCTGCTGAGATTTGTAGGTTGCCGCTGAAATATTTTCCAGGTTGAGCCTATGTTCCACAGGGGTAGTCATATTTGGACTTGGGCAGAATAACCCTAGAATCGGAATAAATACAAAATAATAAAACGCATATCGGCGCAGGCCCCTGTCCGGTCGGCGCTTTATTTCCAGGTGTTTCACAAGCCTGGCCTCGGCCAGCAATCGTGAGCTTATTTGCAATCACGTGGTCCCACTGAGAGCTGCTGTGAGAGGGCTTTAGCATGGGAACCCACAGGCTCCTAATTTGATTTTCAGTCTTTGTTCTTCTTCCCCCTGCCTCTGGGATCTATCGACCGTTATGTAACCTGTCTAGTTGAGGCTTTGGGTAACCTTCACAGGAAAGGACTACTGAAACTTTTTGTTGACTTTGTGGGGTGGTGGTGGTGGGGGGGGGCGTGCGCGTGGGGGTTGGTGTAAGCAAAACGTCTTTGCTGTGGTCTGGTTTGCCTCTGTGTGATCCTGCAGACTCAATCAGACGAAGCTTAGTCTCACTCACTCAATAGAGGCACACAAGCACTGGAGGTCAATAGCGGCGACTTTTGTTTCGCGGCCTCTTTTCAAGTGGATCAAATTTATTGCGCTGCCTAATGAAACGACTCTGCCCGGGCGACTGTAATTTGAAACCCGACGGAAGGGCTTATTGCGAGGAGACAATGTCCTTCGGATCGTGCGGCGTCCCTCCCGACGCCCTCCCCCCCCCACCCTCTCCCCGCCCGCATTTCATTTAGGCCGCAATTAGGTCTGAATTGATGACAGTGGGAGTGAGTGCGTGTTTCGGTTGCCCGTGGGGCAGGAGGGCTCTTTCGTGGGCGCAGTGATCGCCCCAGGGAACCGCGGATAAACACTCGTCACGCTGCTCCTAATTGGCAGAAGACAGCTGCTGCCAACCAGAAAACTCATCTGAAGTCATTGCTCCCCGCTCCAGGCCAACCACGCCACACTTAACAATTAGACTCATCATCGTAAAATGCCGGCTCCGTTGTGTACTCTCCCTAAAAAAGAACGTTTTACACATCTACCTCACACTCGTGACAGATGCTACTTCCCGATATTACCATGCTTCTTATGCTGTTAGTATGCACCGAGCGCAAGGAGCTAAGAGCTTCTCAGGCGAAAAAAAAAACAAAAAATTGCCCGTAGCTGAGAACATAATGGTTTGTTTTCTTCAAGAAAAAAAAAAAACTGTGCCGCAATCAGTGGCACGGTGCTGTACCCAGAATGCACTAATGGGTGCCCCTCCCTGAGTTAACAGCAGATGGCAGCAGAGGTACGTGCGTCTGTGCTGCGGATGAGCCAGAGAATTTTCTGCTCCGGCTCGATTCTGCCGCAGCCAGCGGGAGCAGATGAGTTATATGAAGAGAAAGGAGACCCGGTCTTCCTTAAAGGAAGGGCTTGTAAGTGCATCATTCCTGAGTGACGGACGTGGACGTTGGTACTCAAGCCTTAACATATCCTCTCGCTGCCAGGCAGGGAAAAACAATCAGCTGCAGAGTACGCCAGAGAGCTGTTTGCTGTCGGCTCGTGTTTGTGGCCACTTCCTGTGTCCTGGCCGTTACGTGGTCAGAGCTTGATCCCGTCTCTCTCTCCCCGTGTGAACTTTGCGGCCCTCAAGTTTCCGGCTTCACTCAGCCAGTCCACCCTCCTCCCCGATTCTCTTCTCTAATGAACACTGGATTACCTTACCCCAAAAAAAATAAAATCAATAGCCAGAAATAAAGTGCGACAAGCAATAAGCAGGAAGGCTTTTAATCAAGGGTGCTGCAGGGATTGAGGTGAAGAGGAGGAAAGGAGAGGTGGTGGTGGGTTGGGGGGTGCTGCTGAAGGGGGTGTTCCAATTTCTCACCGAAAGGGCAGCACCTCTCTCGATCCATACGCTCCTTCAGAAAAGGCACCAGCATGTTGGCTTCATGTTGCCACAGCCTGCATTTTCAATAATTTATTCATAACATGCACGGCCCTTCATTGCCTTTAGGTAGCCCCTGTCCAACTGCCTGCTGTGACCCACAATCGAGCATCACCAGATGTCAATCATCTGCGAGCATCAATGATCTGACAAGACATACAAATCATAATAATGTTAACTCAGTGATTAAAAAAACTGTCACGTATATATCCACATATTTTCTAAATATTCTTAATACCATTACAGGATTCTGTTTGTCATCGGATGCCTTATTTACATGCGTAATCAGAGTTGTATGACCTATTTTTTTGGAGTTCACTTTGCTTAGATTGTGCAGTATTGCGGTACGGTGTACCCTTCCCATAGTTGGCTACGGTGTATAACCAATGGGATTTTGTGGTAACGTCTGCTTTTCCTGCATGACTGAAACCAAAACATGCACACGGGTGTAGAACCAGCTGGGGACACATCCAAGACCAGCTGGTCTCCCACGTTTATCTGCACACCATTTCGCTGCAACTTCAGTCAGGCTGGAGCACAGCTGGGGATGGTCTTGTCTTGTATTCTCTTACGGAATGTTCGACTTGGGTACCGTAGCCTACTTTGCGCCAACACCGTTGCTTTGATTGCAGGTTTATGAGGCTTAGAAGGGGTGTGAGAAAATTGGACATAGCCTGTGTTCTTTCGCTGACCGAGGGCCGTTAAAATGCAAAGGTTTGAGATGGGGGCTTCTAACGTGGCTGGAATCCCAGATGGGCCCCTGCCCTTGTGCCCCTGAGCAAATGTGCTGAACCGGAATCGCATCAGCAAATAAATATCCAGCTGTTTAAATAGATAATGTAACAAAGAAAGAAGCTGAGTAAACCTCTCCGGGTCGGGGCACATGCTGCGTAAACCTCTCCGGGTCGGGGAACGCGCTGCGTAAACCTCTCCGGGTCGGGGCACGCGCTGAGTAAACCTCTCCGTGTCGGGGCACGTGCTGAGTAAACCTCTCCGTGTCGGGGCACGTGCTGAGTAAACCTCTCTCGGTCGGGGCACGCGCTGAGTAAACCTCTCTGTGTCGGGGCACGTGCTGAGTAAACCTCTCTGGGTCGGGGCACGCGCTGCGTAAACCTCTCCGGGTCGGGGCACGCGCTGAGTAAACCTCTCCGTGTCGGGGCACGTGCTGAGTAAACCTCTTCGTGTCGGGGCACGCGCTGCGTAAACCTCTCCGTGTCAGGGCACGTGCTGAGTAAACCTCTCTAGGTTGGGGCACGCGCAACGTAAACCTCTCCTGGTCGGGGCACGTGCTGAGTAAACCTCTCTGGGTCGGGGCACGTACTGACTAAACCTCTCCGTGTCAGGGCACGTGCTGAGTAAACCTCTTCGTGTCGGGGCACGCGCTGCGTAAACCTCTCCGTGTCAGGGCACGTGCTGAGTAAACCTCTCTAGGTTGGGGCACGCGCAGCGTAAACCTCTCCTGGTCGGGGCACGTGCTGAGTAACCCTCTCTGGGTCGGGGCACGTACTGACTAAACCTCTCCGTGTCAGGGCACGTGCTGAGTAAACTTCTCCGTGTCGGGGCACGTGCTGTGTAAACCTCTCTGGGTTGGGGCACGTGCTGAGTAAACCTCTCTGGGTCGGGGCACGCCCTGCGTAAACCTCTCTGGGTCGGGGCACGCGCTGTGTAAAACTCTCCGTGTCAGGGCACGCGCTGCGTAAACCTCTCTGGGTCAGGGCACGCGCTGCGTAAACCTCTCTGGGTCGGGGCACGCGCTGCGTAAACCTCTCTGGGTCGGGGCACGTGCTGAGTAAACCTCTCTGTGTCAGGGCACGTGCTGAGTAAACCTCTCTGTGTCAGGGCACGTGCTGAGTAAACCTCTCTGGGTCGGGGCACGCGCTGCGTAAACCTCTCTGGGTCAGGGCACGCGCTGCGTAAACCTCTCTGGGTCGGGGCACGTGCTGAGTAAACCTCTCCGTGTCAGGGCACGTGCTGAGTAAACCTCTCCGTGTCAGGGCACGTGCTGAGTAAACCTCTCCGGGTCGGGGCACGCGCTGCGTAAACCTCTCCGGGTCGGGGCACGTGCTGAGTAAACCTCTCTGGGTCGGGGCACGTGCTGCGTAAACCTCTCCGGGTCGGGGCACGTGCTGAGTAAACCTCTCCGGGTCGGGGCACGTGCTGAGTAAACCTCTCCGGGTCGGGGCACGTGCTGAGTAAACCTCTCCGGGTCGGGGCACGCGCTGCGTAAACCTCTCTGGGTCGGGGCACGCGCTGCGTAAACCTCTCTGGGTCGGGGCACGTGCTGCGTAAACCTCTCTGGGTCGGGGCACGCGCTGCGTAAACCTCTCTGGGTCGGGGAACGTGCTGCGTAAACCTCTCTGGGTCGGGGCACGTGCTGCGTAAACCTCTCCGGGTCGGGGCACGTGCTAAGCAAATGCATGATGTTATGTTAATAAGAAAAGGTGTCTCGCGCACAAAGAGGAAAGCTACGTTCTAGAAGAAACAGTGGCAGAGAAATAAACTATGCAAAATGTACTGTACACTGAAGCCAGGAGGGAAGGAGAGAAGCAGTTTGATCAGAAAGTTTAAAGTCAGAGAAAGAGATATTACACAGCAGCCTGCATGTGCGCTTGAGTGATGTAATTGTGCGAGTTCACTTCTGCTGGCCGAATCCCATCTGTTTTCTGCAGAGTCACTTATATGCATCTTTAACCCTTTGAAAAGTAGATTTTGGAATTTGGAATGTTTAAAAAAAAAAATTCTAAGTCAGTGTTCTAGAACTCAATTAATCAATTACTATCAATTACCAGTAGTGATTGTTACATCAGCATTATATATAGGTTCAAAAGAGCCAGTGTTGAATCTGAGTCGCTGAGTTTTTTCTTCTTTCTTTTTTAATCTTTTCAGGGAAACTTACTGATCATAAGCAGGACGTGGCTGTTGCTCACGGTCGTGATCTTCAGACACGAAAAGATGGCATCATATAATTAATTTTGTTATGTATAGCCCGAGCCCTCTGCGACATCCCTGTGGGAGCAGTCTTCACAAATATAGAGAATATTAATGCATTCAGGGCACTGATCCTGTCCCGCTGTTGCGTGCGGCTTTGTGGTGTTGAAAGATTGAGATGACGCTTTGAAATGGAAATAGATGGACGGCTGGAAGCTCATCTAAGTCTGGGACTGATGTTGTTCGTGGAAGGTGGCGGTCTACTTCATGAGATCTGCAGGTATGATGGAGAACAAGGGTTCAAATTAACATGGGCGTTTGGATGGGAGCTGCTAAGTTTCTGGAGATAAAAGTGATAAAAGACAGCAGAAACCATAGAAACACATTTTAATGTATATGAGCTGATTAAGAAACGCATTTGAATGTATATGAGCCGATGGAGAAATGCATTTGAATCTATATGAGCCGATGGCAAAATGCATTTGAATGTATATGAGCCAATTGAGAAATGTATTTGAATGTATATGAGCCGATGGAGAAACACTTTTCAATGTACCTGAGCTTGTAGAGAAATTCACATTTGAATGAGGTGATTGGAAGGAGGAACAGACTTTTGAATGTAGATTAGCTGATGGAGAAGTGCACATTCATATGCAGAAGCTACCATTTGAATGTAGATGACCTGGAAGTGAAAAATCACATCTGAATGATAGGTGAGGTGGTGGAGAAACCAACTTGAACTTCGATGAGCTAGTAGAGGAGAGCACAATGATGATGCCAAGTTCCTGAAATTGTCAAATTCTCTGAAATTCTTTCTCTCGTCAAGGTTAAACTCCATATACAGCACCATTTCCCCTGTGTCAGTCTGATCTCAACTTTATGCACATCAGTCTGCGTTTCCATAGTACCCCATTCCCCTGGTCTAATCTCTCCGGCTACTTTCTGTGGCATCCCGGCCCTGTCCCTCTCAGCCAGGCCAACGTGCAGGCATGAGAACCCCAGCAGGAGAAGCACGAATGCTATTAAGGGTTTTTGTTTTTTCCCCCCTCTCTTCTGGAAACATTGTACAGAGCGTGCAGTTTATGCCCTGTTTAGATATGCAGTGGATCACGCTGCTGCTTATTACACCAAATCATTAATAGATTTTAAATGTGTGTGTGCGGACAGAGGGAGGGAGAGAGAGAGAGAGGGAGGGAGAGAGGGAGGGAGGGAGGGGGATAGAGAGAGAGAGAGAGAGAGAGGGAGAGAGGGAGAGAGGAGAGAGGAGAGAGGAGAGAGGAGAGAGACCTTTTTGGTTAATTAGACTGTAACACAACTCTGTCTAGACAATAGAACCTAATGAAAATATATAATAATGAGGTAACAAAGATGGCAGGCCCGTTTTCCAAGACTGTGACAGATGGTGCATGCTCAAATGATATATAAATACTGGTTCCATTTTTTTGTAAAACAGATTGAAAAGACTGGCTTCACAGCAAAGCAAACAGCCAGGCGTACACTCTACATTGCATTCTCACACATCATTATTTCAGAGCCACGGTGGAGGTGAGGTCAATAACTTATTGGAGGAATGAGAGACCCTCTGCTGAGTCTCAGGTTGGAAGAGAAAGGGACGTGCAGGGTCAGATGTCTGGATTCTGCAGCATGCTCTTTGCTGCGTTAAGCCTGGCTCTGGCCAATGAATGACTGGTTGAAGCACAGCCTCAACTTTCAGATACCATTTTCTTTGGAATTAATTTCTTATTCAAAGTTTTCTTGAAAATTTTCAGCATTTTTCATGGAAAATGAGGATCAATTGTGATTAGAAATGAAGATTTTAGGTTTTTTCCCCCTCTCTCTCTCTAGTTTGATATCGTGGTTAACAAAAACGACAGATAATCAGAATAGAACATCTGTGTTTTTCAGTAAGCCACAATGGTTAGGGAACTTAACAGAAACAATACATTTAAGTCCAGGAAAGTGTACGCCTTTTGTAGATGGTTACTGCTGTCCTTAACCTGACCCATGTATCCAGCCGTATGAATGGATAATATTTAAAATTTGAGCAATAAAAAGAGACCTAGATAAGGCGGTCTGCTCAGCAAATTAATCCTTTTTTAAATTTTGTATTTTTTGCCCAAGGCAATGGCCTGTGAAGTGAAGGGTGACGACCTTCTGAATTATGAAGCAATGATAGATTTGTATCAGCCCTTGAATCTGGAGGCTTTCGCTGCAAAAAAAAACTAAAAAAATCATTTAATGTGCACATCGATTAAAACTTCAAACACATTTTTATTTGGGAATCAACAGCAACTTGCGGAACTGGCCTCAGGAAAAGTAGCTAGTTGGACCTACCTAGTATGCACTAGATCTATTACCCTCACAAGACTGGTCTATGATAATGCTCAGAATATATTCAACAAAAGACTCCCCTGGTTTCTCGTTTTCTCATTTTTACAGTGACAGGAAGTATCTTTTTTAATGCTTTTGTGTCAACCTAAAAATTTACCCCAGTTGGCTTTCCTTATTTTGTATCCTGCGTCATTTAAATCTATTATTGAATATACCCCCGTTTTTGAGGCTATTACTTTAAATTCTCCAATGGCCTTTCCTCAGCTTGCCGCTCGTTATGTTATTTAAGGCACCGTGAGGATATTATGGAGTGTGAGACCTCGCCAGGGAGCCCATTAAAAGGCCACAGTTCTTTCGCTACATCTTCCCGAAGAAGAGACGGGAGACAAGAATAGTGAAGCGCTTCTCACGGATGTGTCATCTCTACTGTCTTCAGAGAGCCGGGCAGACAGCAGAGGCGCTGGCACACTCCTGAGCTGCGTATGAAAGCTCTGCCACACCCCCACCCCCCCCCATCCCGTCTTCCTGCTCTTTCATCAGGTCTGACGCTCACTTTTCCACACCCCCCCCCCCCCCCCCCCCCCCCCAGTCCCTGATATTTCAGCTCGTCTCCACATCTGGGTGGTACGTTACATATTACCAAGTAAAGGAGGGTTGCATTGCCTTTAGGTTGATCATCAATTGGGTGTTTAGAGGTCGAGAAATAAAATGGGTGGGCCCGAAATGTACGATAAGGCAATACCCTGGAAATTACTTGTTCAACAAGAAAGGCGTTAAGTACAAATTAATTAAAGTTAATCTATACTGAGGGGAGTTGAGAAACCGCATGTTTAGCTAGCTACACAGAAAACCTATTTTGCACAAACATACAGTAGGCTGGTAAATGCCAGCTACCAGTGCAGTTCACATTAATTAACCACGTTACCTATAATTTCAGCAATTTAAATAAATGTAGGGACTAGTGAAGAAACCTTGAAGCTGATGCGGCGAAGCTGCGGAAACTGAATTATGGATGACATGAGCGCTGAAGCAGCTTCCTCTGCACTCTCTACACAATGCAACAAATCAGTCTGGGAACAACAGCCATGTCCTTGGGGGGATGCTGCAAAATGATGTCACTGAAGCGTGTGACGATTGTTGCTCCGGCTCACTCCCCCGCGCCCCTCTCCCACATTAGCGCGCACTTCCCGATGCCACTGAAATAAAGTGTGCACTCTATGAAGGGTGGGGTGGGGAAGAAGTCAGGCCACTGCCTTCTGCCCGCATCTTCACCCGATCACCTGAGGAGATCTGGCGTGTGGAACTTCTAAAAGACCGAGCGTTTGCCTGAAGGCCATTCTGAGTTATATGGAAATTGGCCGCCTAAAGCTTGACTGGGAAAACGCTGCGATGCTCACCCCCCACCCCCGCCTAACCTCTTCCTCACCCTGGGAGATAACACTGTGTCAGCTTTTCTAGCTCCCAGAGCCGAGAGTGGGACTTAACAACACTGAAAACATTTCAGAGGTAACCTGGGCATACAGAGTTTTTATCTACCTCAGGAGAATCCTCTTGTTCCTCACTTCCTATTCAACCCAGTTTCTGGTTCAGCCTCTGGTCCTGCCCCGCCTGGACTACCGAAGCCCTCTGTCATCAGACCCCTGTCGCTAATACAGAATGCTGCCTCTCAACAGGTCTACAACCTCCAAAAACACTCCTACATCACCCTCACCCCCCCACTTCATCTGTAACCATTCTCATCATATTTTAAACATTGGTGCTATAGGCTGCTGGGCTACTGAGGGAGCAACCCCGGGACGTCCGGCTCCTCCCCCTCTCTGAGCATGCATTATTCGGGTAGTTTTGTTCTTGTGTGTATTACTTTGTTAAGTGGTCAGTACAGCTGTTTACTGTGCATTACTCTTAACAACTCATGTGTAGTGTTTACGTTGGAGGCTGGTATGATTCTTATTTCTTTTGGGGATAAATTGTTGCTGCTGTGTCTCCAATTTGTACCGATTGTGGCCGAGCAATCGTTACCGTAGCTGACAAGTTGTCAATCGAGTCTGCACTTCTTGCGCTTGCTGTCTCTTTTGGGATTAAAGGCTCTCCCCCTCTGGGGAATTCCTGAACTTCAATCCCTGATCTTTGCACTTGTGTTTGCACTGAAGGTCACTCTGTATAACAGCTTCTGCTAAATGGCAGTAAAGTATCATAAAGTAGAGTAAGGCCTGGGAAAATTAGCTGAGTTTGTGTATATTTCACTTCTACTGAGCTGAGAGAGCGCTTGATTGGCAGCTAGCCTAAGCACTCTAAGACAGGCGGACTAGTGAAAAATCAATGTGTACTTTTAGGGCACGGGAGGTGGAGGGCAGAAGTAGGTCAGCTGTTTGCATGACTCCTCTACTTCTGATTGGACGGTTCTTTTCCGACTGGTAGCTCTACTCTGTTCACAATGCAAACTTTACGAGATTTACGTGATTGATTGACAGTCAGACCACTAGCCAGGTTAGAGACCGGCTAGGAGAGGACTACCTGCCTGGGGGCACGGGGAGTGCTCATTAAAATGGGGGAATGGCCTGTAAGCTAAAGCTATACTCACATTTCAGTACGCACGTGTATGTGTGTAATTCTGAGTATTTGTGCCCACATATGTGTATGCGTGTGCATACATTATGTGCATATCCGTGTATGGGAGTGTGTGTGTGTGTGTGTGTGCATACATTATGTGCCTATGCGTGTATGGGAGCGTGTGTGTGTGTGCATACATTATGTGCCGATGCATGTATGGGAGCATGTGTGTGTGTGTGTGTGTGTGTGTGTGTGTGCATACATTATGTGCCTATGCGTGTATGGGAGCGTGTGTGTGCATACATTATGTGCCTATGCGTGTATAGGAGCGTGTGTGTGTGTGTGTGTGTGTGCATACATTATGTGCCTATGCATGTATGGGAGCGTATGTGTGTGTGCATACATTATGTGCCTATGCGTGTATGGGAGCGTATGTGTGTGTGTGTGCATACATTATGTGCCTATGCGTGTATGGGAGCGTATGTGTGTGTGCATACATTATGTGCCTATGCGTGTATGGGAGCGTATGTGTGTGTGTGTGTGTGTGCATACATTATGTGCCTATGCGTGTATGGGAGCGTATGTGTGTGTGTGTGCATACATTATGTGCCTATGTGTGTATGGGAGCGTGTGTGTGTGTGTGTGTGCATACATTATGTGCCTATGCGTGTATGGGAGCGTGTGTGTGTGTGTGTGTGTGTGTGCATACATTATG
Organism: Ilyophis sp. 1 JC-2022; assembly: GCA_022702515.1. NCBI lineage: Eukaryota > Metazoa > Chordata > Actinopteri > Anguilliformes > Synaphobranchidae > Ilyophis > Ilyophis sp. 1 JC-2022. The sequence goes on from CM040401.1 coordinate 28,384,404, forward strand.
TGCCTATGCGTGTATGGGAGCGTATGTGTGTGTGCATACATTATGTGCCTATGCGTGTATGGGAGCGTATGTGTGTGTGTGTGCATACATTATGTGCCTATGCGTGTATGGGAGCGTCTGTGTGTGTGTGTGCATACATTATGTGCCTATGCGTGTATGGGAGCGCGTGTGTGTGTGTGTGTGTGTGCATACCTTATGTGCCTATGCGTGTATGGGAGCGTGTGTGTGTGTATGTGCATACATTATGTGCCTATGCGTGTATGGGAGCGTATGTGTGTGTGCATACATTATGTGCCTATGCGTGTATGGGAGCGTATGTGTGTGTGTGTGCATACATTATGTGCCTATGCGTGTATGGGAGCGTGTGTGTGTGTGTGTGTGTGCATACATTATGTGCCTATGCGTGTATGGGAGCGTATGTGTGTGTGTGTGCATACATTATGTGCCTATGCGTGTATGGGAGCGTGTGTGTGTGTGTGTGCATACCTTATGTGCCTATGCGTGTATGGGAGCATGTGTGTGTGTATGTGCATACATTATGTGCCTATGCGTGTATGGAAGCGTGTGTGTGTGTGCATACATTATGTGCCTATGCGTGTATGGGAGTGTGTGTGTGTGTGTGTGTGTGTGTGTGTGTGTGCGCGCACATCCCAGTGCATTTTCATTAGCGCTGTTTTCCATAGGCTTTGTTCCTCTGACCCAGGCCTAATGCAGTGCGCTGCAGATTGGCCTTATTCACATGAGTGAATGTGGGCGCAGTCTCTTCCTCTCCTGCCCTGATGCTAATGAGATGGTGATGAATATATGGAGCAGGCCTGCATCCTGGAGCCCCTTATGCCCTACCCCTCCCCCCCCCCCCCTTCCCGGCTGTTTCCCAGGATGGTTAAAGTGTTGGATCTCTCTTTCTGCGTTAGTGAAACTTGCAGCCTTAAGAAGTATGAATGGGTTCTTTTCCTTGCGTCCACAGGGAACGTCCTCGCTCCAGTCACCTCAGCCTGTGTGAACTAGTGAACAACAGCACCGCACGCGGCCGGCGCATCGACCCAAAGGAGCGGACAACACCGCAGCGATGAGGTTGCTTTCTCCTCCCGCTCTTGAACCGGCTGCTGTTTCGAGCAACGGGAAGGGGCGTGGACGCGGCGGAGCCGGTCGATCCCGCCGTTTGGCAGAATGTGTGGGAGACGCACAAGTGAGACAGGCAAAAAAGCACCATTTAAATGGATAACAGCAGTTTAGATTGCGCTATGGGGTAATCAAAACACATTTAGTGCATTTAGTCATAAGTATACCTTTTTCATCCAGCCCCCGAATTTGCTGCTGTGCGAATGTACGGGAACGGGACAGGTGAAGCCGAGGTTTTTTTTAGGGAAGGCGTTGGAGAGAACTGCCCTTTGAATAAATTATGGCATTTCAGAACGGTGTTATGGGTAATCAGCATGTGTTTAGAGGCACTAAGTATACTTTCTCCTTTGGCTCTGATATTCACCAACGGTTTGTATTAGTCTTGAACTCCCAGCAGTCACTTGGAGTACTTAATGACGGGGATGGGATTCACCCTCATTTCCATATTTGTTTAAGTGTAAAAGTCGAGAGTGGCGATATCACCCCGGCGCTATCGCTTGTCCGCGGCTCAAAGGGGATCTCGACGCCGTCGCGGCTGTTGATATTCCGCGTGGCGGCTTGGCCCCGTCAGTGCGGCGGTTCACGGCCTGTCACCCCCGCCGCTCCGCCGCGTGACTGACAGCTTCTCGTTCGCCAGCCGTCGCGGCTGTCGGCACTGGGGATACGGCTCCGCAGATCCGCTCCTGACGGAAGTGTGTGAGGGGTACCAGACCCTGGGATGGGGAGGAGAGGAGCGCCGAAAGAGGAGGATAGGAGGCGAGGGATGGAGGAAATGGAACGATGAGAGAGACAAGGAAGGAAAAGGAGATTTGAAGGCAAGGAGAAGCCACTGAAAATACAGAGTGTTAAATGAGAGCGAGAGGGGAGGGCGGAGAGGGCGGGGTCTGTTTGGCTAGCGCTTGAAGGCATATGGAGGCAGCATTTCAGAAAAATTTCTTCAAGCAATCTCTCATCCCCAGCTCTCGCCACAGCACCTAACGTGGTCCATCCTAACCTACACACTTGACTTATCGCTGGCCCGCCATGCACTTAGGCTTGGACCCTAGTGTTATAATTACCATGCACTACTTTTGCTTGCTTTGTATTGAGTTCGATGTATACACTGCCTTTTGCTTTGTACTAAGCGTATATGTTTGTTCTGTAGTCTACTCTTTGCTGTCAATGCACAATATTGTTTTCATGGCATTTAGAGGTTAACCCTGCAAGTCTTGAATGTTCACTCCTGTTGCTGTGCTACTGTGTAAGTCACTATGGATAAGAGGGTCTGCCAAATATCAATTTGTAATTGTAGTTGTAATCCATAAGAGATGCACTCAGGGTGGGAGGCGCACCTTGTGTCAGGTGTCGGGTGTCAGTGGCGCGTGGGGAAGGACACATGCGTTGGGAAAAGTTTCTCCAGTCATGTGACTTTGAAACTGAGGAGACATGCCAACGATCTGACTCTTGGAGTCAGCGAAGGGGCATGCTGGGTACCTGCTGGGTGTGCGCGTGCCATCGGGCCAGCTCTCAGCGCATGAATACCTGAGGCGTGCCGGCGGGTTTTGGGGGGAACACCTCGGGCTGCAAAAGTAAAAAAGAAATGCAGACGGCGATGGTGTGCTCGTGTTCCCCACTCCTTTGCAACGTGTTTTAAAAAACACCCCTGGAAGATGGAGCCTTGTGAGCGCTGCATTGTCAGGTTCCGTATGCACTTCTGGGTGAGGCGTGTCTGGAAGCACGCTCGCTCCTCAACAGGACGTAGAGCCCAAAATAATTTTCCATCTCCAAAGCCCCCCTGTTCTCTCTTCCTGTTTGTCTTTCTCTTTCTGCAGTTGTCTGAGAAGACGTGTCTGGAAGAACGCTCGCTTCTCGTCAGGAGACAGAGCTCAAAATGATTCTCAACCTCCAAAGCCCCCCTCCTCTCTCTCTCTCTCTCTGTGTCTGTCTGTCTTTCTCTCTCTGCAGTTGTTTGAGAAGGTGTTCTGGAAGAACACTTGATCCTCCTCAGGAGATAGAGCCCAAAATTATTGTCGACCTCCAAAGCCCCCCTCTTCTCTCTCTCTCTCTCTCTCTCTCTCTGCTTGTCTGTCTTTTTCGCTCTCTGCAGTTCTCTGGGAAGCTGTGTGAGAATTATATGCTCAAAATGGATTTAGAGTCCTCAGATCCACAGTACTTTCTAACTGATTTTGTCCACCATCCATGACAATTCTCTTTCCTCTCAGGTTACGCAAGATGGTAAAGATTATGTTGTTGATGATGATTATGATAATTATTATTAATATTAATAATATTATAATGCACACATAGTGTGCTGTAGGGCCCCAGCCAAACAATCTCAGTCAATAGAGGAGCAGGCTTCACTGGGGATTACCCATGATTCTTTGACCATGCGCTCTGTGCCTTGATCAGTGCTCTGTGCTACGGATGAAAGGTTTGACTGCACTCACAGATAGATATGGCAAATTATGCATCCAGATGAAATCTAGCACATGCTCACTCCCACATGCTCACACACAGACACAAACACATACACACAAACACACACTAACATACATATACACAACAGTCTCACACACAGACACACACACATGCGCACACACACCTCTACACAAAGTTACAGGATAAATATACTGTATATACAATATATAATGCATACACACATAAATATATGCATATATCTCTCATCCTGATTTAACTGGAGAAGTCCTGACTCAATCTCCAGGGCAATACCAAACTCTCCAAAAAGCACATCTCATTTGCCCTCCACTCCTCCGGTACCTGCGAAAAGCTTAGGATTAAATATGACGAAAATGCGTCACATTTATCTGGGCCGAGCCAAGAAGCGTACCGCTGGGATACATTATTGCTGTAATCGTATTTGACTGTTTATCAGTGGCCCCTTTTTCCCTGGGCCCCATTGTGATTCCATCACAGACAGAGTAATGAATTCTCATAAACTTCGATTGCCTTTTAGTGTCTGGGTAACACTAGGGCCAAATTATCAATGATGGGACAACCGTAGCTCATCAGCTGCCTGCGTTCACATAGGCTCGGCGGAAATGGGAAATATTATACATTATTGCACAGCTCTGTTAGCAACTGTAGCGCAAACCAGAAATTGGCGTGGTGATTGATGGCTCACAGTGCTGTTCTATTGCTGGAATGCACAGTAATTGGAATACATTACATCTCTCTCCATGTGCTTTTGTGTAAAGCAGATAGCAGTTTACGGATGTGTGCACATTTAAAGTTAGCGGCAGTGTGGTTTAATGAATAGGGAACTGGGCTTGTAACAAACTGGGTTTAAAGGTTTGCAGGTTTGATTCTTAGGTGGGGCACTGCCATTTTACCCTTGTCTTAACTTCTCAAGCACCACTTTTTGGTGAAGCTGAAAATAAAATGGTTACTTCTTTGACTGCAGGCATAATCCTGGCCTCTTCTGTAAGGTAACTCTTAGGAGTTTGTTTTCCAAGAGTCAGAATTACTCTAAGATGTTTTACTGTAACAAATGAACAGAAGCTCAAACACAGTGGAAGTGGAGGTTTTTCTCACCTAAGAGATTAATAATACTTTCAAACGGTATAATTTATGACCAGATTGATTGAAAATTTCACTGTAAAAAGCGTAATGAATGAAAATAAATGAAACCACTTACAGCCCGAATGTGGGCCGGTACTAGTTAAGAGGTTAAACTGAATTGCTTCAGTAAATATCCTGCTGTTTAAATGGATAAAATGTAAAGAAATGCAACGAAAATTTAAAAACAAATGTACGCTGTGCAAGTGGCTCTGGCTGAGATGTAACAAAAAAGAAAAATGTACGCATTCTCTCTGTGGCTTCATGCTGGGTTGAGCCTCCTTCACAGAAGCTCTCTGTGTTTATGGTCCAGATGTGAATTGTGTCAGAAATCCCTGCCTCTTGATCTCAAATCTGTGTGGCCGCTTCGCTTGGCGAGAGGCATCTTGCCTTGCTGCCAGGGCTGGAGAGAGTGCCCCTAAGTTAAGTCATTTTATCACCTCGCTTCCCCTCTCCTCCACGCCCGCTGCTGTTCTTGGAATCTTTCCAGGCCAAACTCACTCTTATTTCATTCTCCACACCTTCCGGGTGATATGGCTAATATGATTTTCTTAAGAAACCGGGGAGGCAGGAAATAAGAGTGGTGTTAACCTCGGGGGCTGTGCGAAAAGAGAGAGAGAGAGAGAGAGAGAGAGGGAGCACAGAGAAAGAGAGAGACAGAAAGAGAGAGAGAGAGGGAAGGTGAGAGAGAGAGGGGGGGTGCAGAGAAAGAGAGAGAGAGAGGGAGAGAGAGAGAGGGAAAGTGAGAGACAGACAGAGAGAGAGCGAGAGAGAGAGGGAGAGGGAGAGGGGGGAGATTAATAAAATGAAAGAGTAAGATGGAGAGCACAGAACTGCTGTCACACTTCTGTAGCCAGTTTAGCCAGGGCTGAAAAAATGCAATAAGCCAAGAAGCAGGAGGATGAAACAAGTGCGAACGACTGTAAACAGATTGTACTGCAGACAGAACATAATTATGATACGAGCAGGACGTGTCTGAACTAGCGGAGACAGGGACACATCATGCTGCTGCTCTATGAACTGACATGGTTTTTTTCTTATCATCTCTGCACGCTGTCAGCGTTCATCATTCTTGCTAGAAAATAATTTGGAAGATAATTTCTGAACAGAACATTTTACCTAATAAAAAAAAGGCCAAGTCAAAATGTCTTGATGCAAAAAAATATGACATAAGCCCGATTCATACAAAGGGCAATTTAGCATAGAACATAGGGGGAAAAAATTCCAGTTTTGTCATATCCCGGTGCTTGTCGGCAATTCATTGGATGGATTCTCGAGAGCTGTCCAATGAGAGCTGAGGATGACTGGCAGCTGGATGCTGGCTCACATTCTCATACCAACATCTTAGGGCTCAAAACACTACTAATGAACGCAGAACACACTTGTCACTCGACATGTTCTGGCTCCGTCTGGAAAACCAACTTTTTGCTGTGAAAGTGTTAGAATGATGTAACCTGGTGGTGCTGAAAAATTCAAAAGGTGAAATGCACTTTTCCTGTTCGACACCGATACTGCCGCGCGAAACACAAGTTTAATGCTTTTAAAGTAATACACTAAAGAGCATGGAGAATCGAGGCCGGTTCCCCTGTTACACCTTGGCCTGAGCCAATGGGAAATCGACCCTTGGAATGATATACAAAGCGCTGACCTATAGAAAGGCCTCCTTGGGAATAGAAAACGGTATTGATTTAAGCTTCCCTTTGGATAAAATGGCCATTAACCCCTAAATGGTTGAGCTGGCAGAAGGTGTGTGAGGGTAATCCAGCTTGTTGAGCCTACATAAAAAATGCTAAAGGCTACCATAATTGGAAGTGGCAGCTGTTTATTAGCAGCACAGCGGGAAAACATAAACAAAATACTGTACGGAGGGAGGATTTTAATGCAAAATGTTTTTTTCCTGAGCACTTTGCCTCTCCCCAGTTCGTGACATGGCTCGCTTGGAGCCGCGGGGGCCGGGAGCCGGGAGCCGGGTTCGAGTGGGGGCCTGATTTATGCGCAGTGAAGTGGTGAGAAGGACAAAGACAGCCCCTGGGCATGATGTTTGTCCTGCCTGTTGGCGCAAACCTGAAAATACAAAAGGTGTCCAACCTCCCGAGGTCACGTGTGGGGTGGGGGTTCGGTGATTTCATCTCAAACTCCACAGAGCCATACAATTCTCTTTTTGGTTCCAGTTTACAATAGTGTAATAACCTTTAGAACAAAATGAAGAATTTGGTAGACTGTGTTTACCCATGCACGCCACGGTGCAATTAAACAGATATTATGGCCACTAACTGTATAGTCTTTTTTCCTTGTAGAAAAACTCGATTATCGAATGACCAAATAAACTCTTTTGAGGAACTTGCAGTTCTGAGCCTTTTCCGGAACATTTAAAAGTCGATTTAAGGCCCAAAGGCACCAGAGACATTCTTCTTGGGTCTGGAGCACCTGCTGGTGTTCATTCAGATGAGTGGATGAAGGAACAGCGCTTTCTCTTTGCGGTCGTCTGGGAGCCCGCGCAAATTAGGTTACGCTTCTTATCGTCCAAAATGAAACTGAAGCAATTTTCAAAGCTGGCTCATTTTTCTCATTTACAGGAAGTAACTGCCCTGCTTTAGAAGGCCAGATAGAGACAGGGTTAAGGGTTTTTTTAAGGGTTAAAAAAAACAATATACTGGTGAGAGGAGAAAAATGGTGGCCATTTTATTCCTGGAGATGGAAAAACCAATTGAAAGTATCCCCACATTCTACTCAAATAAAAAAACATAATGAAATAAAAAGATGCACAAAACTGAAAACTCTTGGTTTTAGGTTATTTGTGCTAATTTAGTGACCAAAGCCCTCACAGGCTGAATTACTGGCGACTTGTCTCCGAGCAGCACGGGTGACCGTGTGACATTGAGGAATGACATGTCCGGCTGTGAAGCTGAGAGTGACGGGCAGGGACGGCAGAACGGGGACGTCGGGCGGCGACTGCACTGATGCGATAAGAGGCGGCAGAATGTGGAACGGGGACTCCCAAAGCGCCCCGCTACAACTTTCCCTCCCGGTTTGATGCTCATAATGTGTACGGAACTAAGCTCTTTAATAAAACCATTTGCTTTTGATGATAGTTTAATTGGAAAGAGCCCCTGCAGAGATGCGTTGCACTTTTGAACAGATAAAGCGCTGCCATCATTTTTCAGACATTGCTGGGCATCTGATATTTATTTATTCTCCCCTCAGCCCACTCCCTCCCCCTCTCCCAAAAAAACAAATGGGAAGAGATCATTTCCTCGGATGCTGCCAAACAAACATGATTTTAATTTAGCTACACCCCCGGTGTGACAAAGCCACTTGTTCTCTGCCATTGCAGACTCTCGTCATAGTTGGCAAATGAAATGCATTTTAGCCGTGTTTTTAGTCTTTGAGCCTCTCAGCAAAGTTCATTTATGGAGGGCACAGCAGTGTCACTTCTGGTGGTCAAATCCATGGGCTCTCAGCCTCTGAGTCTAGCACTTGAACCACACGCTGGAACGGAAAGACACATGTGTCTTTTTTTGGGTACATTTATATATAGAGATAATTACCGCTGGATTAAATCCAGAGTTCATGTCTACACTCTCCCGAATCGGCGGTCGGGTTCGCGCGTGGACGTGACTGCGGTTGCAGATAATTGGACGTTTCAAAATTAGGGTGGGAATTGGACATGCACAGCCACACATTAGGTGCCAAATAAATAAATAATTAATTAAAAGTTCAGTCCAGAAAAGTTCACCAAGTTCTATTTATATTTCTGGTACAGTGCATTTTCTGCAGACATCAGTAACAAATGTTTCCTTGAGTCATAGTCTTACTTTTTTAGTGTGATTTCATCAGCATTTCATTCTAGGCTAAATGTTAGGAAATGGCAGAATACTGTCGGAATACTGCTCTTCATACAAAGCCTATCCTCCCAAAAAATGAAACGGGAAATAACTTGGCTGTGCTCATTCATGTGCTTGAGTGAGAAGAAACGTCGGTTGAGGAGGCATGTGTCTGTCAGCAGGGCTCTGAAGTTAAGATTTCAGTGAGCCTAGCCTACAAACTGGCCGTACTAGACTAGGAGAAAAGTGTAAAAGTACTTGCAGTCAGTACTGTTTTAAGAGATACCTACGGATAAACTGTAATGGCATATAATGATGAAAATGACAGGTTATGAATTTACGATTTTTTAATTCAGTCTTGTATAGCTGCCCTACAGATTTGTGAGACAATTTTTAAATAAATAAAAAAACAAATAACAAAGCTGTACCATTCTGTGACCTGAATCACATATAATAATAGCAGTCTGTAAACATTTACTATTTGCGGAATGCCTAGAATTATTTTAGTTACTGAGTGTGTGATAAAAAAAGAAAGAAGGAGGAACAGTTTTCTTTCTATCACAGACTGAAAGGCTTATTCAGCCTGGTGCGGTGCGGGCGTCGTGAGCCCTGAGCTGTGCTCTTCAGACGACCTTGATTGCTGCAAACCGCTGAGAGGCTGACGGCGGTCAGTCACAGGTAAAGTGCCACTTCCTGGTACGCACAGTCCCCCCCAACCCCCCCCCCCCCCCCGGTGTGACACAGCACGCCCCTTCACCTGCCGTGTCCCTCCACACCTTAAGGATACGCCGAACGCGAACGCCGTCGGCTCCGTGAGACCTCAGACGGCTTGGGCTGAGACGGATAGGAGTCTAGCGCCTGGACCCCTGCAACCCTCGTGTGTTTCTCGTGGTGGCGGATGTCGATTCAGTGCGTAATATGGATTATTAATCACTCTCAGTCAGGACCTCGGGATCGAGCTGCCGGACGCGTTTAGTGTGGCCGGTTGGAACTCAGAACAGATTGGCCAGCTGGATCTACAGCATGTCAGGGACATGTGGTAGCCGGGCTCTTAACTGCTCCATCAACACTGGTGAAAACTATCTACATAAATGCCCACACCCACACCACCTTTCATTTGTCCAAAGGTGAGCTGGAACACACTGAGGACATTGCCTTGCTGTTACTCAAGAGATGCATTTTATATGAGGGAATTTGTCGTGCAGTTATATCTTGCCTTTGTGGTTGACATGTTGGTTTATATGGCTGGCCGGCAGTGTTGGGGAAGCTACTTTGAAAGCTACCAATTACTTCACAATGGAAGAAGTTGAACTAAAGCAAAGCTACCCTAGGGAGAAATCTAGTTTTGTTAACTAAAGCTACTTAGAAAAATTTGTTCAAACTACTGATCAAATTGACAATGTACATGTGATACGAAATTATAACAAAATATAATACAAAAAAGTCACATGCCAGCAAAAAATGTCACTCAATTGAGTTTATTGCAAAAAGTGCCCACTTGTTCACAGGTCCAAAAAACCCCAAAAATAAAATACCCCCCTATTCATGGGAAAGTGCAAGGAATGTAAGTTTTGGTTTTGTTAAATAAATCAATGTCTTAGTTGCCCTGCATATTTATCTGCCAATAGGAATGTGCTCCTAATGAATTAAATTGAAATCTGGCATTATGTGAGAGAGGAAAACCAATTAATGGCCCATGCCCTTCTTCATTAATTACAAAAAATATATACAAACTCAAAAATTGAGGTATGATATAAGTACAATCTGTACTCTGAGGTACACCTTTAATAAATGTACCCTTTAGAGCTTTATTTGTCTTTTTGATTAACGTAAAAGGTACAAAGTCACTTCTGACAACAAAAAGTATGAACTTGTACCTTTTCACCCCTAAAGGTCCAATCAACATGCAGCATGGGCTATGTAGCATAAAAAGGCATGTTAGGAAGAATCCCAAGAACAGGCCTATTAGATACTTTTGTGTAGTGGCAAGGGTACAAGAAAGTACTCATACCAATGGGTACTATTTTGTACCTCAATAGGGCACAGCCCCACGGATAAGCACCTGTACTCTTATGAGAACACTTTTGTACTTACAAGAGTTTTCTGCATGTGTGTATAGAAATAGATGAGCATACAGTTGAACGCTTTGATGCGTTTCACTTTTATTCCACTAAGTACACATATATCACCATGAGAAAACGGGTAACCCTGCTGGCACTCTGTGCCCTGAAAGTCCTTTGAGGTTCCCCTTCTTATAAAGTTCTCTTTTCCCTTATAAAACAAGAGAGCTGGCTGAGCTTGAATAGCAAGAGAGAAAGAAGAGATATCAATGGAAATGATCCTCCTGTCGATTGAAGATCAGAGGCACTGTCAGGGTGATTATGCGCACGCTCTCACATCAGCTGGAGAGAGATATTAATCGATGGCAGCATCAGCACTTTCTGTCTGTTAATCCCAGTAATCTTTGCTTCTTGAATGGGGGGGTCTGCTCACCGACAGAAAACGGGCCAAGCATGTTTGCAAAGGCTCTGCAGAGATCAGCCCTCATAAGTCCGAAGTTTTTGTTAATTCCCCATTTAATATTTTAATGTTTTTTTTTCTCCCCTATAACTCCCTCTCAGTATGCACTTTTTATTGCATCATATTTTCTCTTCGAGTTTAAAATTATTATTTTTTTTTACGTTGCCACGTGCAGTTGGCCCGTGTAAATGCCGGTGACATATTTTTAGCAGGCATTCTAATTGTAAACCTTAATGGAGGTTCAGATAACCTTGCTTACCTCAACATGCGCTTTTAGGTACAACAAGTCATGTTAAGAATAGTGTAATTGCTTGTCTGAAGAATAATTGTGACTATTACAGGTTTTTATGATTATAATTAGGGTTAACAATGCCTATTTGCTTGTAGAAGTAATTTGAGTGCAATTATCCCAAGTTTGCTATGGCTATTCATTATTCACTTATTGGTAATTGTTTCATATTAGTGGGTTGTGAACAGGAGAAGCTGCTATATCCTGAATGATGAAGCACCTCTCATGGTAAACAGCTTTCAGATCCTTGGGTAAAAGGGGCTACTTTATCATTATTATTAGTATTATTTTAATTGTCATCATAATTATTCACTCTGAGCAACCCAACAGTGAAAAGTACCTTTCTTTAAGGACTAACTGGGCTTCAGAGAGAGAAAGAGAAAGAGAAAGAGAGAGAGAGAGAGAGAGAGAGAGAGAGAGAGAGAGAGAGAGAGAGAGAGAGAGAGAGAGAGAGAGAGAGAGAGAGAGAGAGAGAGAGAGAGAGAGAGAGAGAGAGAGAGATTTGAGATTTAAATCGCCATTTATTTGGACAGTCATTTTTTCAATGCATTAACTATCTCTCAAATTTAATACTAATAAACCTATTACAACCAACCAAAATGAAAATTCAATAATAATATAATAAAAAATAATAAAAAAGAAATTAGAAATTAATTTCTAATCTACCATCCTCCTCGTCAACTGAACACAAAATATTTTGCAGTCCCCAAATATTCACAAATTGTATCAGGTCCCCCACCAGTTTATAGTAGGAGTATTCTACCCTCAAACGGGCAGCCACTAAACCCTTAAACATTTCTCTTACGTCCACAGAGCCTATGTCACGAATACAATTTTTCCTGGTCTTCCAGATAGCCAGTTTTGCTGTGCCACATAAATAATTAATAAGCACACACTGTGGTCTTGTCTTGAGTGAGTATTTAGGCCCCATTATAAAAAGTTGAATTGTAAAAATAACCCCTAATGAGGAAACCCATCTTTTGAGTAGATCCATCAAAACTCCCAGCCTTGGACACTGCACAAACAGATGTTGAAGACTTTCAAGAACTAAGCAAAATGGACACCCAACCCCAATGCTAGGATCTAAGTGGGCCACATGTCTGTTAGTAGCTATCGCCCCATGTATTACCCTCCATTGGAGGTCAGCCGTCCGCTTTTCAATTGGAGGCTTATACAGGGACCTCCAACTGCCTTTAGGTGGAGGGTCTGAGCCAAAAAACTCAGCCCACCTGGTAGCCCTCATCTCCGCCAGCCTCTCTGCATGCAAAATTTTGACACAGATGGTGTACAGTGCCTTCTTCCCCACACCACTGAAGTCCCCTAGTTCAGGAGTCTTAAAGGACAAAATGGAGTACCTATCCTCCTGCCATTCCCCCACCGCAGCAGTAACACCCAGAGAGGGGAGGACGTATCCCTCACTCTCCAGCCACTGCTCAGCTCTGTCAACCACAAATTCTCTCTGAGAGCCCGTAAGTGATCCCAAGGCTTCTGCCACCACCTGGTTCATTATGCGGAGTGATCTGATACCAGTCCTCTCTGCCAGTACAGCAGCCTCAGTCCTCAGCAGATGACCCAGCTTCACGCACTTCACATCCACCAAAGAGGAGCGTACACTGGACGACATTAAAGTTTTAACCTTCAGAAAGGGGTTGTGGAACAGCGGCTCCTCAAACAGCCACCTTCCTGGTCCTTCATCCACTTTCCTGACCACTGTGAAGACATGCCAGGCTTGCAGCATTGACTCATAAAAAGGAGTCAGGCCTGTGAGGTCCACCCCTTCCAGTCGCATCAGGAACAAGTGCTTGTCCAGTCCCAAACGACCAGCCCTCCTCAGGAGAGCGCAGGCTGTGTCAGTCCATCTGTGGTCACTGCTATACAGCAGCCTCTGTGCTGACTGCAACCGGAAAGCAGCCACTCTAGCAGTTATGTCGATGAGTCCTTGCCCACCTTCCTGCACAGGCAAGTGCACTGCTGCCGCCCGTATCCAGTGTTGACCAGACCAGAAAAAATTTATTAGTTGTCTCTGAACAGCTTGCAGCACACTCCGCGGAGGCTGCAGTACTACCAGCCGGTGCCACAGGGCTGAGGCGACTAAGTTATTGGCAACCAGAACCCTCCCCCTGTAGGACAGCTGGGGTAGCAGCCAATGCCATTTAGACAATCGGGCACTCACCTTCTCCTCTATCCCCTCCCAGTTCTTTTCTTGAAAGTCAGAAGAGCCTAAATAAACACCCAATACTTTAAAACCATTCCTGCCCCACTGTAAGCCACCCGGTAATGGTGGCACCTTCCCTGTCTGCCACTTCCCTGCCCACAATGCCTCTGTTTTGCCCCAATTCACCTTAGCCGAAGCAGACTTTTGGTATAGATTTAAGCTATCTTCCAGAATTTGAACATAATTACGGTTATTAATAAAGACTGTGACATCATCTGCGTAGGCAGACAACACCACACCTGGACGCAGTGCACCCTCTGTCAACTGAAAACCGGTCAGTCTTGCCCTTAAACAAGATAGCAGTGGTTCTATTGCTAATGCGTAGAGTTGCCCAGATAGTGGACATCCCTGCCTGATACCCCTATGCACAGAAAACGGCCGGCTTTGTCCCCCCCCCACCTTTAACAGGCATGAGGCATCTGCATATAACAGACTCAGCCACGCTAAGAACCCGTTCCCAAACCCAAAGGCCCTTAGTGTTTTAAAAAGGTAGTCGTGATCAACTCGATCAAAAGCTTTCTCCTGGTCTAATGAAATGAGGCCAATGCCACAATTTGACACTGTACATAAGTCCAATGTATCTCTTATGAGGAATAAATTATCCATAATGGACCGTTGCGGGATGCAGTATGACTGGTCTGTGTGTATCAAGAAAGCAAGATGAGTCTTTAACCGATTTGAAAGACACTTGGACAAGATCTTGTAATCTGTGCATAAAAGGGATACAGGTCTCCAATTTTTTAAAAGACAAAGGTCCCCTTTCTTGGGTAACAAAGTCAACACAGCGCGCCGACAGGATACTGGCAAAAAACCCTCCTTAAATGACTCACAGAACACTTTAAGAAGATCCCCACCCACACAATGCCAAAAGTGCTTATAAAAGTCTGATGGTATCCCATCCAGTCCGGGGGCTCGCCCTGAAGAAAGCTGCTGAACGGCAGTAGTGAGTTCCTGCATCGTAATTTTAGAATCCAGTTCTTTTTTTTGCTCTGGTCTAAGCTGTGGTAGCCCTTGCAGGAGCTGAGTGGTGCACTCTTGGTCACAGTCCTCTGCGCTGTATAGTTCAGAATAAAAATCCACCGCTAGCCGACGCATCTCCCCGCTGTCTGTTGTAAGGCTTCTGTCCGGCCGACGTAGGGAGACCATTTGCTTGGCTTTTGCATGGGTTCTTTCAAGATTAAAAAAGAACGCACTAGGGGCATCCATATCTTTAATACTGCAAAACCGTGACCTGACCAATGCCCCTTTAACCCTCTCATTAAGGAAAACAGCCAGCTCCTGTTTCCTCTCCTGGAGCGCTCTGTCCAGGCCATGGTCATTTTCCTGGAGCATCCTCTTTTCCATAGCCGTAATGTCCTCCTCAAGTGCTTTCACTACACCCCTCACCCTTGCAGTAGAAAATCCAGTATATTGCTGACAGAAAATCTTCACTTGGGTTTTCCCAACCTCCCACCATTGCCTTAAATTTTCAAAGGTGTTTTTCTCTCTCTGCCATCGTTCCCAAAACCTTTCAAACTGTTCACAAAAGGAGACATCTTTCAATAATTTTGTATTAAAATGCCAATATGTCTTACTTCTTGGAGCAGACGCAACCCTTAAATTTAAAACCACTAGGTGGTGATCAGTAAAACCCACAGGTGTAATCACACATTCCAAAATTCTGTTGCTAAAAGTATTAGATGCATAAAATCTATCTAGTCTTGCAGCACTTAAAACATTACCAGATACTTTAAGCCATGTGTACTGTCGATCCATGTTATGTTTGGTTCTCCAAACATCTTTGAGATCAAATTCTGTCAATAGCCTTGACAGACAGACCGCAGATGGAGGGTGAGGTTCTTCTCCAGTGCGGTCAACTGTAAAGTCTACAGTACAGTTCCAATCTCCTCCTATTATAAAAACTCCCTCCCTACTGCACTGACGCAGCACACCCTTCAAATTGTTAAAAAACTGTAGTCTTTCCTGACCAGTATTTGGAGCGTAAACATTGATAAAAAAGAAAACCTTCCCCTCAATATTCACTTCTACCATCACGGCTCGGCCCTTTACTATCTCTTTTGTAGATAAAATGTTCAAATTAAGACTAGGAGAAAACATAACAGCCACCCCAGCACTAAAATTTGTCCCGTGGCTAAGCACACACTGCCCTTTCCACCACATTGTCCACTCAACTTCATTGTTAAGATCTGTGTGCGTTTCTTGGAGAAAAATTACATTCAGGTTTTTTTGTTCTATTACCTCTAAAATGCTGGCCCTTTTAACCCTATCCCTCCCTCCATTGATATTTAGAGATCCCACCCTTAAATTTTCCATGAGATTAGAAAAAGAAGAATTAACCAGGACAGCCAGAGTTAAGTGAAATAGCAAAAAAGACACCACGTGATGTACAATCATTTTGATTTATTATTCTTTTTCACCAACGATTTTTTACCACCAGTTCGACCATGCCTAATCATCGTTACATATTTACTCAGACGAAAACGCTTTCGTTTGCTCAGTTCATCATACCCAACGGCTTTTTTTGGAGTGTGGACACTGACCGAATTAACTTTTCCCTATCCGGAAAGAAATCTGATAGATCCACTCCGGGCCTCCTGTACGTCTCATCTAAGAAAACGTTCAATTCTTTTAAAGAATAGATGGATGGATCTGTAGCCACGTCATCTTGAGTTAACTGTATATCTGCTAATGACTCGCATTCACTCATATCCTCTTCATTAAATTCTACAACTACTTGCGAGTTTGTATCAATCTCACCGCTGTCATGTCCAGCGAGTTGTTCTTCCGCACCCGTGCTTGTCATCGGGTCGTTAGCTACAGGCTCTACTGCTTCTTTCTGTCTATCTATCGGTGTATCACCACCTTTAACATGCGACTGATCTGCCGCAGTCGCTACGGCTGCCTCAACATTACTGGTTGACTCCGTATCCTCGACCGGCAACTTTCTTTTTTTCGCTGTACTTTCTGATTGTAACTCAGCTAAACTTTCCGCTGACTGCACAGAGCTCAACGGCAATCGTATGGATTCTGCCGCTCTTGAGTTCCCAGTCCCGCTGGACTCAGCAACTACCTGTGAGTTTGCGGGCACATTCTGCTCTGCCTGAGCAAGGCTGCCCTCTCCGTCAGTGGCAGGTTGAGAAACATCCCTAGCCGGTCCGGGCGTGGTGTTTTCTGCTGTTTGTTTAGGACATTGGACTCTGATATGGCCAAAATCACCACATAAAAAACAACGGGGACTACCCGAGGTCGCATAAATCATGTAAGTCTTATTTTCGTGTTTAACACGCAACGAAATATCCAGTGTGTGTGCCGGTGAGTCTAAAAACATGAACACTTGGCGTCTAAAAGACATCACATGTTTGAGTGTGGGGTTTTTACATCCCAGAGAAATCATTCTAAATGAGCTGGCAAACTTACCAAAGCGTAACAACTCGCGTTGTATAACGTCATTTGGGATGAAAGGCGGCACATTCGAAATTGTTACTCTGACTGAGGGCGAAAATAATGGCGTCACTTGTATAAACATTTCATTGATAATAATCCCTGTTTCAATCATACTATTAACTAATTTTTCTTCCTTCAAGAAGACAACAACCGCTTTATTCATACGTGAAGCCGACATGATATCACAAGGCTTCACTCGCTCGCCCACCGCAAGCAAAACATCTTCCACCGTAACATTCGGCTCAGGTACACACCTGAAGCCATGACGGAGTGTTAGGGACGACGTCTCTTCCTCAGACGCCATCCCTACCTACAAACTATCTACTAACTCTTAATAATCAATGCGAATAAAACGTAGACTACTACAAAATGAATGTACCAATTCATGCAAAGAAAACGAAAATCCAAACAAAGGGGAAAAAGAAGGAAAAAAAAAAAGAAAACTCACCAAGCTCTAGTGTCTCCCACACACCAACCCACTTCCCTAACCCCCAGCATGCAATGCGAGAGAGAGAGAGAGAGAGAGAGAGAGAGAGAGAGAGAGAGAGAGAGAGAGATTTGTGCTCCTTAAAGTTATTTCAACACCAGCAGAGTCCAGCAGAAAGATGTATCATCAACAGGGCTTTTTAGCCTCTGTCCTGGCTTTATTCCCTGCTCATACTCCACTGTACTGCTGAGTGTCGTGTGCCTTGTCTCATCTTGTCTTGGTCCTGAAAAAATATTTGTCCTCCCACTACGTCTGACGGCTGATAGACTCTGCCTGTCCTTTTCCTGATGCCTTTTTGGGTTCTTGACCAGCTGACTGTGACTTCGGACTGACGATCTGGCTGCTGCTATCCACTGTGATCACTATTGCCTGGAAACACAGATTACTAAAAACAATAATAATAACAAGTTCCAATAATAACTACTATTATTACTACTACTACTATTATTATTATTACTACTCTTAGTACTATTACTACTATTGCTATTACTACTATTAATACTATTACTACTACTATTACTAGTATTATTATATTTTCAAAAGCAATGATTGAAGTGAAGGAGGGCCAGACATAATACCCCAATTAACAAATATAATATTTGACACATTTTATTACTGTGACCACATGTAATGTTTAATGTTGTTTAAGCTTCTATAGGTTTATGCCACAGTTAAAACATTAAACTTTGAATGAGTTCTTGAACTCTGTACCTCAGTGTAAGAAGACCGATGCCTGGAGAAGCTTCAACATTTCCAATTCAATATAATAGAAATTGCTATTGAATGATAACAATGGTCTACCCTGCTGACTTAAGCTCTTCCTCAGTTGGTCAAGTTCTGACCAGTCATGCATTGCCTCACAAGGCGAACGGCCATAGGCAGGATTTTATCTGGATCCTGGGACATATCACTGCGCTGTTTCCTCAACCAGATATTCCTCAGTGTGGGAGGGGAGGCCAAGGGAGCTAATAGTGTGGGAGAGAAAGGTAGACCGGAGTGCCGTTATTCTACGACAGAATGTGCATGGAGACTGTGTTTTTTATGAAATTGTAAAAAAATAAAGATTTCCTGTTTTCCCTACTTACTTGCTTCTGTGTTCTTTTGGTGATATGGTGGAAACCTGAAAAAAACAAATGTAATGAAAGGTTCATCGCAAATCAGGGTGAAATTCGCCCATGACAAAAACATTTTCATATTTTGGGGACCTCGGATAACCCCCCAGACCGTGTACTGTCGATACCATGTCTGATGGAGGTCATGGCTATTATTGTGGCCCTTTGCTTAAAGAACTGGACTCATAACTTTTACATTTATTTCACCCGGAAGGTCGCTCTTGTTTGTACCCTTGAGAAAGGCACTTCACCGGAATTGCTTCATAAATAAACGCTGCTGTAAAAATGCATTGTAACCCACACGCTTCACCCCCCGGATAAGAGCGTCTGCTAAGCAAATAAATAATGACATAGAGCCCCAGCGAACAAATGAAGTATGGCAGGGCACGTTCTGAATGAATGAATTCACAGGTATGCATCAAAGACTGCATCGGTGGCATGTGTTCAGCTGTAATTATGTTCCGTTATCCGACAGCATGTCTGTCACAGAGCGGGAGGGTGCGGGACGGCTGTTTCTCAGCCGCTTCTGTTCCCAGGTGCGTCTTCGCTATCTCTCCCTGTTGTTGCATGTGGTTTCCATTTTTATTTCATGTTTCTATATCCTTTAAATTGGCAGAAATTAAGCCACTACTCAAGAAATCAAATTTGGATCCTACTGACCTGGCTAATTATAGGCCCATTTCCAGTCTCCCATTTTTATCAAAGATCCTTGAGAAATGTGTAGCTCAACAGCTTTCTTCATTTTTACATGCTAATAATGTGTATGCGAGGTTTCAATCTGGGTTTAGGAAGCACCATAGCACTGAGACTGTGTTATGTTCTGAGTCTGTTTTGTATTTCTGTCATGTTTAGTATTGTCACAGTTTTTGAAGCATACATTTTTCCATGTTTTTCCGCAGCCTTGCGTTCATGCTGCTTCTCTCTCTTGCTGTCACTCACGCTTCCCTTATTGTTTCATTCTCCTATGTCTATTTACTAATCTACTAACGTTAGATCAGGATTGGGTAATACTAACTCTCTAACCATGTGTTCATGTTGCCTTACGTTTCTCGTGCATGTCATTTACTAATTTACTAACGCTAGGTCAGGATAGGTTTATTACTAACGAGTACTAATTATCTTGTTATCTTGTCAACCCTCCACACCTGATTTCTTTTCGCATGCTGCTCTCAAGCTAAGTGTCTGCACCTGTCTACACCTGCATATATACCAGCTGTCTTAGTCCCTCGTTGCGAGTTCGTCACATTAAATTAATACGTAGTCTGTTGCCTGTTTTTCCCCAAGTGAACTATCTGTTTTTTCCGAGTCTGTGTTTCGAGTTTGAGTTAGGTGTTTAGTTTCCGACTTTGTTAGTTTTTTGTGGTCTGTTCTTTTGTTTATTGTTTTTCTATCTGATTGCTTTCCTGGTTTTGACCTCAGTCCATGTTCTTGCGACCCTGCTTCTGAATCTTGTTTTTGTACTTCTACCGTGCCTTACCATTACCGACCCCTGCCTGTTTTTCGACTTCTCTTTTTGGATTTTGATTCTGTACCGTTTATTGAACATTAAACTTCGGTTTTTTGGTACCCCTGCCTGCTATTGGGTCCCTACATTCCACCGATCGTAACAGACTGCCCTTACCTTAGTAATGAATGACTTGTTGCTCACTCTGGATTGTGGCTGTATTTCTATTCATGTCTTACTTGACTTACGTGCTTACTTGACTTTTTTGCCTTTGACACTATAGACCCCCACATTCTCCTCCACAGGCTAGAAATGTCAGTTGGTTTCACTGGGCAAGCTCTTATGTGGTTTAAATCCTAACTATTGGATAGATCTCAGTTTGTTATGGTAAACAATCAGTCCTCTGATTTTTCTAGGGTACTCTTTGGAGTACCACAAGGATCGGTCTTGGGTCCTTTGCTTTTTTCTATGTGCATGCTCCCCCTTGGGGACATTTTAAGCAGACATGGTGTTAACTACCACTGCTATGCAGATGACACGCAACTTTATATATCAGTTAAGCCAGCTGTCTAAACTAGAGGTCTGTCTTAAAAATGTAAATGCCTGGATGACCCAAAATGTCCTCCTATTGAACTCTGATAAGACTGAGATATTGGTACTAGGTCCAACATTTATTAGAGATAGAATCTTACAGTTTTATATAAACTTAGATGCTTCTCTGTCTCCGCCAACACAGTTGTTAAAAACCTTGGTGTCACTATTGATTCAGACCTCTCTTTTCAGGCCCACATTAATAGTATCACAAGAGTGGCCTTCTTCCACTTGAGGAATATATCGAAAATAAGGAAGGTGTTGTCCTTGGAGGATGCTGAAAAAATAGTTAATGCTTTTGTAACCTCTCGACTAGATTACTGTAATGTTTTATTGGCTGGTTGCACTGGCTCAGCCTTGAATCGGCTCCAACTTGTTCAGAATGCAGCTGCTAGGTGTTCATATTAGAACTAAGAAACGTGAGCATATGAGACCGGTGCTCAAAACTTTTCATTGGTTGCCTGTGAAATTCAAAATTGACTATAAGATTTTACTTTTATTGTTTTAAGCTTTATATTGTTTGGTTCCAGAATGTTTTAGTGACTTACTCATTCCTTACTGTCCTCAAAGATTACTTTGTTTACAAGGTGCTGACTATTTTAAAAATCCTAGTATATGTAAAATTACAATGGGTGGCAGAACCTTCTCTTACAGAGCTCCTGTCAGATCTCCCTATGCATGTTCGGGCGTCAGACA
Source organism: Ilyophis sp. 1 JC-2022 (assembly GCA_022702515.1). Taxonomy (NCBI): domain Eukaryota; kingdom Metazoa; phylum Chordata; class Actinopteri; order Anguilliformes; family Synaphobranchidae; genus Ilyophis; species Ilyophis sp. 1 JC-2022. The sequence continues at coordinate 28,405,703 of CM040401.1, forward strand.
CACTTTCTGTCTGTAGACTCAAAACATACCTCTTTAGTCAATCCCATAGTTAAAGATGTCTTGGGGGGGGTAAATGTTTGTGACTGTGCTGTTGCCCTGCTATTACATGTGAACGCTCACGTTTGTCGTTCTGTGCCATGTTGGGATGCTGTCAGTCCAGGATCACTTCATGGTTGTGTGCACCCCTCTCTTCACGTCTTTTAGATGTGCTGCTATAGTATAATGCCCTGGGGCTTTCCATATTACACTCCGGCCGCCCCATTTGTAATTGTTACTTTTCTAATTTTATAAGTGCCTAACCCGTACCTGTTTCTTTTCCCTGGGGCTTCTGGCCTTCCTTCACCCTTAGCTGTGGACTACTCCAGCCCTGCCCCTCACCCTGAGTCTGCAGACTGCTCTATCCCTGCACCTCATCCTGAGTATGCAGACTGCTCTATCCCTGCCCCTCACCCTGAGTATGCAGACTGCTCTATCCCTGCACCTCATCCTGAGTATGCAGACTGCTCTATCCCTGCCCCTCACCCTGAGTCTGCAGACTGCTCTATCCCTGCCCCTCACCCTGAGTATGCAGACTGCTCTATCCCTGCCCCTCACCCTGAGTCTGCAGACTGCTCTATCCCTGCACCTCATCCTGAGTATGCAGACTGCTCTATCCCTGCCCCTCACCCTGAGTATGCAGACTGCTCTATCCCTGCCCCTCACCCTGAGTCTGCAGACTGCTCTATCCCTGCACCTCATCCTGAGTATGCAGACTGCTCTATCCCTGCCCCTCACCCTGAGTCTGCAGACTGCTCTATCCCTGCCCCTCACCCTGAGTATGCAGACTGCTCTATCCCTGCCCCTCACCCTGAGTATGCAGACTGCTCTATCCCTGCCCCTCGCCCTGAGTATGCAGACTGCTCTATCCCTGCCCCTCGCCCTGAGTATGCAGACTGCTCTATCCCTGCCCCTCTCCCTGAGTATGCAGACTGCTCCTGCCCTGTCCCCCTCTGGTTTCTGGCCATGCCTTGACACAACCGATGTACCACCCCACCCCTCTGATCTGCAAATTATACATCTTATTATACGCATATTATTAGACATTTTTTCTACCAGCTAGTGTACTATCTCAGACTGTAAAATTTTCAACCCACTTGATTATTTACTGTGTTAGATCCCTCATTACATTCTGTTACCATCCATTCTACCTACCAAACCGGGCTGAAGGATGGGCTCCCCCTCTCTAGCCAGGTTCCTTCCAAGATTTCTTCCCATCGGGGAGTTTTTACCTCATTTGCTGTTTGGGGGGGGTTCAGGTCTGGTTTTTGCCCAATTCTCCTTCTGTTTCTCTGTACAGCATCTTTGCAACAATTCTTTGTAACGCGCTATACAAAATAAATGTAATTATTTGTTGAAACGTTGTACAGTGAAGGAACTGAACACATTAAAAAAAATATCTTTGTACAGGTTTGCTAGTAAGGGCAGGCATGAACATTGCTCACTGTTCTTCAATGACTTCAGCATGTGCTCAGAACACCATTTTTGGTGGTGGGGGTTAAAGTTCATATTCATTACAGTGGAGATTGGCTGCTGTACCAACATATGCAGCCTGTTGAGTTTGTGAAGAAACTGAAATATCTACAGCATGATGTTGCTTCAGAAATGCAACCATATATCTTCTTGAAACTAGCTACCTCTGTCATTCTACCTTTGCTGCCCTCAGCTATATTCAACATTTTTGTGCCATTCCTCCATGCTTTCAGTCCTTTAGCGACATGCCAGTTCATCCGTGACCAATACCAGACCTCCTGGCTCCAGTCAGAACGGGTCGGCAAAGAGCAAAAAAAAACACATACTGTACCCCTAAATCCAATTCAGACAGACAAGCGAGAAGAGACAAGCCAGTACTTTGTTGCAGTACAGCATTGCATTAATCTTAGAAGGTTTTCTTTAGATTGAATAGCAACTTTCCATAAGATGACTCGGCAGTTCTGACTGAATGAACAGAATAGTCAACGCAGCTTTCCTCCTAGCTCACCACGGGCATGGAGGCCACTCTTGAATACCGTAAAGTAAAGATTTTCCCAAGTTGTGCGAAAACTGCTGAAACGCCACCGCACGCTTAGCCTCCGTAAGTCGCATGGTTTTTGACTGGGCGAGGCACGACTAACTTACAGAGGAGTGATTAAGGCTACAGTAGATAACTTAGTTATGTTAAAGGTGCAGTAGGCATGATTTGTTTTATATAATTTTGGTGAAATTACTAGATTTGCTCATTATATTCCAACAGCTATCAATAAATCAAGTGTTCTGAGAAAAAATCTGATTTCTGTGAGTGTACTGGGCTCTGTACTAGGCTGTCAACAAATATCAAGCCGGTTTTCCAAAAACCAACCAATCAGGGCAACTATCTACAAGTATAAGATCCTCCTGGTAGAATAAACCCCTCCCTGTCTGCCTGTCTCTGCGTGTGCACTGGAGCATAATTTGGTGGGAGGGGCTTAGGAGAGAGATACTGCCTTGCCTATTGCAGCGTTAATTTAAGTTATACTTTATTGGTCCCATGGGGTCATTTTCTCCTGGAGTTTACCTAACCTGACATGTCTTTGTAACACGGGGAAAACATACAAACTCCACGCAGAGAGGACCACGAGTCAGGAACAGGGGACGGACGGACGCCAAATGATCTCTCTCTTTTTCTCTTTCCGGTCCGCTCTTATTCCCAGACTGCTTCCACCACTGTGTGACATTTCAGCAGCGGCTCTGCAAAATGAAAGGCAGACGGCGAGGAAAATGTCACACAGCGGTGGAAGGAGTTTTTTCCCATTGTAGTACTGTCTGTCCACTCAGGGAGGGGGGTTGTTATGTCAAAAGAGCAGCCTCAAAAAAAGGTGAACGTGTGCAAAACGCTGTGTGTGAGCGGTGCATTGAAACCCAATATGGGTCTAGACTACAGGTCCACGTGGCCTGATTAGATAAAACCAGAGTGGCCGGGGGAATTTTACACAAAGGCCAGCAGCGACGGTGGACTAGCGGTATACTTGCTTCCCTGATATGATTTCAAAGAGCATTATGGGCCCTACCGTTATTATTCTCTTTGCCCTTGATTTCAAATGCTTGTCAGGTTTGGGGTGGGGGTGTTCAAATTGCCTGAAAATGCTGGTGACTCAACTGAAAACATAATTTTTTTTGAGAGAGAGAGAACCAATCTGGCTGCCGGCGTTGTATATTTATGAGACGCGCGGGGAAGGATCTGTGGGGTGATGGCAGCCTGCCTGTTCTCGTCAGCATCCCAGGGCAAGAAACAAGGGTTCCCGCCAGGCTTCCAGAAACATCCGACTCTACTGCTGCCTACAAGCTTCCTGGAGAACACCATCAAACTATAATAAACAATGTAGTTATATACAGGACACAAGTTGGAGCAGCTCAGAACTTTTACATGGGTGCAGCCATTTCAATTATTAATTTAATTGGGCTGAGGCTCAGTATTCTAAGAGCAGAATTTGCTGTGACGTGAAAAAAATTTAATATGGAAAGAAAAAAAAACGTATGTTTCCATTTTAATACGAGATTTCCAAGAATCTTTCCTGGAAATAAATCGGTACTATATTTAAATCTTGACATTCAATTCATTTTCACACTGAAGTGTTCAAGATGATACTTTAAAGTAAAATTTTGTTTATTTTTCTGCAGTTTGAGTGCAGCTTTCTCATACAGCAATAAATCTAATTAATCTAACTTCATTTGTTGCTTTTCAGAACTATTGACTGTGAATGAATCTATGTATTTTTTAAATTTTTTAAATTTTTAAAAATTATTTTAAAAGATATGCATCTGAATATTAAACCTTTGAGCAATGTTATCCACAAATACTTTTTTGAAGAACATTGCTAAGTGTGGGATTGTTCCTGTAAATAAATTAATCCGGATTATTAGATCAGATCTGAGAATGTCATGAGGACGCCCATATTTTTTGCTGTTAATGCCACAAGTGTTTCATACGCCTGGCTTAATGTATGATCTGTATTATATCCCACCTCCTGCAGCACAGTGTCCCCATCACCCCATTGCTTTTGGCCCATAGGGAAGTCCTTGATGGACAAACCTATGCCAGAGAAGATATTTTCTGCATTTTAGAGCTGTATCTAAAGCTAGATTAGCCATTAGGCAGGAAAAGGCTACAGGGGGCCGGTGGCTACATTTGTGGTAACTATCTAATTTGTCAGTCAGAATGATAGCATCAGACAGACCAGGAAATGAGATGCAACACATCTCAAGCCTGACTAGATCCAACCCGTAAAAAGAAGACTTGGTTTAATATCCTTGAGTAAATGACTGGTATTGACAGGCCAGCGCGCACTCTCCAACGCGAACAGATTGCTTGTGACAGCGGGTATGGGGATTCGGCGACCTGTGAGCCGATATTCACGGCAAGCAAGCCAAACAGGAGGAATGCAGTCTCATCGCACACTGCAGAGAGAGAGAGAGAGAGACAGATAGAGAGAGAGAGAGAGAGAGAGAGAGAGGAGTCTCCTCCTCCCGTCACACATCCCACATCCCATCACTTCAGCCTTGTCATCATCATCAGGAATATTTCACCTGCATTTATTTTTTTTGCGCCGGTTAGCCGTGAAAACCTGGCAAGCACAGAATCTGTACAGTCAGCAGCGCCAGAATTGCTGCCTGGAGCAGAAACAGCCTTAATTGATTCATTCATTAATTTATCAATTAAGGCTGGAGCTAGGACATTTAATAAATTAATCAATTCAATTAATCTTATTGAAGAAGGAAGTGGAGATCAGACCAATAACTCAAGAGCATTTCCTGTCTGTTTTCACAGCAACTCCTGCCTTAACGTAGGAATCTACATTCGGCCTGAGTATTTTAAGTGCATTTGTGCTCACATTGCAATGTTTCCAGCTGAGGCGGCCGTAAGATGCTGTGTCATGTCCTCTCGGTACGCCGCTAGAAAAACAAACACAGCACCCACTCGATTTGACTTGTAATTCACCTGCAGTAAATCTCCCGTTGCAGTCATTCTAACCTGTTCTTACTGAAAACAAAAATTATAACAACAATGAAAAGTTAAATTAAGACACGTAGAAAAACGTCCCAGTATTTTGCAATATATTTACGACTGTCCCCGAATGCCAGCATTGTCCTGGATGTGCCATAATTCTGACTTCACTGGGAAATGATTACATACAACTTTAACCTCGGCTTTTTTCTGAGTAGACATCCAAGAAAATAGCCCAAATTCTTTTTATTGTAAGTAACACGTTTGTTTTATTTACAGTAAATATAAATCTGAAGGTTGAAAATTTATGTTGGCATTTCATTCAGGTAAGAAACATCAGTTGAAGGAGTGCCAAACTGAGCCTGCTCGTATAGGCCCCAGCACCTTTCCCTTTTGCTCATACCTCATAGTGCCTAATGTGCCCCGTTGATTCGATAAAAAATTATGTATATTTGTATTACTATTGTTGCTGTCATTAATTTGTATTCATTCATTGTGGTAAAATGCATTATGTACAATAACTGAGTGTCCTAAAACAGTTTTTCTAGGTTGGTGCATCTCACTTTGAGCACCCCTCAAAAGGTCTCCATTTAACAGGGCCAGTCAAGTCTTACACACTGCCTCTGCCATTGCCACCATCTCCCCACTGTGCCACCTGGCTTTCTTTCATTTCAGTAACATCACATCCCCATTTATACCCGAAATGGAAATAAAGACAGTTTACTCTACAATAGACATAAATCAGTTCAGTTCTGCCCCACCCCAAGATGACCTTGTGCAGACACACACCCTTTTGTGTCTTCTGACTGACAGTGGCTAGCGCTGTCACCTCACAGCAAGAAGTTACCGAGGTTGAATCCGGGCCGGGGGCCTTTCTGTGTGGAGTTTGCATGTTCTGCCCATGTCTGCGTGGGTTTCCTCCGGGGAATACTGTTTCCTCCCAAAGACATGCAGGTTAGGCTAATTGGAGACACTAAATTGCCCATAGGTATGAGTGTGTGAGCCCTGCAAGTGATTGCTGATTGATAAGTCAAAATGAGTTTTTCAGAGTAAACGCTATTTCAAATGCTAACGGTAGAGTTCACCACTCTAATGTTGTTGGTTTGGAGCAGTCAATAGAATTTATTAATAAGTCAGCATGTATTCTGCAGGTATTCTGATGTGTTGAGTGATGATTCAGTAGTTATTTTGTGATGTCATACATATGGTAGGCTGAGATGTTCACATGGTTAGCCCTTACAGTACAGTACATCTCCCTCCTGAGGAACACACTGATCAAGTTTTCATGTTGTTTTCTGGTGCCACAACCGTTCTTTCATACCTTGTTGTGCCACATAATAAACTTAAAATAGAAATTCACCAAATGCAAGCTGCTCACCTCATTTCTATATAGCAAACCAAAGGAAGTCGTAAGTCATTTACGATAATGTTGATATATAATTTAATGTTACTTAAAACTGCAACTTAGTAGGAGCAAACAGAAACCTAAGCCTGCAGACTCATCTATGTAAAGATTAAAAGTAATTAGAAAAAACATGGCCGCTCCTACACTAGTAGATGCATATGTAACCAAATTATGTTTTTTTGGTGTCTGTTCGTACCTCGATAATATTGTGCATAAATTGGTGGACCACATTTGCATGGGTCTGTGTATGTCATTAAACAATAGCTTGATGGAAGCAAATTAAACAGTTTAAAAACTGCATCATGTGTTGTTTGCAATGAAATACAAATCTGTGTGTCTTTAAGTGGTGGTGGATTAAAGCATTAAGCCATATTTATAATGAACACAAGTGGAGTTGTGGACCTTGTTCAACCAATTTTTTTATGTAATCAAATGAAACCAACAAAATAAAATGTATTAACTCCCTACATTATATTACCAGGAAGGTAATGTTGATTTAACTCAGCGCACAATGTCACAACTTCTGCTATCTTAAATTCACTGACACAAGGTCAATTTAGTTTGGGAGCCATAAGAGAGGCGACCTCGATGCTCTATGTTTTTCCATTTAGATTGTTTGTGTTCAGCACTAATATTATAAACTTAAAATAGATGCTCATAATAAAAAAACCTTTGATTAATTTAAAAAAACTGTGGTCATGCTGTATGCATGACTGTGGGCCTCTTTTTATCTGTTAACTTGGGTCAGAGATGGAGTTTATCTATGTTTTTCAGGCCTGCTACTGTATGGTGAACATTGGTGACACACACTGTCAGGAGGCCCCCAAAGTGAATTAATCAAGCATTATTAATGCCTGAATTCACCTCATCCAACTGCTGGATATGTTGCCTCATCCACTGCATATGCTGACTCATCCACTGGATATGTTTCCTCATCCATTGGATCTGTTGCCTTATTCTCTAGATATGTTGCCTTATCCATTCAATATGTTGCCTTATCCACTTGATATGTTGCCTCAACCACTGGGCATGTTGACTCATCCAGATAAGACTGATACTCAGATTAATCTATTTATGACTATTTTTCATTCATGAATGGACACTGTAATGGACATGGGTGGATTTAATCCGGTTGTACATATTCCCTGCGTAATTATGTAATATTTCAGAAAAGGAGCTTTGCAAATGAAGTCACCGAATTAATGTTCCAACAGTGGCCCCCTTGCATGCTTTGGGCTTCTGTTTTCAGACCAGGGAAATTGGAGTACGTTATCGGGCCTGTAATAAAACATAATCTCATTCTAATTGCTATATTGCCAAGGAATTAAGGAATAGCAATGAAGACAACACTTGTTCTCAATGGTAAAGGAGCATTGGTGTGTAACTTTAATATCATAGGTGGAGGGATGAGGGAGTGCACTCATAAATATCAAGAACAACTTATGAGGCATAACTCCCAGAAGAGAAATATTGAAAAATAACTGTAAAATTCAGCATTTTAGTGCAAAATTAAATGTAAGAGCAACAAATACAATATGGCTTTGTAAAGGAGTTGTTGTTTTGATCATTCTTTGACAAACAAATGTTTGTATTGCAATATGAAAAGTCTCTAGTTGGTTCCGGCTCATAAGACTGTATAAAAGTTATATATTTTTTTCATGAAATGAGCAAGCTTGCTGACAACCACAGAGTTCCCTGTGGCGAAATGTTTATTCGGAAAGACAGCAGGAAAGCACGTTCACATGCTCACCTACTTGTCATGCAATGACCATCGCTATAGAAGCACTATTTTTACACTAGATAAGCATATGGGCAAGAGTTCACTTTTACATTATCCTTTTTTTTTTTTTGAGTGGTATTTTCATGGCTTTTATAAATTGGCTGAAAACAGAGGCATGCCTTTGAAGGCATTTCCAACAGTTTTTGCTTTATTTTTGAAAATGTGTTTTTTATTTTGGTTTTGTGGATAAGCTCAGATTCCAGAAGGGAGCCCATCTTGTATTCCATTTTAGAATCCACACTGATTTGTGACACACAATGACCTTCTGAGTCTTCCGATTGTCAACCTCCAGTTTACGGTCAAAAAAGCAAAGTTCTGTATTTATTGTACATCACAGCGAGACCATCTAGCCCATTTAATTTGAATCCATGACTCACATATCTGTTGTTTGTGTGTAGAAAAATAATTTCCGCTTTTGTTCTTCCCGTCCCTTTCCCACAACTTGCACATGAGCAAAACTGAAGCAGACTGTGTACTGTTTACTGTATACTGTTTAGTATGCGTTATACAGCATGCAAAAAATATCTACCATACTATTTTCCAACCATACTGTGGAAGTGTCGTAAGACGTCCCGCCCTTGTGTGCCATGCTCACATGCTGTTGTTGTTGAAGAAAAATGTAGCTGCACCTTATTTTAAAGTGAAGCAGCACGTCATATTTATGGGACCAAAATGTTTACTTTCTGAAAAGTATGCTGCAGAATCATGGAGCATATATAGGAAATGGAGAGGTGGGAGGAGCCAGGAGTTGCAACAGCTAATATGGTGCACCGCAGCTCTCGATTTCACCAGAAGATATAAGCGAGAATCCCCTGCCTTTTTCTACCAAACTAATGGGTTTACAGTCATATTTTCAACCCAGTTATACCCATAAAATATAAGAATAATAAGAATAAATGCGTGATTTTGCTTTACACGACTCAACAAAGTTGTAGTCGAGCTGTTTTAAGACCCGTCCACACCAAAAACGATAACTGGTTGAAAGGTTGAAAATATGACCGTAAACCCCTTAATTTGGCAGAAAAAGGCAAGAGTCGTATAGGGATTATAACCTACTTTATAACAGGCCTGAAGTAGTTTTGTCCAGTCACCTCACAACGTGCTTGGTCTTAAATGAATGATCTCATTTAGTGTTAAATTTCGAGTGGTTTAAAAACCGATCGGCACAAGGAGCTGTTAATGAAACAATGAACATTCTACATGTAAAAGATGACTTGGAATGGCCAGACTGAATTGATATGAATCCAGAGGGCAAATTGAAAGGAATTAAGAGACCAATCTGAGCCTGAAACTTCATTAAATGAGGCAGCTCTATTAAAAATGCAATGTAATGTGAATCAAAGATTTCAGCAGTGTTGGTTTTCAACAAAGGCCTTCTCATTATTCCTTAACAAATATGGTGATAGTTCAACCACCATTTGCATAAAAAATCCTGTTCAGCCATTCGGTTTTCAAACTACACCTCAGCGTTCTTTGCAAAACTGGTATGTTGGGGATTTTATCTTGAAATAGTAAAGTTTTTACACAATCAACCAGTTATTAGCATCTTATGAATCTGCACCTTGTGGCATATGATTTTTCAGTTTAGTGGCTCTGATTTGATTGGCTCTTTCCTGGCTTTTTAGTTTTTCTAATTGGGGTAATTTGTTTGTAAGGATCTGTTTTTTAATACCTTTATTTTGTATGTATTGTTTTATTCTTAGTTTTCACCTGACTTGGTTATTTTCCGGTTTTGCCTAGTTGTCCCGTGTCTACTTGTTTACACCTGATCTGTCACTCCCCGTTTACGTCTCTGTACCATTCGGGTGATCTCATTGGTGTTCGGGTTCCCTCTTGCTTCACACCTCACCTATCTCTGTGCACTTAGATTCACTAACATACTAATGATAGATAAGATCTACTAACTCAATTAACAAACTAATTTGTATATACTTACTAATCATACTAACGGCAGGGGTGTGTATAGTTACTAATCTCACTAATATATTTAGCGCACATTTTCATGCTGTTCTGTCCTGGCTAATCATTCTCAGCTGCTTCTGATCTACTCTGCCTGTCATCTTACTCTATGCACGATTTCCTGAAACTCCAGGTCATCTGTCATTGTGTGGGTTTGGAATCCAGTCCGCGTTTTCCCTAGTTGTCTCTGTGGTTGTTTAATTGTTTCCCAGATGTATGTCATTGTCTCTCGTTTGGAACCCCGCCTTCTCACACACCTGATTCCCTTTGTGCCATTTGTATCTTGTGCATTTAAAAACCCCGTGTTACTTCCAGTCTGTGTCGGATTGTGATTACCTTTTCCAGTGCCTGTTATCTTCTAAAGCCTGAGATCTGTAGTATGTAGTATTATTCCGACACGACACCTGTTTGCTCTACTATTCTTTTGCCTTGCCCTTATCTGTCCAGTCTGCCTGTTCGGTTTTGACCTCGTTTGTTCATCTACCATTCTCCTGCCTGATCCTGTTGTACCTACCTACCTCTGATCACCTGGTTTGACCCCTGTACGGATTAACTACCATTCTCCTGCCTGATCCTTGTGTACCTACCTACCTCTGATCACCTGGTCTGAACCCTGTACGGATTAAAGAACTCTTTTGCCTAATCCTGTGGTCTGCGTCTGGGTCCTTACCCCTCCCGCTACGGAGATCGTAACAGTACGATCCGACCATTCTTGGACCCAGCAGACCCAAGCCACCTGCACGCCGCCCTCCTGCGGCAAGGAGCCATGAGTGGCCAACAGGCAGTCATCGAGTCCGTGACCCAAGATCTGCGGTTTCTGATGGCCTGGGAGATCGATCCCTTCGGCCCGGATCCCTATGAGAACTACCTCATGGGGATCTGGGGGCAGAACCCGGAGTTTGCCCGCCGTCATGCCGACCACCACCCATCACTCCAGACTCCTCCACCCAGCTCCCACTCCGTTAGGCTCGGAGTGGTCTCCCTCCATCCTGATAACTCTGAGCCTAGCCACAACCTGGAAGCGGCTAAATTTAAGGGTACCCGTCTTGCCCTTTGCCCGAGGGGCTATGGACCCGGGAGGAAACGATGGAGTCCTGGTTCCCGGCTCCGTCGACGGGCTCAACCGCCCGTTGACGGGGGATCCATCGCCTTTCCGTCCCAGCCCAAGCCTCCTGTTCCATCCCGTCACAGCTCCTCTGTTCCGTCCAGTCATAGCTCTCCTGCCCCGTTCCGTCCCAGCTCTCCTGTCCCTTCCTGTGCCAGCCCTCCTGTCCCTGCCCGTTCCAGCCCTCCTGTCCCGTTCAGTCCCAGCTCTCCTGTCCCGTTCAGTCCCAGCTCTCCTGTCCCGTTCAGTCCCAGCTCTCCTGCCCCGTTCAGTCCCAGCTCCCCTGCCCCGTTCAGCCCCAGCTCTCCTGTCCCGTTCAGTCCCAGCTCTCCTGTCCCGTTCAGTCCCAGCTCTCCTGTCCCGTTCAGTCCCAGCTCTCCGGTCCCGTTCAGTCCCAGCTCCCCTGTTCCTTCCCGCCCCAGCTCCCCTGTCCCGTCCCATCCCAGCTCCGCTGTCCCGTCCCGCCCCAGCTCCCCTGTTCCGTCCCGTCCCAGCTCCCCTGTCCCGTCCCGTCCCAGCTCACCTGTTCCGCCCCGTCCCAGCTCCCCTGTTCCGTCCCGTCCCAACTCCCCTGTTCCGTCCCGTCCCAGTTCCCCTGTTCCGTCCCGTCCCAACCCCCCTGTTCCGTCCCGTCCCAGACCTCCTGTTCCGTCCCGCCACAGATTCCCTGTTCCGTCCCGTCCCAGCTCCCCTGTTCCGTCCCGTCCCAGCTCCCCTGTTCCGTCCCGTCCCAGCTCCGCTGTTCCGTCCCTTCCCAGCTCCGCTGCTCCGTCCCGTCCCAGCTCCACGGTTCCGTCCCGTCCCAGCTCCGCTGTCCCGTCCCGTCCCAGCTCCCCTGTCCCGTCCTGGCCCAGCTCCGCTGTCCCGTCCGGTCCCAGCTCTACTGTCCCTCCCCGGTCCATGCCTCCTGTTCCTCCCCGGTCCATGCCTCCTGTCCCTCCCCGGTCCATGCCTCCTGTCCCTTCCCGGTCCATGCCTCCTGTCACTCCCCGGTCCATGCCTCCGGTCACTCCCCGGTCCATGCCTCCTGTCACTCCCCGGTCCATGCCTATGGCCCCGTCCGGTCCCGGACCTCCAGGCCCGTTTCGTTCCACGCCAACAGTCCCGTCCTGCTCCCTGCCTCCTCTCAAGTTGCCGAGCCAGCTAGTCTCCTCGCCTGAGCGGCCCAGTCCGCTAGTCTCCTCGCCTGAGCGGCCCAGTCCGCTAGTCTCCTCGCCTGAGCGGCCCAGTCCGCTAGTCTCCTCGCCTGAGCGGCCCAGTCCGCTAGTCTCCTCGCCTGAGCGGCCCAGTCCGCTAGTCTCCTCGCCTGAGCGGCCCAGTCCGCTAGTCTCCTCGCCTGAGCGGCCCAGTCCGCTAGTCTCCTCGCCTGAGCGGCCCAGTCCGCTAGTCTCCTCGCCTGAGCGGCCCAGTCCGCTAGTCTCCTCGCCTGAGCGGCCCAGTCCGCTAGTCTCCTCGCCTGAGCGGCCCAGTCCGCTAGTCTCCTCGCCTGAGCGGCCCAGTCCGCTAGTCTCCTCGCCTGAGCGGCCCAGTCCGCTAGTCTCCTCGCCTGAGCGGCCCAGTCCGCTAGTCTCCTCTCCTGAGCGGCCCAGTCCGCTAGTCTCCTCGCCTGAGCGGCCCAGTCCGCTAGTCTCCTCGCCTGAGCGGCCCAGTCCGCTAGTCTCCTCGCCTGAGCGGCCCAGTCCGCTAGTCTCCTCGCCTGAGCGGCCCAGTCCGCTAGTCTCCTCGCCTGAGCGGCCCAGTCCGCTAGTCTCCTCGCCTGAGCGGCCCAGTCCGCTAGTCTCCTCGCCTGAGCGGCCCAGTCCGCTAGTCTCCTCGCCTGAGCGGCCCAGTCCGCTAGTCTCCTCGCCTGAGCGGCCCAGTCCGCTAGTCCCCTGTCCTGAGCGGCCCAGTCCGCTAGTCTCCTCGCCTGAGCGGCCCAGTCCGCTAGTCTTCTCTCCTGAGCGGCCCAGTCCGCTAGTCTCCTCTCCTGAGCGATGCAGCCGTCGCCGCCGGCCTCCTGAGCGATGCAGCCGTCGCCGCCGGCCTCCTGAGCGATGCAGCCGTCGCCGCCGGCCTCCTGAGCGATGCAGCCGTCGCCGCCGGCCTCCTGAGCGATGCAGCCGTCGCCGCCGGCCTCCTGAGCGATGCAGCCGTCGCCGCCGGCCTCCTGAGCGATGCAGCCGTCGCCGCCGGCCTCCTGAGCGATGCAGCCGTCGCCGCCGGCCTCCTGAGCGATGCAGCCGTCGCCGCCGGTCTCCTGAGCGATGCAGCCGTCGCCGCCGGCCTCCTGAGCGATGCAGCCGTCGCCGCCGGCCTCCTGAGCGATGCAGCCGTCGCCGCCGGCCTCCTGAGCGATGCAGCCGTCGCCGCCGGTCTCCTGAGCGATGTAGCCATCGCAGTCTGTCCTGTCTGCGCCACCGTCCTGAGTGGTCCTGTCTGCACCGTCATCCTCCTGAGCGGTCCTGTCTGCGCTGTCGTCCTCCTGAGCGGTCCTGTCTGTGCCACCGTCCTCCTGAGTGGTCCTGTCTGCACCGTCGCCCTCCTGAGCGGTACTGTCTGCGCCATCGTCCGCCTGAACGGTCCTGTCTGCGCCGCCGTCCTTGTTTCCCTCCTCCGGACCCCCTCCACCCACCCTGCTCTGTATTTCGGACATTACAAACTTTGAACATTACTCCACTACCTGCTGTCCCATTATCCCTCCTCCGGTCCCCCTCCACCCACCCTGCTCAGCACTCAGACATTTCTCTCCGAGCCCTTTTCACCCTCCTGAAACTAAGTACCTGCTACTCCATTAGTCCTCCTCCGGTCCCCCACCACCCACCCTGCTTAGTGTTTGTCACTGCTGGGGACGTCTGGAAGCCGTCCCTTGGGGGGGGGGGTACTGTAAGGATCTGTGTTCTACTGGTCATTTGTACCTTTATTTTGTATGTATTGTTTTATTCTTAGTTTTCACCTGACTTGGTTATTTTCCGGTTTTGCCTAGTTGTCCCGTGTCTACTTGTTTACACCTGATCTGTCACTCCCCGTTTACGTCTCTGTACCATTCGGGTGATCTCATTGGTGTTCGGGTTCCCTCTTGCTTCACACCTATCTCTGTGCACTTAGATTCACTAACATACTAATGATAGATAAGATCTACTAACTCAATTAACAAACTAATTTGTATATACTTACTAATCATACTAACGGCAGGGGTGTGTATAGTTACTAATCTCACTAATATATTAGAGCGCACATTTTCATGCTGTTCTGTCCTGGCTAATCATTCTCAGCTGCTTCTGATCTACTCTGCCTGTCATCTTACTCTATGCACGATTTCCTGAAACTCCAGGTCATCTGTCATTGTGTGGGTTTGGAATCCAGTCCGCGTTTTCCCTAGTTGTCTCTGTGGTTGTTTAATTGTTTCCCAGATGTATGTCATTGTCTCTCGTTTGGAACCCCGCCTTCTCACACACCTGATTCCCTTTGTGCCATTTGTATCTTGTGCATTTAAACCCCGTGTTACTTCCAGTCTGTGTCGGATTGTGATTACCTTTTCCAGTGCCTGTTATCTTCTAAAGCCTGAGATCTGTAGTATTATTCCGCGACACCTGTTTGCTCTACTATTCTTTTGCCTTGCCCTTATCTGTCCAGTCTGCCTGTTCGGTTTTGACCTCGTTTGTTCATCTACCATTCTCCTGCCTGATCCTGTTGTACCTACCTACCTCTGATCACCTGGTTTGACCCCTGTACGGATTAACTACCATTCTCCTGCCTGATCCTTGTGTACCTACCTACCTCTGATCACCTGGTCTGAACCCTGTACGGATTAAAGAACTCTTTTGCCTAATCCTGTGGTCTGCGTCTGGGTCCTTACCCCTCCCGCTACGGAGATCGTAACATTGTTTGCATGGGGCAATGCTGCTTATGTAGTTCGATGGATTGTGAAGCTTAGTTGGAACAGAAAATGAATTGCTGAATTTTTGAAAATGAATTTTTCTGCCCTTTGAAGCAAAATCAAAAAAATTTTTTTTTTTTAAACCAAATATGCAACAAAAGCCATTCATTCACAGTTCATTTTGAGTTGCGTTAATGTGTGCTGCATTTTCAATTGAAATCAATTTTCACATCTTTTTGTGGCTAGGTTTTGTGTGACATCACTTTGCCATACCCTAGGTTTTTATGAAATTACGCCGTTGACGTCATTCAGTGTGACAAACCGTCACACTTATAAGTATGTGAGCTGTTCCCATGTCATTTTATATTTAAAAAACGAGGCACCTCCTGAAAAGTGTTGCCATACAGTGCTGCTATACTTGTTGCATTAGTCACTGAATTTCCATGATAAATATTTTAAAACTTTGAAGTCAAACCTGTCATAGTAATCCTCATTAATATTAGTCTAGTGGAGGTATGTCGGCATGACGGTCATGCTCTGAGGTGTAGTGCCTGCAAGTTGAGGTGAACACATTCACAGCTCTAATGTGAGAATTGCACATAAATCTGACAAATATTTCTGTGCTTGCTCACACTTAACGGAAAATTATAGGGGTATTATTTACCCACATTAAAAACGATTAAACCCTCACCTAGGTAACTACTTTGCTCATCACTTCTCCTGATTATAGTGCCAAGCCTACAAATTAAAGAAAGAGCTAATCAATTACAGGTAAAATTGAATGAGCATTTATTACGACCTTGTTGCTGTTCAGTTTGTTTGTTTCTGCGGCGTAAATTGATTGAGCATAATTTCTGGGCGTTGCTTGGTTATTGCTTTCTCCCCTTTCTGGCCCTAACTCTTAATTTCATGATAAAAACCTTTCTTGTGTCAGAACATACATTTCCCCTTCCCCACCACCAAACTGTTGTCTTCTCAAAAAGGTTATTTTACTTCAGCAAGAGAGGCGACCTCGATGCTGTATTTTCTACTAGATTGTTTGTGTTCAATGCTAATATTACAAGCGTAAAAGAAAGAAACAACAAAAACAACAAAGCTTTTGATTTGTTTCCTGTCATGGTTTCCCCTTCCTTTCCTCTAATTCTACGTCTTTTTCGGTCTATCGGATTTTTTCTCCGCATTCCCTTGCGGGATTTTCATTTCGCCCAGGTGATTATCTGGTTCACCTGTCGTCCGCGTCAGGAGGTATTTAAACCCCTGAGTTCCGCTTTCTCGTGCTTCTTTATCATTTCGTGCTTTCACGAATGTTACGGTTGTTGTTTGTTTCCTCTGCTCGCAGTTAAAAAAAAGATAGTTTCTTTATTCGCGTAGTAGAACTTTACTTAGATAACTACATAGAAGCTCAGGGAATATAGTTTAGGTTTTCCCTCTTTACACTTCTCCTTTTCCACTCCCGCTCTCTTTGTTGTTTGAGGGCGTGAGCGTTTATTTTATTTTCATTTGTTTCACCATTTATCGGGCGTTATCGTCACGTTCCGAGGGTGCCTTTGTTTTTGCTGCTCTTCTTTCTATTAGTATTAGTATCGCCCGTGTTTACGTGGCTATCTCGTTTTACTAGGGTGTTTTTGGTTTCGGCTACGGCTGGGAGATTATTTCATTCTTTCTTTTCTTTTATCGCGTTTGGCTTATCGTTGTACCACTACAACGCCATTACAGTTTCCACAGTGTGAGGTCATGTTGCATGCATCACTGGGCCTCTTTTTCTCTTTTCTGTCAACTTAACCTTAAATGAAGATTGTATTTGCATTTACCTTCTGAGAATTAGAATTTGTCAAGACATAGTCAAAGCATAAACAATCCACATAATTAGCCAGATTTAAGTTGATTGAAATGAAACTGCTATGTTATGGCGTGTGTGTGTGGGAGGGGGAGCGGTTAATTTGTCAAGGCATAGTCAGAACAGGGGTGTGAGAGGTGCGATTTCCCCCTGCTACTGTATGGTGACACACACACACACACACACACACACTTTGGAGTCTGTGCACCACTGTGCTCTTCTTCACCAGCACACTGGTCTGAATTCACCTCATCCAACCACTGTATGTCGCCTCATCCACTGGATATGTTGCCTCATCTACTGATAATCAAATGTATCTATGACTATTTTACATTAATGAATGGACACTATAATGGACATGGCTATGGGTGGATTTAATCCAGCTTAATTCCCTACATAATATTACAGAGGAAGAGCTTTGCAAACTGTCACCAAATTAATGTTCCAACAGTGAGCCCCTCTCTTTTTTTGGGCTGCTGTCTTCTAACCAGGGAAATTGGAATGCGTGCTTGGGCCTGTAATAACATGTAATCCCATTCAAACAGATTTTTTCACTCAGCCTATAATAAATTATTTTTGAATAATTCTTTGTGGTCGTCATGGTCAGCCACTGAATTTGCAGAAACGTAAACAACGCCGCACAACTGGTGACTGGAAAGCTTTATTAGTCAATCATAAAAAGTAGAAGCAATGAAGGTGACAATAGAAAAAAATAGCTAAAGCATCCAGCTGCTGACCAGACACTTTCAGCGACACAAAAAACAGCGAGTGGTGGCAGGAGAGAGAGAGTGCCAGGTGCATAAATGCTGCACCCTTTATAGGTGCCAACAGAGGTGCTCCTAATTACCTGCAAAATGGACATCAAAATTGAGTGGAGGAGGCAGCAAAAAACATAAGTGGTTAATTTGAGTTTTTTTTTGCTATCGTAACAGGCTCTTGGAATGCACATGTCTTTTAGGTCTGCTGTGGGTGGGCATTTAGGGATTTAGTTAAGTTTCATTTTCAGGTTGGGGGAAGGACATCCGAAATGACAAAAGCCACCTCGTGTGCTGGCACTGGCTATTTAGTGGGAGTGATTTCAGGGCTTCAAACGACGCCGTTGGAGCGATCAATAGTGGGAAAAACAAAATGCATGTCTAAGGTGGTGAGGACCAAGCTGACTGGGACATGAACAAGGCATATATTCTTATTGTTCGCTCCTCGGTTAGCAATTTAAGATCACAAATATGTGATTAGAATGCTCTTAATTGAACATTCTAATGCTGATTTAAAAAAAAACAATGGAGTTCTTGAATACTGACTTAGAATAAAAAATAAAAAAAACAATAATTCCAAAAAACCTAGGCTGTGTCCGAAATGGCTCACTACTCACTAATCCCTAATCTCCAACTAGTGAATGTACACATAGGCCACTAAATAGTGTACCAAGTAAACAATGAAATGAATTTGGACAGCAGATATTGTCTTTGGTCATCATTCAGCGTTGTCACCTAGGAAACAAGTCTGTCGCATACAGCTACAAACCATTAACAGACCATCTAGCCGGTTCTTAACATGACTCCTGTACAGGTCCTTCTTTTGATATTAAGCCTAGTTTTATCACGCAATGCCCAAAGAGCTGCAGCTCACTGAAAAATAATATTGCTATTGGTGCTTTGGCCGATAGACATGGTGGACGACGAATCGTAATGTCGAATGTAATAAGAAAATACGTTTTAACTAGCTTGTAAACTGTGCCACTTAGTGGAAAAAAACTAGTGTCGGGTTTTAATAAATAAATAAAAAAGTATAATAATGCTCTGCAAACAGGTAGCAAAGCATTATGGTTAATTTGAGATTTGAGAATTCGGGCACTAGACCAAGATGGCTGCCGGCCAAAATAGTATGCTACACTGCCTGGCCAAAAAAAAAGTCGCACACTCTAATATTTTGTTGGACCGCCTTTGATTACGGCGCGCATTCGTTGTGGCATTGTTTTGACAACCTTATGCAATGTCACAACATTTATTTCCATCCAGAGTTGCATTCATTTTTGGCCGATATCTTGTATTGACGATGGGAGAGTCAAACCACTCCGTAAAGTCTTCTCCAGCGCATCCCAAAGACTTTCAATGGGTTAAGGTCAGGACTCTGGTGGCCAATTCATGTGTGAAAATGATTCCTCATGCTCCCAGAACCACTCTTTCACAATTTGAGAATGATGAATCTTGGCATTCTCGTCCTGAAATATGCCCATTGATGAGAACCTGGTCATTCAGTACATTCAGGTACTCAGCTGACTTAATTTTATTGCTGCATAACATTGCTGAGCCTAGACCTGACCAATTGAAGCAGATCATAACACTACCTCCAGAGGCTTGTACAGTGGGCACTATGCATGACGGGTGCAACAGCAACTTTTTTTTGGGGCCAGGCAGTGTACATAGTAAATAGGGAGCCATTTCCCACACAGCCCCACTCTTCAAAGGGTTGAAGGAACACCCAGTTCAAGGAATTCTTTTATTAAAAGTTCAACTTAATTTGTGTACATTATCCCTGAGGACGACACCATGGATGAACTAGTCATAACTATTTGTTGTGTAGTCATTTGTGTGACATTTGTAGGTCTATATGGCAACATCTGTGGGAATATTATTATTTATCTTTGTAAACAGTCAGGTCTGTAAATAAGAAGTAAAATATCTTACCTCAATGTTCATGTAGCCTGAAAGGTTAATATTCTTCAAAAAAGAAAACAATAACGCTGTAAAATTCAAGAAAGAAATGGCCAACCTCATTACTCAATGTACTGTAGAAGTTAATCCAAAACCTTGACCAACGCTGCCTCACAATCCCGCTCTCTTTTCCTTGTCTTAAATTAATTCATATTTGTCAAGTTCTCCTTTTATCATGTAAT
Organism: Ilyophis sp. 1 JC-2022; assembly: GCA_022702515.1. NCBI lineage: Eukaryota > Metazoa > Chordata > Actinopteri > Anguilliformes > Synaphobranchidae > Ilyophis > Ilyophis sp. 1 JC-2022. Next base: position 28,425,537 of record CM040401.1, read on the forward strand.
TAAACTGGCATAATTTGGTGCCATTTATCCACCTGCATTGTGAGGGAGACACTATAAACAGCCAGATAAGTCATCATTCTCCCCGAGTTTTCCTGTAGCTCTTCTCCTGAGGCCTTCTCTACTTGCTACCTTGCAGCCTCAAATATTTTCAGCTGTTTGACTAGAAAGCATCGTAATTAAAAAGCCACTCATATCTCCCAGTCTTATTATTTTATACCATTGCATGTGACCCTATGAGAGCTAAGCTCGGATGTGTCACTGTACAACCTCGTAAAATGTTCTTCTTTTTATTTTTTTTCAACATTTTATTTTCAGTTTTCTGATAATTGCCAGATTGGAGTACATCTTCATTAGTCAGTTAATTTAAAGCCCAATTCTGGAAAAGTACATTTCCACATGTCTGCAACGTTGAGTGCCAGTGCACACCGCTTTGAATAGGCAGTCAACTGTTTTCAGCTATTTGACTAGAAAGCACCTTAATTAAAAACCCCCTCATATCTCCCAGTCTTATTTCATGCCCTTGTCTGTGACCCTATGAGAGCCAAGCTTGGATGTGTCATTATATGACTTCCTAAAACGCTCTGCTTTTATTTAAATAAAAAAATTAAAAAACATTTTCCTTTAGCTGAGGCCAATTTTCAAAGAGGATTGCCAGGAAGGAGTAAACGGCTATTCAATGAGAAGTACGAGAGAAATAATGAGGGAGAGCAAGAATTCTTTCATCCAACTCTCCCCTGTATACTCCCTCCTGCCTGTAGATTTTCCCTGAGATGGACATGGCAGTGAAAAGCAGAGACAGGTTCAGGTTTGCAGCTGTCATAGTCACTGCCACTGACCCAAATGCCTTGTGTCATGAACATTATGAGAACAGGAGACGCCACTCTACCACGTCCGTCTGCTTACTCATATCTTCAAGTAGTACTCAGTGAACAGTGCCATTGTTTGGCCGTGTTGTTCTGTCATTAAATTCTGTCTCGTCACAGAGCAGGCTAGAAGGGTTAGGACCTGTTGCACGTGGTGACTGTTTTTGTTGTTGTTGTTGCAGAATGAAAGAGTGAAGCAGTGACCAATATGCTGTGGTCATTGCACTGGTGCAGGATGGGGGTTGAGGGGTGAGGGTGGGTTCCTTGTCAAAAACACAGGCGTCTGTTTAACCAGGCTGCTGGCTCGCTCTTGTATGATGTGGTGAAGAATGTCGATAGCAGAGAGCTTCCATGCTTGAGAAACGTCACAATCAATTGTGACTGATCGCTGGCGCAGTCGGGATTTGATTGTGATGAGAGCAAGCGCTTTAGTGGGACACGCCACCCAGCAGCCCCCACAATCCTGAAACACAAACAAAAACGGCGAAAGCCAACATGGATATGACGCTAATTGCCTTAATTAGTCAATTCGTTTAGAGCCCAATTCTGTCAAGAGTACAATTCCCCAAGTCAGCAGCTATGAGTGCCAGAGAACACTACTTAGAATATGCAGTCCAGAGTGGCGACAGGAGCAAAACCCAATCTTAAAACAAAAAAAACCAAACTGCTCTCAGAATAAGCTGGTCATTTCATACTTTGTCTTGAGCTAATAGGAATGAAAATCAATGCCTGGCTCATTTTATTAATTCATTATTTCAGCTCAACTGGCAACGTGTTTTCTGTAATACGAAAAACCACGGCAACAATAATACAATCATGACGTATGAATTGCTCCCATAAAGTGGTCAATTTTCTCCTAATTGTTCCCTCTGCAAATTGTCAGAGCAGGTTTTATAGTAATAGAGATTGTACAAATGTCATATGCCTGAGCGAGAGCCGTGCAATGCTTATTAAAGAGTGTTATGCTAAAAGCGTCTATCTTAGTTCTTCATGTAGGCCTACAGTATCTTTCCAAACCGATTTTTTCCCCAGATCTGTGACGATGGCAATGCACTTGGGGTTTATGCACTCCTCTGATATTAGACCGATTCAGTTTCTAGGGAAATATTGCAGGCACAGAACGTGCAGAAAAGTACAGGCACAGAACACCCAGAAAAGTACAGGCACAGAACTGCCAAACACCGTGACGTTTAATGCTGCAAGGTGATGGGCGTAGCGCTTGTGTAACTCAATCCACAGACATGCACGTGTTTTTTAATACCATTTCCTAAACCATCCTAAATGTAAACCATCCTCAAGCTGCCCTGTCAAATTGCCCCCATCGGCAGTACTCAATTTTCCCCACCTCTGCCTACTTTCTACTGCAGTGCTAAATATAACTCATAAGCTACCTTTTTTTTTGAGGAGAAAACTTTTATTTATCAAAATAACTACACTAATCTCTGCTTAACCAAGAGATGGCAGCTACCGTCTTCCTCAGAACTCCTGCCTCTAATTCCCTTATATAACACCACTGCGTGTTCCATACCCTTCACTGCCTGCAGGGGGCAGTGTGGTCCCACATCCCGACCGTGGAGGAAAAACGACACAGTCCATGTTTGAAAGAAATAAAGAAAGCAAAAAAAAAAAAAACTAGAATGATGAGAATTTTTTTCTTTTCTTTATGCTCAAAATCTTTCTGCAAAACCTTGACACCATTAAAAAAAGACAGAGATGTGAAATGTAAGTCTAACGCAATGAAGAGAGTAATTAAAAGCGAGGTTAGCATGGGAAGCCCTCATCCTTTAACACTATTAGGAATGGAAAATTACCATTTCGTTTTTATATAAATAACACCCTGGCTTACGCATTCTATATATACAGCCTCTGCCGCTCAAGTGCTTGATTAAAATGTATTTTTCTTGTACACCTCCCTGCTCCCTGTCCTTCCGTCATCTGTGAGACGAGCTTGTTGATCAGATGGAGGTCCTTTCTCAATGTCATGCAGACTTTTGATTTGCGCCAAGCGATTCGCAACAAAATCCCCCGACACAGAGTCCGCATGTTGATGTATAACACCGCAACGCGCAAGCATGCAGCTGTTTGCGGGCACAGAACATCGACGGTGTTTGTACATGCCACACAGATGCACAAATGAAAATTAGTTTGCAATAAACAATCGCACATGAACTTCCGGGGGGGAACGCAACAGCAGCTCTCATCTTGTCCTTGTGTAAATGCCTCAGATTATTTGAGGTCTTCTGTCAACATTCAGAAAGGTTACAAAGATTTTCCCTGTGGAAAACATGCTATTTTCTGCCAAGCAACTGTTTTCAGCTGATGGCCCTTCCTAGAATAAGCTGTGTAATTTCACTTTAACAAGGCAGAGAAATGATTACTGCTTAAAGGGCAGTCACCAATGATGCCAGCGGTCCTCAAACTGCACCTATGAAATGCCCTGGGTGTGCCACTGACCAGGAACCCGGCACAGACTTCCTATTGAGAGCTGATTAGGGAAATATGTGTGTCCAATCAGCATAAGATGATGTAATATGTAAGAAACATGCTCATTGGCCTCTTCATTCTCTGTATCTGTAGAGTGCGCAGTGTGGGGTTGAGGTACCTGCACATGCGATGATGTCATGGGGCCAGATTCACATTCCAGTGTCAGCGTGAGAATTGATCTGAAACAAATAGTCCAGCAGAGATGGATACTGCTTTCGTTCTGACTGTAAATACCAGAGGAGCTAAATCTATACAAATATATGCAGCTATCAAACGAGCCTCAAACCATCACTCTGCTGCATCAAACGAGCCTCAAACGAGCCTCAAACCATCACTCTGCTGTATCAAACGAGCCTCAAACCATCACTCTGCTGTATCAAACGAGCCGCAAACCATCACTCTGCGGTATGAAACGAGCCTCAAACCATCACTCTGCTGCCAGATATTGAGTAGATATGGATGGATCACTTTAAGGGTTGTTTCTCCTGACTCATTTTTTTATTGAACTCTATGGAAAAATAAGTCAGGAGAAACAACCCTTCAAGTGATTCATCCATATCTACTGCATGTCTGGCGGCAGAGTGATGGCTTGAGGCTCGTTTCATACCGCAGACCCTTGATGACTTTCAGCCATTTAGCCAACCATGGGTTCAATACTATTCCCGTGTAATTTACAGCTCAATCTAGTACCTCCCCCAATCCACAGAGATCCATTCAAATGCAGAGAGGTTATAGTATATGAAAATAAGATATCGAGTATTTTGATATCCTTTGATACCCAGTCATGATAGCATTACCTGTTTACCTGTGGAATGTTCCAAACAGGTGTTTTTTGAACTTCCCAGTCTTTTTTTTTTGCCCCTGTCCCAACTTTTTTGGAATGTGTTGCAGGCATAAAATTTGGAATTGGTGTATATTTACAAAAAATCAATAAAGTTCATAAGGTAAAACATAAAATATATTTTCTTTGTACTGTTTTCAATTAAATATATGTAAAAAAGAATTTACAAATGACCGCTTTCTGCTTTTATGTGCATTTTACATACTTTCCCAACTTTTTTGGAATTGGGGTTTGTATATTCTTCAATGGACCATCAGCAGAATCGAACCACAATAAAATCAGTTGATTGAAACAATAAACATAACACACCGCCTTCATTATTATAATAATTTTTTTACAAGACAGCTGCACTGACAATCTCTTCTTGATGACATCAGGATTATATGAAACAGTTTTTGTAAGACGGTGTGTGGAGGCAGCAGTAGAGAGTAAATATGTGAGCAGAAATTCAATAAAGAGCAACACATTAAAGTATTTTCAGTGGGAATGCTCAGGCATAGTCTCCTTTCCCTTGCTGAATTAAGAAAAGTTAATGAAGACAACGCTTCTCGTTTTTGCTTTCTCCATCAGCTGGGTGAAATCTATTATTAGTTTATATAATTAAAGCAGAGCGGCAAACGGAATTAATGAGTATCTCCAGTTTATTAACGTTTCGTAGTGTTGTCAGTCTCCACAAGCTCTGTCGCACTATCTGGGAATGTATAGGGTTAAATTGTATTATTGAAGGGATTAAAACTCATGCCGATTAAAAGGGGAAAAATGTATTTATTTTGTTTGACAGAGAGGCTGTGGCTACTATGCTGCATGTTCCATTTTAGGGATTGATTGTGTATGGCTCAGTGGCCATTTTCTGTTTTTTTTAAAAAGAAAATAATCAAGGTCTTTTACGATGAAATGTGTGTATCTATATGTGCATGAGTGTGGAGGTGTTTTTTAAATGAGAGAATATTTTCTCTGCTCGCTTAATGACCTTGCTGGTGTCCACTTCCTTGAGTTATGCTATTCTGAAATTTTTGAAAAACGGAGGGAAGACAATGACAGGATTAAATCACTGGGAACAGAACCTATTGGCCTGTCTCTCTGGCTTTGGAGGAAGGGAAATGTCTGCGTAAGCTATTTAAAACAGGCCGATATCACATTATTGCAAAATGGCTTAATGCAAAAACACAGATTTTTAAATGGGTCCACATTAGCCCGGCGCGTGGGGGAACGTGCCCTGGCTTCAGCGCGTGTTTGGCCAGTCAAAGAGGCCAATCAACATTCAGCCAAGGCCAGGACATTCGTCAGAGGGAATTAAAGCTGTCGCTCTGCGATGGAGAGCGCTTGTCGAGCGCCTGCTTTAAACATTTCTCATGGTGAACTGAATATGGTAATGAGGAGGACGGAGTTGTCGCCACGACGACAGAGAAGCAGGAGTTCCAGCACACGCTGTGGCCAATGTGAAGCGGTTATATAAATGCCTAAATGAGTTTGCCAAAATTAACTTTGTTTACCACTGACACAAAACGTGGAAATGTATGAGTCTGCCTGCTTAGGAGTGTCGTAGAAAATGTAATCTAGAGGTGTATCACTCAAATTAATAGATAAAAATGGCTGTTCCGAGCAGTGTGATGACTAACATTTTGTCAACACTCTTTGCCTGAATAACCCATCACAATAGCGGACAACTTCTTTTGTCTCTGCCGCTTGGTTAGCCAAACAATGGTGCAGTTTAATCTGCTTACATTTTGCTTGCCAGCATATTTACGGTGCCACCAAATGAATTGCGATATCACACGTTTGTAGAGGACGATGTGTAGCGTGGAGTCAAATCGTGGCAGTCACATTCCCGGGATCGTGAATCAAAGGAAAGGCTACACGTTTGTTTTTTTTTTTTTTTTTACCGTGGCGCTCAGCGACTCTATAAAAAGCATTGTAGCTTTTCCCAGTTCTGAAGGGGAGGTCTAAATCAGACAATCTGCTTAAAGGTGTGAGATCGCTGGGAAAATGAACGGCGGCAGGGTATGTTACAAGCAGCCCCGCCGGAAATCTTTCAGCTCCTTCTTCCGAAGCCATAAAAGGCGCCAGGCTCTTAAACTGCCGCACGTGTATCCGTGTGCAGTTATGCCTCAGTATCCGTGCGTCGGCGAGCGAGAGCAAACAACCGTAACCGAGTGCGTTCACGGTTCACACACGCCGACACACAAATGGGCACATGTAATACGCGGACACGTACGCGCACATGTACATGCTGAGCTTCGTTTCCAGCTCCTGTGTTTACGTGCCATTTCTCTTTCATGTCAGGGAACATTATATACAGATCAGGGGAGAGCTCATCCGTGTGGATGCTCTGTGTTGGCGCACTAGTCACGAGTGGAATGGCATGTTGTTATCAGCTGTGAACACGCCCCCCCCCCTCCCCCACTCCTCCAATCAGATGGGACAACAAGTCGTGTTGCTGCCACGCGAACACCCAGTGATTGATTAACATGAACTTTTATGTAGCCATTATCCACTGGCCCCCTCGCGGGTGGATCCATCCGGTGATGTATGGCGGTATTATCTGGGCAGGGGATGCTACTCTTCCGGGCCTCCCGGTCGTTAATCTCCAGAGGAAACAGCGTTGGGACCCTTAAATTGGGTGTTCTCCTAATGCACAGGAAGGGCCCTTCCCGCAGAGTATGGTATGACCCGGGGGAGGGGGGTCTCTGAGAAACAAACGAAAGAGAGCATGTTTTTCTCATCATTACACACGCTCGTAGGAGGCCTCTTCGCGCCCGAGCCAAATCAATCCAGTTAAGCCCGTCGGAAGTTTCCGTGCCACGGCCAGCTGCGCTTGATGCGTCGGCTTCCCGGCCAGAGACGGGAGAGAGCCTTTTTATCACCGGGCGTCTCTCCGAGGGGCCGTCTCGACAGCGGGGATGCTGACGCGCGTCCTCGCCGCCCCTTTCCAGGCGGGCCGCGTCAGCGTCTCACGGGCCTTGTTAACACTCCTTCTATTGCGCGTCAGAGTCGGACGATTTCTCCGTGGTGGATCTTGTTTGCCAGTCTGCTGCCAACAATCCAATTTAAAAGCTTTGCTTAAGTCCGCGAGGGTTTTGACTGTGGAGCGTCCTGCAATGAAGTCAGCCGCTTGTAAGCCCGTGGCAATCACACACCGCTAACTTTTCTATACTTCAGAGTGCCACGCTGGCGGAAGGGAAGAGGCCGGTCCCTGCAGCTGCTCTCTCTCGCTTCAATTTCCCAAATCACATTTTCGGGGACGATTTCATGGACGATTCCTCCTGTGGTTTAGAGGACAACATCTTTCGCTTTAAAACATTTCACCAAAGTGGGAAAGGGATTGACGAATGATGCCCTTAATACACTTTCTTTTCACAAGTTGTCATGGAGTGTAGACGTGCGCCTCTCGGTTTATCATCTTTTTATATTCTTCTCCCCAAAGCTTTATGCATATGGATATTTCACAGTCTCCACACAAGACTTAAAACTGTATTTAACACTTGGAGCGGAATGTGAATTCATGTTCTGTGACGTGCGGAGAGGATGCGAGCGTGGATCCGGCTTTTATAATTAGAACGCTTGATGGTTTTAATCTAATTAGTGCTTTGTGTTTGTGTGTCCTTTCGTAGTTCATGCCAGTTTGAATCCGCAGCTGAGCATGGCACCTCTAAACATCTATTTTAAAGGGAGAGCCATGCTTAATGATAAAGAAGCATCAATGATCAAATGTGATATAATCAGCCTTTTTTTTTACATTGAAACAATGGAACTCTCCACTGCATGCAGTCATTACTTCACATACACTTAAATGACACATCCATCAAGTTAGACAGGTCAGATAGCAATGAACCGTTAATCAGACATCTAGTTGATAGTTTTGCTGATGGACTATTTTTGTACTGTAATTATACCTCTTAACTGTAATAATCAAACACTAATTATACTCTTAACTGTGATAATAACACACTTTAAACACTTTATCTAAGCATAAGTACATTCTCACCCCTCCCTCTTTTCAAGATGTAGACAGCAGATGAAAGTGAACCCATGTGCAAAATGATGTCTTTTGAAATATATTTAATCTGTATCCAAGAGCAATGCTAATTTTTCAGATATGTGCAGTGCAGCCTGTATGCCAAAACTCCTGAACAGTGGAAGCACATTGTATCTGTTTATAACTTTGAATATGGTGGGTGCATCTGAGTCATCAACATTCTTCATATACATAACACCTCTCGGCCATAAGAACAAAGACCTGTGGTACTGGGCCTGTCTGTTCTTTTTTAACACTAACAGCAAACAAAACAACAGATTCTCACATTTCTGCCGTGTAATTTGACTTAATATTTTTAATTAGTCTCATATTTACATCCTTTCTATGTGAGACAAATGCATCTCTCTATACTCATCTATAGCCATTGTAGAATATAACAATGTACAATAACTGAATGTTGTCTCTTGCCAGAAAGGATGTTTTCCCCCTAAAGACTGCACATGTGGTCACACGTGCCAATTTTAGTGCATAATTCATAATTTTTACAATGCAGGTATGCAGCTGATAGTTACAGGGTGAAATATAATAACACTGTCAATTTCCAGGCCTAAAATAATGACATCTGGAATATGCCTGTCACATTTTCTATGATGTCTGCCACTCCACTGGGCGGAGTTCATGTCCACATTGAAATGAGTGGGCATGACAAAAAGGCTGTTTCCCTGCAGAGGTAGTGGCTAGAAATAAACATATGCACATGTTCTCTCTCTCTATCTCTCTATCTCTCTCTCTCTCTCTCTCTCTTTATATATATATATATATATATATATATATATATAATCACTCACTCACTCACTCACTCACTCACTCACACACACACACACGCACACATACAGACACACACACGCACACATACAAACACACACACACAGCAGAACACAGGCCTTGCATGGGCAGTCCCCAGCAGTGCTTCTGGTAAGGTGTGGACCTTTTCGTTTGATGTTTTATCTTGCGATCGATCTGCAGGTCATTAACCTTTTGAAACATCCAGGCTAGATTTCACACAAAGAGATGCACATTAAATGCCCCAGATGTCTTGAGGCAGGGTGATATTTGAGTTTTTCCCTTGAGTGGATGCAGCACAGTTATCTCGCAGGACAGGAAAGGTCTGGGCATGCTGAGATAGTGCTTTAGCCTGGGCACTCCCTCTTCTGTTGGGTATGAAACCCGACCACCTCTACCACCGCCATGGTGAAAACACGGGTGAATAAAACCATTTCATAAAGAGGTCACAGCTGGAGAATGGCACTGCTTACTGTGCTGCACCATGAGTGGGTTATGAACATCACAGCTGGAGAATGGCACTGCTTACTGTGCTGCACCATGAGTGGGTTATGAACATCACAGCTGGAGAATGCCACTGCTTACTGTTCCGCACCATGAGTGGGTTATGAACATCACAGCTGGAGAATGGCACTGCTTACTGTGCTGCACCATGAATGGGTTATGAACATCACAGCTGGAGAATGCCACTGCTTACTGTGCCGCACCATGAGTGGGTTATGAACATCACAGCTGGAGAATGCCACTGCTTACTGTTCCGCACCATGAGTGGGTTATGAACATCACAGCTGGAGAATGCCACTGCTTACTGTTCCGCACCATGAGTGGGTTATGAACATCACAGGGAAGAGCCTGCAGTGCTTCTCAATAGTTTCGCCCACTTTGTCCAAAACTAATAAATAGTATTTTTTACCTGCACTTTTTCCTGAAAGGTTTAATGTCCAGTTATGCTTGAAAATCCAAGGTTCTACCTACCAGTAGAACAGCGACTTACCGGAAGCTTAGAATAATAGAATTAGAATAGAGACAATTATTAAAATGCCAGGAGTTATTTTCTTAAACAAATTCAAACCTATGTAAATGCAATATGAAACAATGCAATGACATGGGACTTGTAAAGGCTTGACATCTGAAAACTGCTCTGTAGTGCTGGGGGTGGTCAGTGTGCTAGTTTTAGGATGGATGAAAGAACCACCAACAAAAAAAAATACTTTGAAAATTGACCAATAGCTATTTCATTCTTGCTTTTGGGGTTAGTGTCAAAAACCATGAAAAGATGGGAATTTAAAATGAAAAAGTAAAACCCAGAAAAGAAACTGTCAAATTATATTTTTCCCACAAAAGTCTCCTCAAGGAAGATACAAATCACCATCAGCTGTGCTGATTACACATTACACTTATCTGTGCTGATTACACATTACACTCGACTGTGCTGATTACACATTACACTCGGCTGTGCTGATTACACTCAGCTGTGCTGATTACACTCAGCTGTGCTGATTACACATTACACTCAGCTGTGCTGATTACACATTACACTCGGCTGTGCTGATTACACATTACACTCGGCTGTGCTGATTACACATTACACTTAGCTGTGAATATCTCTCAACAAACCCTACAGCTATTTAATGTAAGCATTGTCCCAATTTTTATGTTTTATGTAAAAAATAAACCATCCATTTACATTTGAGATTTAGTTTTGAGTTTATTTATTTGTGAGCTAGCTAGCTGGCCATAGCTACCTCAATGTCTGAAGCTTTGATTTGATAACAGGCTAGCTTGGTAGCTTTATAAACCATTTTCAATAACAGAGGACTTAACTAGCAATAGCTAGTTTATCAGCCATGCTCTTTGAATGATCATAACACAATCTTTTAAACAATCCTCATTATTATAATGTGTGTGAACACAGTAAACACCCTCTAGCCACCCAAATAAAACACATACAATAAGCCTTCAAAATATGCTTTAACTTATGTACAGTTAAATATTAAATATTAATATAATTTTATTTAAGTTTATGTTAATTTGTCCAATTACTTTTGGTCCCCTAAAATGGCGGGGATTATATATAAAAAGGGCTACAATTTGCTACATGGTTCACCTGATATGGCACCCTCAAATTAAAACTGAAAGAATTTTAACCTCATTGTCACAGTTCCATTTCAAATCTAATGTGCTGTAGTACAGAGCCAAAGCAATAAAAAAATGTGTCACTATCCAAATACTTACGGACTGCGCTGTATGTCTCACTAGAATTCATAATGTAACAACAAATCAGCTGTTTCTCCACATACTGCACACAGAAATAAGAGTATAGGATGTATTGGGACGGATATAGTTAACTTTTTAACTTTCACACAAAATGGCTTACTTCCACCTTTCCTTTTTTCTGCATGGGTTCGGTTCCCAGAAAGAATGTTCTTTGCTGGCATTTGCCCTTCAAGTTGCCAGCAAGTTTACAGATCTAAGAAAGTAAAAGATACCGGGACGTTCCTCCCCTTTGCAGTAGAAAGTCAGATGGGGGAGGGGGAGGGGGAGGGCAGAGTTCCTCAGCATCCAAAAATGAAAAGCTGTCACTCTCCCATTTCAGACTTTGACTTTGAATACAGAGGCTGGCTCAGCTGTTTGATGTGGGGATATTAGCAATGCTATTGAAGAGCTTGATGCATGATACACATTTGCAGGTCCTTCCCCTCATTCTTCTCGAACAGGTCGAAGGACTTAATTGCAGCTTTTAAATCCCTTATTATGAAAGCAGGCAGGGAGAAAACAGAAGGCTATTTATTACTTCTCTATCTGACAATAAATCTATTTGTGAATGCTCATTGCGTAAAATAAAAGGGAGGACTTGGTCTTTTGTTATGACCTCAAAAATCACTTTAGAGGTCACAGTGGCACAGTGGTATGAGTGGGATTATCTCTGAAAGCAACCGCACTGCTCACAAACCGCTAAACTCAGTTGTGTCGCATAGAGTGCTTGGACAGTTGCAGCACGGAAACTACAGCTTCATAAGTTAAAGCTCAGCATATTGGAGGTGAGTTTGCCCCGGTTCAGAGAGTCACTCAGTGAAGAGATGGAGTAGCGTAACATACATTTCATATCCTAGGGCAAGTTAGTGTGTGTGTGTGTGTGTGTGTGTGTGTGTGTGAGAGAGAAAAACAGTGTTTCAGCTTTCCTAGTGGAGGGTTAGAGGGCCAAATGTCTGTTAATCACAATGAAAAACACTTCCTCAGTGTGAAAAAAGAAAATCTAGACCTCAGGTGAAATCAGCTCTGTACTTGTCCTGGCCTAAATATGTTAAAAATATTTCCACAATACTCCACAATCAGCATTATAGTAGTTATGGAGTCTTTCTACCCCTCCTCAGAGAGGGAACAGGATTAAACTATCCTTCAGAAACCTTATCTGCCATGCTCTGCCTGCCAGTCCATTACCACCACGCCTGATAGAATGACTTTTTTCACGTAAACATTATTCCAGATGTAATTATAGATAGGGTGGATGCCATTTGCCCAAGTTTTATTTCAAGTGGGGAAATATTTACATTTGCAAATGTCAGTATTTGACCAGCAGGAATGTTTCTTATTATCTTAAGTCTTTCTGGTAACTTTGGCTTCGTCAATGTGTTCGTTGTTCAGTACTCCAGTCAGCTCTATGGACAGAAAGCATCTTGGGCATTCAGTAGTTTTGGAAAAACACAGTGCATGCACATCATTCTATTTTTGTTTTTAATGCAGAAAAGCTGATTAAAGTTGCTTAGCCGCCAATCAATAACTGCAATCGTTTTGGGCTGTATGCCACAAAACTGCAGGCTTGGGGAAAGGAGCACTTAATCTCATTTTTTGAGAGGACTCAAATACAATTCAGAGCTATCATTTTTTTATAATGGAATTACCACTTCCCTCTTTTCAAATGGCTTTCATTATCTCATCAGAAGGGGGATAAAAATCCTCAAAACACCTGAAGACTACCTCCTGCTCTGAAAGGTCAAAGCCATCATTTCACTTGTTGTTCTCATAGAGCTAGTTTTTTTCCCCCTAATTTGCAGCCCAACCCGGGGCTGTATACAGTATATCCCATTCCCACCCCAATCTGGAATGGTTCTGCCAGTTCGGGATAACCGGGACATCCACGGTTCTCCTCCTAAACACGTGCCGTCCAACAGCTGCATTGATTCGCGTCACGGATAGCAGCTACGCTCGCTCAGGAAGAAGACGTTTCATATGCGACGTTGATATGTAGCCTTGGCCAGTGGGGGTCGCTCTGCGGCGATAAAACACTGATCCCTGCTCAACTGAACCCTCCCATACCCTGGGCGATGCAGGCACCAGTTGTGCATCACCATGTGGAGCTACCAGCCACAGCCGCACTGGCATGGTCCGGATTCAAGTGGGCGGGTAAGTTATGTAAGTCCCACTGACCTTCCATGCTATGCGAAAGAGGTGTTGACCAAACTCACAGGCCAAATCTATTTTTCTACGGTCTATGGTCCAAATGAGTGCACTTGCCTACTATTTAGTATGGCATTTGAGTATACTTTTTAAAAAGTTAACATTTCGAAGACGGGGCTCGCGAACTACTTAGAACGACGGCTTGCGATTAATGTCCGCTGCTCTAATTTTTTTTATAAACGGTTATTCATAGAACCTCGTGGTTAGATTTTGAAACTTTGAAAATAACAATATAGTGAGTAGATATTGAGCACAGTCTATCATGTCATCCATGTTAATTTCACTTAGGATATACAGTATGTCTGCAATAAGGCAAATACTTTCAACATTCCTCATACATTACCCAAGTACAAACCTCATATCAACAAATATTTTTTTTAAGTAGTATTTTCTCCAAAATGTGCAAGAAAAAAAGTGAAAATAAAGAATGTTCAGTTGAAGATCTCCATTCACCATACACCACGCAGGTTCCTTTTGTTTCGCAAATGAACAATTAGACATGTCAATAAGACAGTAAAACCGAATGTATCTTGGAGCTCTGTGGCCTACCAGCAAGCTGGGCGCATGTACCCTGCATGTATCCCTATAACAAACAATTTTAAAGCAGAGCTTTCCAGAAAAAAAAAAAAAGTTCCGAATTGAAAGCGTTAGTGACAGTCAGTACATACAGCCTGGCTCTGATGCATCGGGAGTCTGGGGAGCACAACCTGTATGTGCTTTCTTTGCAGGTGTTTTATTCACGCTATCAATTTAAACATTTGTCTCTTGGTCTATGCAATTTGAGGGATAGCATAGGTGTCATAACATATATGCTATCTCATTCTTTGAATTCGTAAACACGTAGCCTAGGAATTAATTGCGCAATAAAATATTTGTTTCGTACGGAGCCCCTAAAGGGACATGCAAAAATTATTTTTGCATGTCCCTTTAGGGGCTCCGTAGTTTCGCATTGAAAAATGTAAAAAAAAATACTGTAAACAGTATTAGCTTTCGAGTTAGCTCAGAGTTTTTAGCCAAGTTACCAATTATTCCAGTACAATGGCTTCCAAAAATTTTGTGTACTATACACTGGATGACGACACCAGAATACACAGCCAGAGTTGAACACATTGCCGACCCAGGACTGCTTTGGCATAAGTTACGTGTGGTAACTGTACCGCAATGTCAACTGAAAATTTTTTTTTTTTTTGAATAGCACATGTGAGGACCAATAAAAGGAGTAACAAATTAATAAATGCAAAAAAAAAGAAAAGACAGGAAACTACTTCCTTGTGGCTAAACAGCCAAATGAAAATCAACCCACTAAAATAGGGCAAACTCGAATAACGAGTGAAACACAACCTAAATCTCCCGAGCTCAATACTGAAGCCAAAACGGGAAAAGAACACCTTCAGCACATAAGTTCGGGTGGCCGAAAATATGTAAAAACGAAACAAACAAAGAAAAACTGTCTCAGAGAGAACAGCAAAGAATAAAATAAATAGCACATAACACTAACAGGAGGCATAAATCCTAACCTGAAATAAAAGCTAATAGCAAGTCCCTTGTGAACATAAACAGCGTTTAATATCACGAGGTTGCTAGTACCTGGTTATACCTGGCTCAACACAATGTCAAATGACAAAGAAGCACCGAGGAAGCGGAAGTGAGCAACTTAAATACCCCGCAGGTAGAAGCACAGGTGAAAATAATTATGAGGGAAAGCAAACCCCAGAACGGAACGTGAAAAAAATCCGATAGATTTTCAATCGGGAAACCAGAACGAGAACCGCAACGGAAACGAAAATAAAAACCCACGAACCATAAAAACACACTTTTTTCAGGTTTTTGTACAGATCCTGACCTTTCGAATGATGTCTCATACATTGCAAATTGCACATATTTGAAGAAGAATGTTCAATGTTGGTACACCTTAAAACACTTTCCTGAGAAAACAGCTCTCAAAGATTTGCAAATATTCACACATCAGGGTGGCAAACTTAATGGGCGTGAACAGTCTCTGGCTAACCCCACCCCAACCACTCCCCCACTTGAGTATCTGTCACTGCCTGTCAGCTGTAACTAAAGCGGACACAATTGCAACCACACTTGCAGTCCCATAATTTTTTCTTAATTAGGAACTTTTCATGGTTAGAGGGCTCATTTACCCTCTTAAGCCACATTAAGTCAGAAATAGCTATGCATGCCATACAGAATAAAAGTACCATGTTTGCATTGTGCTATTACAAACAATTACATAAAGAGGTAGCAAAATGTTTTTTAACTGATCAAAATAAATGCTCAGGTGAATAGGCTCCTAATTGGTGAAAGTATGTCCACTAAAACTAACCATTTGGTAGATAATGAAGAATTCAAAGATAATGCAAGTGGCAACATTAAAATAAAACATTAACATAAACTATAGTGGTGTAGCCTTTGGGATTAAGCCTTTCCTTTTCCTCCCTATTTTGCGCTCTACTGTGAAGTGCGACTTGCGGACCGTTTTACCAGCTCACGTCACATATGTTTTCACTATACCAAAAATAGATACATGAAGGGCTATGTTTTCTTAAATAAATTGCTGTATTTCCCCTGTTTTTCTGGAGATTCCAACTAATGGTGGTGATATTTTTTTCAGTAGAATTGTCACGTTATTGGCTAGCTTGCCAGCGAATAATGTAGCCTCTCTCAATGAACAGATTCAGAACTAGTAGTAATGCCCAGCCCCCCCGGTTGTATTCAGTGGGAGTGGCAACCTGTGACTGGCGTTGTCTGACACCGCCCATAAACTGTAAGCGCTCGCCCGTTCACAGTAAATCAGGTACCTGGTACATGCACAGTAGTTTGGGGTTATATCTCTGCTCTCACTACAGGTAGAGAGTTGGCTGAGAGCTCCTTATAATCAGAAGGACAGCTATTCTTCTACAAATCAAACATAATTTTTAAGTGGAATTCCCCTTTAATAAATTAGTATCAAAAACATTACTATGAAAAAAAAAAAAAAACACATTGCAGAAAAGGCCAATACTGTGCTATAGTAAATAGCAGCTATAAATATAATATCAACTTGTACAGAACAACAAATACACCCAAAGTGCATTCTCTTATAAAAGGAGCAATACTTTTTATAACATTTTCTCGTTATGCTTGTTTTCACCACAGTTGAAATTCAATACACAGTTGAATTTGGATTTCACAGAGCAAAGCTGAGAATCTTTGCTTTCATATCCATTGTTAATTTAGAGTGTTTCAAGGGTGAGTCTGGGATATACACATTGTTTCCAGCAAAGATGAAAGCATTGTCTATTTCTCCTTTAAAAAATGACTCATAATAGACAAATACCTACTTTTCATTTTCCTACTTCCAAAATAGACCAATATCCAATCATATGTTTCACTGTAACATAATATGAGTATTCTATTTTCCTTTGTGTAAAAAGCAGTTGTGTTTCATCTGTATATGTCACAGAAGAAAGTGCCTTGTTCTATCCGCATTTACTGCATTATTGGCTTGGCATGAAAGGCATGACCTTCGCAGTGAAAGGCCAAGCTTGCCTGACTTTCGCAGTGAAGGGCGAAGCTTGCCTGACTTTCGCAGTGAAGGGCGAAGCTTGCCTGACTTTCGCAGTGAAGGGCAAAGCTTGCATGTCCTTCGCAGTGAAGGGCAAAGCTTGCATGGCCTTCGCAGTGAAGGGCTAAGCTTGCATGGCCTTCGCAGTGAAGGGCGAAGCTTGCCTGACTTTCGCAGTGAAGGGCAAAGCTTGCATGGCCTTCGCAGTGAAGGGCGAAGCTTGCATGGCCTTCGCAGTGAAGGGTGAAGCTTGCATGGCCTTCGCAGTGAAGGGCCAAGCTTGCATGACCTTCGCAGTGAAGGGCGAAGCTTGCATGGCCTTCGCAGTGAAGGGCCAAGCTTGCATGACCTTCGCAGTGAAAGGCCAAGCTTGCATGACCTTCGCAGTGAAGGGCCAAGCTTACATGACCTTTGCAGTGAAAGGCCAAGCTTGCATGATCTTCACAGTGAAGGGCGAAGCTTGCATGACCTTCGCAGTGAAAGGCGAAGCTTGCATGACCTTCGCAGTGAAAGGCCAAGCTTGCATGATCTTCACAGTGAAGGGCGAAGCTTGCATGACCTACGCAGTGAAGGGCGAAGCTTGCATGACCTTCGCAGTGAAAGGCCAAGCTTGCATGACCTTCGCAGTGAAGGGCGAAGCTTGCATGACCTTCGCAGTGAAAGGCCAAGCTTGCATGATCTTCACAGTGAAGGGCGAAGCTTGCATGACCTTCGCAGTGAAGGGCGAAGCTTGCATGACCTTCGCAGTGAAAGGCCAAGCTTGCATGGCCTTCGCAGTGAAGGGCGAAGCTTGCATGGCCTTCGCAGTGAAGGGCCAAGCTTGCATGACCTTCGCAGTGAAAGGCCAAGCTTGCATGACCTTCGCAGTGAAGGGCCAAGCTTGCATGACCTTCGCAGTGAAAGGCCAAGCTTGCATGATCTTCACAGTGAAGGGCGAAGCTTGCATGACCTTCGCAGTGAAAGGCCAAGCTTGCATGACCTTCGCAGTGAAAGGCCAAGCTTGCATGATCTTCACAGTGAAGGGCGAAGCTTGCATGACCTTCGCAGTGAAAGGCCAAGCTTGCATGATCTTCACAGTGAAGGGCGAAGCTTGCATGACCTACGCAGTGAAGGGCGAAGCTTGCATGATCTTCACAGTGAAGGGCGAAGCTTGCATGACCTTCGCAGTGAAGGGCGAAGCTTGCATGACCTTCGCAGTGAAAGGCCAAGCTTGCATGACCTTCGCAGTGAAGGGCGAAGCTTGCATGACCTTCGCAGTGAAAGGCCAAGCTTGCATGATCTTCACAGCGAAGGGCGAAGCTTGCATGACCTTCGCAGTGAAGGGCGAAGCTTGTTTGTTGGAAACAAAAACTCGGACAAACAACTTCATGACGATAGGAGGCGCAAGAGAACAATGAAGATGAAGTCTTCTCTAAGAGCATTAAAATTATGTTGTACTGAAAACACTACTTGTGGAAAAAGATCTGAGCAAGAAGTGATTAATAAGCATCTTTGCGGTGATGTTAGTTGTTTCTAACAAATAGTATGTTGTCCTGTGTTTTATTTTAATTTTACTAGTGCTATAAATAGAGCTCTGTGTTTGTGCAGTGGAAAATCCAAATGCAAATAGTCTTGCTTCTCATAGCTGTTGGTTGGTCACTCAGCTTGTTAGATTTAAGGAATAGTTCACTTAGTTCATTATTACACTTTGGGCCTAATTTACTAAGACATTTAGCATGTGCAAAACCTTTTAGTACACACAAAACCAATAAAACGACCAATCCTTGGTCATGGTATTTCTTTTGCATCAGTCATTGGTTGTGTTATTAGTTTTGCATGTGCTGAAAGGTTTTGCACGATGAAGGATATTTTAGATATTCATAGAAGTTTAAAATGGCCTGCCAGCTTACAGACACAGGACATTCAGAGTTCATGGTCAAATGCAAAAAATAAATAGAAATAAGTAAAAAATCTGTTTTGTAAGTGCTTCCAAAATTGCAAAGTTATACTTCCAGAGGCTTTACATTTGAACAGATTAATTTAAAAGTGTGTATTCATAATTATAAATATTTTTTTTCACTTTTTATTTGATGCTGGTATTACCTCTCTTGAGCGCACCTGTCTCAGGTTGCATGAACCAAATAATTCAGACCAAAATTTATATTAAATGTAATTTGTTAAAGAATAATCAGATATCTAACGTCTGGTAGCATAACGTTGCTGTACAAGCTGCTTTGGAGTTACGTGAAGTGGGTTTTCTTGCTTTTGGCCACAAAACCCTGTATACCCTATATCTGCCATTGTATCTGTAGCTAGTCTCACAGTTCCAGCATTATTATTTAAAAAAACAAATGTTTTAATGGATAATGCACAAAATGTGCCCCTTTTTATATACCATTATAATAAGAGGCATGCAACCAAAAAAGTGTCGCTGCAAATCGTGCTGGGTGTAAATAGTTATAGCCAATGTTCTATAAATGTCCATCTGTGTAGGCGGACAATAAAAAAAAAAAAAGACTTGGCTCGCTACCATTTCAGGAAATGCATTAAGCATGATAATTGACAACATTGTCCAGCACATGGTACTATAATCAGTAGATTGAATGAATTGCTTGTAAATCGCTTGCTGGCTCAAGCAACAGCACAGACGTAGTGACGGGACATACTAAAATGCTTACACCCTGCTAGCTCCCAAGAATCCAGTTGGAAATCTGAACAGAAAATTTCGCCACCACTTCAGATTGCACATGCAGATTGGAAATACAGTATAATCCTGCATATTCAACCCTGTTGGGACCTGAGCATATGCAGAAAAGTGAAAAGTAGTATAACTGAATCTGAAGTGAACACGGCAGCCATTTGAAACATTACATACAGTGCATACGGAAAGTTTTCAGACCCTTTCAAGTTTTCCACATTTTGTTATGTTTCAGACCCCTCTTAAAATGTATTAAAAAAAAAATTCTCATCAATCTACACTCAATAACCCACAATGACAAAGTGAAAAAATGTTTTTAAAAATTTTAGCTAATTTATTAAAAATCAAAAATGACATAATTTACATAAATTTCTCATTTAGCATATCATTTGCATGCTGCTACTTCCTGATGTCTGTGACCATCAACATCAAAAGACTCGATATATTATTTTCAGGTACTGGTACAAGCGATACAATAACCTCTCTGCATTTGAATTGATCTCTATGGGAATTGGGTGGTGAGACTAGATTCAGCTGAAAATTACACTGGTACAGTATAGAACACATGGCTGGCTCAATGGCTGTAAGTTATCAAGGGTCTAAGGTATCAAACGAGCCCCAAACCATCACTCTGTTGCCAGATATGGAGTAGATGTGGATATATATAATTGCGTGTGCACAACGCGCGTACACCCTCCTGTCTGTTACACACAGGGGCGCGCACAAGCATGACTAAAAATATCAAGATTACAATGTGAAATATTCTTATTGTGTAGGCTATATAAAAAATGCATAATACTAAAAGGGTCCATAGGTCAAAGACCACATAGCCGTCCCTCAGCGAAGGGGAGTGCCACATTAAATTGCTTTCAGCCCACTCCATCAACGTCCAGGCGATGTGCGATGGTACGGGACAATGGCTATCCATTAAAAAGGAGGTGATAAGACCTATATCAAGCCTAATGCGTGAATTGTCATTTACACCTAATGCGTGAATTGTCATTCAATGGAAAACTCGCGCACTGCAATAGACAGACATTTGAGTTCTGAAAATGCGCTTCAGATGTTATTACAATACAGCTCTTTTCATCTAGGCCTACAGCCTGTAAGTAAATGAATTTGACTGGTTTTGACTGAAAAAAGTTCAAAACCTTGTCCAGTGAATATTCCATTTATTGTTTTTCAAATAGCCTAGGCTACAGTCCCCGGGATTCGCTGTGCATAAGGTTTTTTCGATAGCCTATGGTTAAAAAACTGAGATAAATTTCACCATGTTAACTGAATTTTAGCCTTATTTTTCGTCCTTCATATTTTTTTAATTACAATGACCAGGCTTCCATTCTCTCAGCTTATTAAAGCCCCTCTGATTTCACCTGTTATACCATAACTAAACAAAACAATTTTAAAAAGAACAATTAATTCACAATTCATTTTAATGCCATTCTCTGCATGTGCGCTTTAACTTTATGCAGGAGCAGGTCTGTTTTACCTGCTTTAAATTGCACTTTTCACGGCCTTCCGAGGAAAGTGGACTTGTTTTTAAAACATTAATCTGCTAGTAAAACACGTTGGGTCACATTTTCATAAGCAGGTTACATTATAAAAGGGAAAATATGCGTGGACCTCAGGGTTGCCAACCTGACAGCTTTATTTTATTTAGTGTCATCATTAAGGCAAAATAATGGTATTTATGTTATTAATCAATATTAGAATGCAGGTAATGAACTTCAAATGAAGCTTGAACTTCGAGAACTCCATGAGAACAGCCTCATGGAAATGATGTTTGACAATGTTTTATTGCATAATCAAAAAAAAATTGTCAAACAAGCAGGCTAATTTGGTGTTTTCTAAGGTGAGATGGAAGCCATTGGTAGCTTATTCTCGGCTGTTGCAGGTGCTTTTAACAAAATGTAACCGCATATATTTTGTAAAATAACAGCACTGTCTGGAATTACCGGAAACTCATAATGGTTACGATTGATCCATATAGCCTATTCCTTGATCGCACTAAACATGCACGAGCATGTCTATTTCACCATCATATAAGCAATCCGCCAAGGTGGAAAAGCAGGCTATTAAAGGGAATGGGATATGACATTTTGATTGGTTTATTGCATGTCACGCCCAAGACACATATGTGCAACTTAATGTAACGTGTTACTGAACATTGTTTCTGCATTGACAGCAACCACTACGTATCACCACATTAGCACAATGTATTGCCATGATGATACAATATGCAGGTACCATTATGTATCACCACAATATATTTCCATGATGATTTTTTATCTGGCTCAAATAACTTTTACCTGATCCCTCCTCTGTTCCGCCTCTTGGAAGTTCACCTTTTGGCCAGTCTTCTTTAATTTCACTTTAAATTATCGCCTTCCTTTTAACAGTCTCCAAAAATGTAAATACTTTCATTATCTATGTCTGACTTCTTTAATGGAACAAAGTAACACAGTGCACACCAAAAAAAAAGAAAAGAAAAGCTAAGCCTCTTATGCACTGTGAGAGACGGTATGTTTGTTCCGGGCGGGGTCCCTCTTAAGTCCTATTACAGATGATAAGCCCTTGTTAAACTCAAAGACACAGGATGTTACTGGGCGCATTACTCTTGCACTCCAATCCACTCTGTCCAGCTGAACCTGTGCTTTCCTCCCTCCTCCATTCATTCTACAGTGAACTTTGAACTTTTGCACAGCTGCACATTTTTCCCAGTCGTTTAGTGGCCATGTAGTATAAGGGGTAGGAGGCTGGGCTTTTATAACCCAAAGGTTGAAGGTTCGATTCCCAGGTAAGACACTGTCATTGTATCCTTGAGCAAGGAACTTGCAAAGCTTCAGTGTGTATCAAGCTGTAGAAATGGAAAATGGAAAAATGTTAAAAGTTGTGTAAGTTGCTCTGGATAAGACGCTAGAGCATCTGCTAAATGCTAGAAATGTAATTTACTCGACATCTTTGTCTTGTACTATTTACATCACAGTGTTAGTTTATGTTAGGAGCATAATTAGTAATACATTTTTTATTTAAAAATACCACATTAAACTGAAAATCTGTCAAATAGTTTTTGATATGTATCAGTGGGAGACACCTTTCAGCTAATCTCAGGGCCTCAATTTGATTTTAAATAAAGTATCCCTAATTAAATATATCTGGTAAACCGTTATAATATGTGAGCCATTTGCGATGCTAAGCTGAGTTTGTTGTGGTGTTTTCCCTTTGCTGTTGACAATCACAAAGAGAGGCAGTTCCTCTGCTGGATGATAGCATGCCAACAGATTGCATCTGCTTCTTATACCAGAAGCTGGAGAGATAATAAAAGGTAACCACCTTGCTTACTTAATCTAATCACGCAAACAGCAGTAGCACAGGGCGAGGGAATGATGGTGCTTTTCGGTTATCAGTCACATTTCAGTAGATGGAGAGAAAGCAGACAGTGCTGTTGTTGCTATCTTTACTTTTGTTTCACAGTTTTTTTTGCAGTAATTTGGATGTGTGGTATCTCCCTGCAGTGACAAAAAATAGTTTTCTTTTTTATATGAAAAGACATTATATAAGTAACCATACTAAAACAAGACTAGGTCAACCTAGTGCATGCCGGGTGCTGGAGGTCTTGCCCCAGCGATGGTTTTCTCACCCTAGTGCAAATAAGTAGGCTGTTCTATTAGTGCTACTGTGTGTGACAACAAGGTTCCTGTCTGGGAAGTGCTTATGTGAAAATATCACCTATACACATAGAACGTTAACAAACTAACGTCGGTTTGTTTATTTATCCAACCGATCAGCTGTGCGCGATATGAAAAAATTGGTGTCGGTGGTTAGGTAACAGACAGGAAAGTTGATCTACGATTTGTGATTGAGTATTTAGGGTTTCCTAACCTGGGATGAGATAAGATACGATTCCAAATGTTAGTTAAGATTTAACGTATCCTAATATTACTTCCAGGATAGGCCAACTAATGATGTCATCCATACATTGCGAAACTAACGTTAAAAGAAACGACGATCTCTGTGATTTAACTGTAGCCTAGCTATAGGCTATTCCGTATACGATGTGTGTACAGCGCCAAAGTTCAACAATGGGGAGTTAGTCAGTCAGTCAGTCACTCACTCTGTTAGCTACTATCACTGTTCTAGGCCAGCCTGGTGCCTGACAAAACTTAACTTCTTTATGTACAATAGACATTCATGTCTGGTTCCAAATAAAATAAAAAATAAATTGGCCATATTTAAGGAAATCTCAATATGATGGTAAAATCAAGGAATGTAAGAGTTGTAAACTGAAACTGATGGTCAACAGAGCTAAACTGAAATAGAAATCCCCCAGGAGCCGTATCTATTATTTATTGTGAAAAGAGAGGGATGCAATAAGAAGGGAGGTGAAGGAGAGGAAGAGCGAGAGGAAGGAGGAGGAGAGGAGGAAGAAGACAAAAACAGGGATTGTAGGGGGTGTTGCAAAGTGCTGACTGGTTTTGGAAAAGGCTGGGGGAACTGTGAAATGAGGCAAACAGGTGGAAACTGTGAGCCCTTTGTAAGCAAGAAACACGGTCAGCGCTAATGACTTTAAAATGGGGTGGCAGCAATTTCACAAAATTTAAAAGGCGGAAACTGCTAACAGCACATTTCTGAACAAAATTAGTCTCCAAGGACTCCCAGTTACCCAGTTACCATTTTATATATATATATATATATATATATATATATATAAATAATTTTTTCTTCTGTAGCTGCAGTCCTCTTTAATGTTTCCCATATCTGCTATTGTGAAGGGAGATGGACTGATTGAATTTCTCTATTACTGCGCTGTCAGTTCACCAGCTACAGGAAGCACAGAGAACACGCAGTCAGCGACTGAGCACCTGCAGGCCATTTTCCGAAAGCGAAGCCGGGAGCACTTTGACAGGAAATTTGAAGCCACCAAAGTAATGAATCATATTATGGCATCATACCTGCTCCCAGACCAGTGGTCAGGGGTCTTGTAGTCCTGTAGTCCAATGACAGCTTATTACAGGAGTCTGGGCCTGGAAATACGTAATATGGCCGCACACAGGAGGAAGGAAAACGGAAAATGGCTGTAATTGGCCTTCATCACAATGTACAGTGTGGCTTTCAGGAGGGTTAATTAGACATGAATAACTGCCGGCTCTAATGACCAGACGTCCATGGGACATGTCCTATAGAGCATATGGGTGGACCTTACTTTTAATCATACCCCCCCTCTCATCAGCAGACTGACAATTGGTGTGCTATCTCAAAGCTGTGTGGCCGTTCATTACAGCCTGGGGATGCATGTGTGCGTGTGCGTGTGTCTGTACGTGCACTGGGGTGGAGTGATGAGTGGGTAAGCTAAAAGAAAATTCTTCAGTCCAGTTGACTCATCAACCAGCCATGGCAAGCTCTTCCCAACACTGAAAATGGCACACAATATAACTTGATCTAACACAGTTCTTTCAAAAAATATATACTTTAGGGTTTTCAGCTCATTTATTGGACAGTGCAGTGGTCCGCAACCCTGTTCCCGGAGATCTACCTTCCTGTAGGTTTTCATTTCAACCTTAATTTAACACACCTGATTCTGCTAATTAGCAGCTCAAGCTGTTGAATGAGGTGTGCTTTATTAGGGTTGGAGTGAAAACCTACAGGATGGTAGATCTCCAGGAACAGGGTTGGGGACCACTGGTGTAGTGAGACAGGAAGAATGGGAGTAAGAGAGAGGAAGAGACATGCAACAAAAGCCACACTGCCGGATTTGAACTGCCGACGTCACGGCTAGCAATGAGAAACACAGTTCTGAATACAGAGTCATGGCTCCACCATGGGCCCAATTATACTCCTTTCAGATGCCACCAGACACAGGGGGGCCTTTGTGCCCTGCAAGAGCATGAATTTGAAAAAGCCCCCTGGTCAACAATACCAAGAAATAATCTTTGTAATCAAATTCTCCCATTAAAACTCTTGAATATTATCAGCTTGGAGGCGATATAGACTAGCAGGACTGTGCATATTATCCTAACCTTCCAGTGGCAATTGTACAAATGCCTATTCACCAGCGAGAGACCCACATTGCTTGGTTTTAATCATTTGCATTATGAATAGATGGGGCAGTCGATGAGTTTTCGCACTTCCGTACATTCTGAAAGAAGATTTGAATATTCACAGCTTTTTATTAGTGTGTTATCTTCACAAGCCTCTTCCACATCTCCCTCATGCTTCCAGAGATCCTGAGACCACAGAGCTCTCAAAGAGAGCGATTAGGATTATTTAAATGTAATTTTATTTCTTCTTTATCGGTAATGTGGTGCTTTTCTTTTCTGGTGAGAGAGGGCCACACCAATGATCGTATTTGTAAGTTAGCTCAGAAGCAAATCCAGTCTAATTTCAACATTCAAGCCTTTTCTTAGAGCAGTCAAAGTAGTGCACCCTGCATTTATCATCTATTTCTGCTTCTCATGTTAGGATTGGCAAGATCTGGTTGAACTGAGGACAAATACAGAGTGAGCATTTGAAGTATGGGCGCCTTTTGACCCATGGCTTGATAGGGCAAGCATTTGGCATTTTAGGCCAAGGGCTAAAATAAAATGCTGAGATGATACAGAGAGTAAAATGCCCCCTTGTGCTGATTTTAGTTGGAAGTACATAGTTAAGTAAACCGTACCTGATTGTTCCTTCATTCAATTTCAAAATGATCAGTTCTGTAATGCTGAAAAAAAAATTCAAAACTTTGCATGTAGTTCTGTACTGTTTCCCACTTCCCCCCTACAAAACAGTTGTGTTGACACTATGATAACAAGAGCACTCTTCTACTACTGCTACTGCTGCTGCTATTGCTACTACTTCTACTGCTGCTACTACTTCTGTGGCTTCTGCTGCTTCTATTAATACTACTACTACTACTAAATCAACAGATCAGTGTCATAATACATACATTCTACACTTTACTTTCACTATCAATTGAAGTTCAACACATACATTTGCTATCATACTATATGATGAGGGAACACACACATACACACACAATGGGTAAATCGTTGCACACATACTCACTAATTAGCCTATTAGCTAATATCGGACAGTGATCACATTAGTAAATTGGTTATTTGAATAACCTTTTCATGAAATGAAGTCTTAAATTATGAGTCCCTCTGCTGCTTCCCAGCAACATAAATATTTCTATCAAATGTCACAGTAAAGGACAAAAGATAATTTGCACTGAAGTCTTGCTGCTTAAAGCTATAATCTCTCTCGGCTTGGTTAACAAGCAATTCACATGCTTTCAATTATTTTACCAATGTTTCAGCCAACGTTAAATCTGGATGATATAAATTGATGGCAAAAATTTGAGTAAGGCAAACAGTTTGTCTTTATCATTAAACGGTCAGAGGTACCCTGCAAATGAGGTGTGAAAAGTGGAAAATTTACCCCAGTAGAGAAATAAAGACCTTTTTAAATATATTTTAATTGCAACATTAAAAAGCCACTATTTTTAACATTATATAAAAACCCTTAGCACCACAGTAATTATTAAAGCCCGACCTTTGTACAGATCTCTGCAAGATTGTTACAGTTCCCATGGGACTGTAATTACATGCGTGCTAATGAAGGACAAAGTTGTTGAATCAGTCAATATTTAGATACACAGCTTTTTCTGTGTGCCCCATTCTGTCTGGAAGTTGTGTATGATCATCCTTCAGATCAGCACCTGTGCTTTGTAAAAAATAAATAAAATAAAATACTTACTTCTTTGTTTAGGACAATAAGTATCTCGTAGGTGCAGGAGGCATCTTAAAGATAAGATTCAAAAGGGCTTCGCCCTTTATATAAGAGCAGTAAAGGGTGGGGTCTCAGAAAAGAAGCATTAGTGTTCAAAGAGAGGGGAAATATTGTTCAGGGAGATTCAGGTGTATAGGCACCTGTGTTGCACGCTGGATGTTGAGAAAAATAAATAAACGCTTCACTGTCCAATGAAAAACCAGTAATTATTTCTGACAGTAGACACATGATAGAAATTCCATGGCAGAAAACAATCCTTGCATGATCAATAATGCATACACTAAGAATTGAGTGATTTTGCAATGCTTAATGTTAATAGTGAAAAATACATTTGGGTAGGAGAAAGAGAAAGAAGACGGAACAGGTGAAGGGTATAAGAAATGAAAGAGGAGTTCTCTCAGCTTGGTGCCTTATGTTGTGTAGCACAGCAGTGAAAATAGAGTCAGAGAAGCATCACAAAGTGAGGGATGCGGGTGCATGGGGGGGGGGCTGGGAGGTACCCAGAAGACAGCAGAATTGGCAATCCTGAGACACATTTGCACCCAGCAGATGAGGACGGATTGGTGTGGGAGGAGGGGGGATGGGTTAGTTGCATGGGGGGTTGGATAGGAGCGAGAGAATAGGCTGTTCAGTCTAACATCTGTCATAAACTTAGTATCAGATCAATAATGGTTGGCTTGGGTCTGCTGGTCTATTGAGTAAAGGGAAAACAGCTAAAAGTAAACAGATTTAGCAACAAAGATACATGTTTCTTATTTGTAATTTTCACATCCATATCACATCCTTAACTAATTTGGGAATATAAGGGTAGAAAACAGCATATCGTACGATGCACATCGTAGCGTGATCAGCAGCATCCTCTATCACAAAGGGTTATTTTGTCTCAGAAAGGTCACTTGCGTTTTATGGCGCGGTGGCTCTTTAACTACCTCCCATGATCCTTTACTCTAATCTCCCTGACTGAAGCTGATGTTGACTTTATCTTCGGGCCCCACTTGGGTTTTGAATGACATGTCAATGACTTTGTGTCTGTTTGCGCCTCTGAATGTATTTGTGTTGCCTCGGCAGTGAGCCGTGGTGTCAAATAAACACAGTCAGCAAGGGCTGTAAGCTGTTGTACGTCCAAATAAAGCTATGGCTGGAGGGAAACCGTTCTTCACTGCTTTTGTTAAAGGAGTACGGCTTGGTTTATTAATTCACAATAGATTAGCACTTTAATGGTTCACACTTTCTTAATGACATAATCATTATGTCAGAAAAGGCACAACAGTGACTGTGAAAAACATCAAATCTCTACATTAAAATAGGCATTATACAATAAGCAAGCATATTTATGCATTCATAATAATATTTAAGATAAAGGCAGACAAAGAGCAATTGCCATCGCCATTTTATCAGCGTTCTGCCCACATTTTTTATCTTGTTTTTGTATTAGGACTGTTTACACTGACATCGGGGGTCTGATTTACTAAGTATTTGCAGGGGATTAAAGACACGCAGTACCACTGCACACAATTTATGGACTGTCCATATTTATTGAGTTACTGAATCAGAATGTTATGTACCTGAAATGTTATGAAAAGGGAGCCATCAAATGTTCTAACCATAATTGTGTATTTATTTTTTATTTTTTAATAAAAAAACTAATTATTTCTGACAATAGACACATAATAGAAATTCCATGGCAGAAAACAATCCTTGCATGGTCAATAATGCATACACTGAAGTTAAATTGCAGATAAATGCCAATGAACTACCTCATGAAATGTATTACTTCTGACTGAGATATAATTGTGTGTATTTTTTTTACTGCCTGGAGGAAATGTATATCTTGGGATCAGACATGTGAGCAGTGACATGGCACCTGTAATTTGCCAGAAGGCAATATTGTCAGCAACGGTTATTACAAGATTTAGTGGATAGAGTACTTTCTAATCAAACATCCTTCGTTGAGAAAAAAAGAGAACATTTGAGCTGTCAAGTACTCAAAATCCACCTTTCCATTACGACTGCAAGCCAGCCGCAGAAGAACTGTACTCTTACTGTCCAAAGTTGAGCAGTACACCGATTTTCTATGGCCACCACACAGCACACACACACACACACACATACAAGCCTTTCATAGTGGTCGCAATATTCACATGTATTTTGCTGCTTTGCTCATTCACATAATTACTTTGATGAACTACAGTGCCTTGCATAAGTATTCACCCCCTTGGGCTTTTGCTGATTTTGGAGTGTTACAACCTGGAACTAAAGTTAGTTGGGATTTTCACCATTTTAATTTTCACAAAATACTTAATGGCTTGAGGGTGCAAAATATGTTTTATTGTGACACAAATGTTAATTAACTCTATAAACTTTGCCCCTAGTGGTTGAGACGTAGCCGTCTCAATTACAGTATTCATTTTTGTCTGAAATTATAAACTACAGCTTTAAAAAAAAAAAAAAAAAAAAAAAAAAAAATTTTGACGCAGTATTTTTTAAAAGGGTGGCCTTTTGCGAAAATCTCAGCTTCTCCAGTTACACTGCAGTGCCATAAAATAGGAGGGTGCTATTAACAGCCCAAAGCACTTACGACCCTCCTCTTGCCACAGCCACAGACTGTAAAATGCATTTATACACGCTAATAAAATTATGTTCACGTATAGAAACAATAATATATTTTTAAAATGTTGTACAAATGAGCATTCACCGTTTCCCCTTGCTTACTGTACTACATACAGTACCTGATGCACTTTCGGTTTATAAGACACCAAATTTTTTTCTACAAAATCTCTCGTATAAATATGTTTAGAAAACCAAGTACTTACCATAGACTTTATGAAAATATGGCAAAGTTACTGTGACGTCACCCATTGCCTTCCCACAGCCTCGTAAAAACCGAATTGAGTCTCCGGAAGACTTTTTCACCGCCGGTTTGAACAAACTGCGTCTGCTCTGTGGAGCCGAAGTGACGTTGTCGGGAGCAGGGTCAACCGGATATGGTCTTCACGGTCCAGGCACAGTTTGATTGACAGTTCGGGGTGGAGAAGCCCATGACCTGACCAAACCCACCATTTTGCAAAACAAACTTGTGGTAAACTTCCTTAAGTTGCTAATGTTTTATAATATAACATTTAATTTTCATCCTCGATTTTACTGTGTCATTTATTCGCATTGAATGTGTGGTATTAGTCACATAATTAACGTTCATTCAGTTATCTTCAATTTATATTCAGCTAACATCAGCTTATTTGATTAGCTAGATAGCATACCAACTGAGCTCGGTAGCCAAGCTTGACGCACTGCATCACCACATACGGACGAACATAGGGTAACGCTATTGCCATGAACTATATTGACAGTCAATCAATCACATGTTATTTTGACATGACTACTTTTATTATGAATGTCCCTAGCGCCGCTAGAAAGGTAGCAAGCTGTCCCCATAGTCTTAAATGAGCAAACCACCACCATCTTTTTGGCTAACCGCTAATTCACTTGACTGTGACAGAGCAGTCTGTCACGGTTTTCCGCAGCATGAAACCCCGTTCTGAAAACTGTTCCAGATAAAGTCGGCATTGTAGGTTAGTGGGCTCACACGCTAGCTAAAGCATAGTAGCCCACATTACATCATAGCTGGCATTAACTTTCATCTGCATCCTGTAACCTAATCAAAAACTTTACAAACGCAGACTCCGTATTCTTTTCCAATAAATGATTGGTTTTATTTGAAACATCCCCGTATTGAGTCAGTACAAACATACCGCTAACACGTTGGCTCTATTCCCCGCACATTTTCTCAATTTTTGGGACCGAAAAAAATTATCCAGGTGTAGAAATATCTGGTTAGGGTTCTAGTTGGAGCAGCTGGCTAGCGTTAGTAACAATCACAGTAGCTAGCCAACTTATATGGCCAGCCAGCAAGGATGACTTTAAGGAAGTCGCATAGCTAGGGGTTAAATTGGGATTTGTTATGTGAGGTGTCCCTGTTAGCATGGGTGCATGTGCGTGTATGCAGTGGCAGGAGTGATGGTGGGGCTTAATACTGCTTCATAAATAGCATGAATCAAACCTTTAATGATCTATCATTAGTCCTTCAAGCTAGCTAGCTAGCTAACATTAGAAAAAAGTGTTTAAAAATGGAGCTGTGTGCTACTGCTGTCTACGCACTAAATGAATGGGGAATTTACATCCAACACCAGTGTGACGTAGTCACTTGAGTACTCTATAAAGGTCCCAAGATGCCAGGGTGCGTTTTAGACCAATGATTGTTGTCTCCCCCTTCTGGTCCCGCCCCTCCGAATGAGGCCAGTGATAACCCTATAGAACCTATCTATGCCAGTGACCCCAGGACTCAACCTGTTCCTCTGATTGGTCCTGAACAAATGTTAATACCCTTTCCAAACAACACAATATTTTAAAAAATCTGCAAATGCAGAGGCATTAGATGAAAGAAAGGCACCTATTGCAATAATCATTTTTTGTGGGAAAAATTTATTGACTGAGTATTTTGACCACATTTCTGCCATTGACTTACATGGTGAAAGACCTATACTGGAGCCAACCGCAGTGGCGCTAGTGAGCAACGGCACAATGGCTGCTCCCAGCCCAACCAGGAAGGAAGCTTCAAAATGAAAGCCCAGTCTTGGCCCCTTGGTACTTACCAGTATATTCAGCTACAGCTGTTTTCTGATTAACCCTGAAGAGTTTATCTTGTTACATTTTGTCAAAGTCCCGTACAGTCGACATTTCCACAGTGACCACCCATCGCACTTAGGGCTGAAATACGTTGCTGTTGTTGTGTAAATACACACGTGCTTTTCTACGTTTTTAAAAAATGTATTTAAATACATTAGACGACGTATGTTATGGTTATTATATATATATACTGTATGTGACTATTCTGAAATAAATGTATTCTGTTGCAAATTTCTAAAAGATACAGCTTCTTCTTCAATTTAAACTTTAAACCATGGATGTGCAGGGAATATCTTTTGAGATATTAAAATTTAAATAAAACTAGTAGAAACCAGGTGGACATTGCCTCTGGAGGGCCAAAGTAAATAGAGTAAACAAAAAAAAAAACAGACATTTGTTGGTTGCATAAGTATTCACACCCTGAGGCAATACTTGGAAGAACCACCTTTGGCTGCCATTACAGCTATAAGTGTCTACCAGCTTTCTACATACTGAAATTGTATGTACATGCGGAAAAATAGCTCAAGCTCTGTCAAGTTGGATGGGGACTGTTGGTGAACAGCAATTTTCAAGTCTTGCCACAGATTCTCAATCACATTGTAGCTTTGGCTGTGTGTTTAGGGTCATTGTCCTGCTGGAAGGTGAATCTCCTCTCAAGTCTCAGGTCTCTTGCAGACTAAAACAGGGTTTCCTCTAGAATTGTAAGGTATTTGGCTCCATCCACCTTGCCATCAATCCTGACCAGTTTCCCAGTCCCTGACCATGAAAAGCATCCCCACAACATGATACTACCATGAATGGATGGTGTTCTCAGGTTGATAAGCAGTGTTGGCTTTGTGCCACACATAGCATTTTGCATTAAGGCCAGAAAGTTAAATTTTGGTCTCATCAGACCAGAGGACCTTTTTTCACAAGTTTGCTGTGTCTCCCACATGCCTTTTCGCAAACTCCAAACGGGATTGAATATTGCTTTTCTTCAGCAATGGCTTTCTTCTTGCCACTCTTCAATGAAGCCCAGCTTTGAGGAGTATCTGGTTAATAGTTGTGGCATGGACTAGGGTTGGGCAATGTCTGCTCAAACATCATCCTATTGTGGTTTGTTTTAATTAATAAATTATTATAAAATACAAATTATTTTATTTTATAGGCATATTATTTATATCAGGTAGGCTATTTGTTTAACTTGTGTTTGATCTATTCTAAACTAAATATGAATGGTAATGCAGCTTCAGAAAATTAATCAAAACGGAAGTCGGGTAAAAGAACTGCAGTGAACAGACAACACAATGGTTAGATTTGGTTGCGAAGAAAGGCAGAACTTCGCCAATCTGGCAATACTTCAGATTTAGGCCTAATGCACAAGCAGACCCGAGACATGTTTCCATGACATGTTAGCCTAAGTTTATAAGTATAAAATGATGCAACTAATTTTAAGTAATTCTTGATTATTCAGTGAAAATATTTTCGGCTTATTGTCTCAATGCGGCAATTCAAACATGTCAATGCGCCGGAGGAGAGTTGGAGGGGGGTATTTGCGATGAAAAAAAGTTAAGAAATCGCACCTAATAATTAGGCTATATTATTGTAATAGTGCAGTAGCCTAATTATTTTGCTGTAATCACAGTAAGTTTGATGACATCGTTGAAGTCGAATCCGAAGGCATAAGTAATGACTGCTCATATTGAATGCACTACGCACGGGCTGTTGAACGTCATTCAAAGAAGATAATGTTCGCTTAGCTGTAGGCAAATTCTAATATGTAGTTTTATGATACATAGCCTAGCGACTCAAAATGTGTTCATCATTTACATGAGTGTTTAATTAAGCAATAACCTTTTTAGCTAATAGACCTCGGTCCTTTTTTTTTTTTTTTTTAATAAGGGACACAATATGGGAAACAACCAGTGGCGGCCGGCCTATAGAGGGCGCTGGGGCGCCGCCCCCCCTCCCCCACATACAAATAAAAAAAAAAGTTTAAAAAAAAATATTATTTTTTATTATTATTTAATTTTTTTAGTAGCTTAAAATTATTATTTTTTATTATTATTTTTTATTATTATTTAATTTTTTAGTAGCTTAAACATGTTATATGTTGGCCTTGCGTTGTCTAAAGTTTAATACATTACATATGCATGTTCAGGGGACTGTGGGGCGCCGGTAACGTTATGGTGAATCAGAGCACTCATTCATTTTCAGCCGAGCCCCCTGGTACTGCTGCCTGATTCGCGGCCAAAAAAGGAGGTCCCCGGGCGCAGGCCTGTGCGCCCCGGACTATCCTACCCTTTTCTGATTAGTCCTCATGGTTTATGATATTATTTGATTGGATTTAAGGCATGTTTATCACGCCCAGCCGGCATCTAGCAGGATATCACTGCGAGTGCGCAAGTACGGCTCGGTTCAGTCGGCTGCTACTCATTCATTAGTAGAACTAGACCAAGCGAGAGAGATAATTCGAAATGGCTTCTTCAAGTGGAACAGAAAGCAAAGAAAATTCGGTTATTTCTTTGCAAAAAGAACCTTTCTCAAGGCGTTCATTGGAAGAAAAGAAAAGAGTAAAGGAACTTGGACCAGAGCGACCAGATTTGCACATTCAACAGCAAACATGTGATCGCGGTCCAGCTTATAACCGGGGCTTCTCTCGCTCGTGTTATGACAAACGGAGTTGGCTAGCTGGATGTGCTGTGAGTCATGCGTTCTATTGCTTTCCCTGGGGTACGAGACCTAAAGGCTACAGAATTATGTTTCCATCAACCTAATTTTATGCGCATTTTAAAGTATCGCATCAGAAAAGGTTGATGGAAACGGCAAAATTCGAAAAAACTTACTCTAATTCGCAAAAAAGTTTATACGCTCGCTTGAAGTGGTTTTTGTCTTTTGCGAAAAAGAGTTAATGCGCAAAACGGTAGATGGAAACACATTTGCCGAATAAGTTCTGACGTAGCGAACATTGAACTCACGTGACTGATCAGCCGTTTCCGCTGTCGGCGTCTTTCCGGATATCAATTCGGCCAATATTAGTTGAATTGAAAGGACAATTACAACTTGCCCAGCTGAAACTAATTCCTGCAGACCTCTCTCCATTTTATTGCCAAGCGTTATGTTCTCCACGTGGGTATGTTACCAAGGCAACTGGTTTTGTTTACGATATGCAACCTCTACTTCTTCGCTCCAACTCAGTTGGTGGAAACGCACCTAATTCGCATTTTCTTTTTTTTTCTTTTTGCGAACTTTCCAAAAGTTCGCTTAAAATTCGAATGACATTTAGATGGAAACATAGTGATGTCTTACTTGAAAAACTGTCCTCCACTGTTGCCAATTAAACTGTCTTATGCAACTGAGACACAAGGTGGCTTGTTTTTTCTGTTTAAAGTCAAAGTCAGATGTATTTGTTTTTTTTTAGAAATGCTAGCGCCCCAACCTATATTTAGATCACCAGCCGCCACTGGAAACAACTGTGACAGGGACTAATTAATTACATAATTTTACATACAAATATAATACCAACTGTTCATTTTGATAGCCTACATGTTTAAAAAGTGCACTGTTATTTAAACAAACATCACGATGTCTCAACCATGTCTCAACCATCGTCGATGGCTATCAATCATCATCGATGGACGATGACATCATCCATTGAGCCAACCCAAGCATGGACGGTTTCTTCCATCTCAGCTGTGGATCTCTCCAGCTCCTTCAGAGTTACCATTGACTTCTTGGTTGCTTCTCTGACTGATGCCCTCTTTGCCCAGTCACTTGAGTTTTGGTGGACGGCCTTCTCTCGGCAGAGTTGCAATGTCATATTCTTTCCATTTTGTATAATTGATTTAACAGCGCTCCGGGGATGTTCAAAGTTTGGGATATTTTTTTATATCCCAACCCTGCTTGCTGCTTCTCCAGAATTTTATCACAAACTTGTTTTGATAGTTCCTTGGTCTTCATGATGCTGTTTTTATAGATTTGCTCTCTAACAAATTCTGTGGCTTTCCAGAAACTTGTATTTATTTGGAGATCATGAGACACTTTAATTACACACAGGAGGACTCCATTCAAGTAAGTAAGTGATATATTTAAGTGCACCATATTTAGGTTTTGCAGGGGATGAGTACTCATGCAATCAAGACTTGTGGCTATTTACGGCAGCTTTATTTTAGAACAAAATTTAACTGTTTTAATGTTAAAATTTAAATGTTTGTCTCCAGACAAAATACGCGCACCTTAAAGTACGTATGCAAGTGATGATGCCATGGATGGGACATTTGTCACTAAAGCCAGAACTGCAATTCAATTATCACATGCAAAAAAAAAAAACTAAATACTATTCAATTAAAGCTGGAGTAGGCACATTTCTCAAAGATCGCAATGTTGCGAAAACATTTTGAAAGTCATAACCCTTTGGCCCTGCTCACAGAGAAAGAGACACACCCCCACCACTCTGCTTTTCCATTGTGAATGTGCATCAAAGTTTGTAGCTGCACTTGCAGGATTACAGACTGGCATAGCTAACTGTGGTAGAGGGGCGTGGTTTTAGGCGATGCCGGCAAGAGAGAGAGTGAACTTGTGTGGTTTGTGGAGCCGACACAGCTGTCTGAAATCAGGCAATTGGTAAAGAATGATTGTTTTATTGATTGTATCACTTAACCAATTACCTTGATTGTTCGACAGTGAGCCTCAGAGGATAAAAAGGGGACTTCCGGGACTGAGTGGAGTGCAACCTGTGAACGAAAGTACGACAGTGTTTAAAAGAGCCGATTGTGGGCCTAAAAATAAAAATCCCACGAACAGAAACTGATCTCCGTCTCTTGAACACGAGCGGGGGCACTCACAATGCCACACTAACGTTGACAAAATATTTTTTATACATTGTTGATCAAGGCTACCCTCTATCACAGACTTAACGTTACCTGATACACCTAGCCCAAATCCAGTAGTCTGCTGGACATTTTTACAATAGGACTGTTTTTCTGGTTTACGTAACTGATAAATATAAAAGAAAATGAAAGAGCAAATCTTTCAGTGAGCCAGTCGTACTCAAACAATACAATTCATAGTGGATAGCTGAATTATATACGTAGCTAGCTAATTTTATACCACTCGTAACAAATACATCTACACTACATCTATTGTCCTAGAGTTTATTTCTAATCTGAGAACTGTATGTTCTAGAGCTCCTAAACTTTTAACTTGATACAGCATGTTTAAAATGTTGCTGAAGCAATCATACCATGTTCATAAACTCAATATATTCACAAACTTGGGGAAAGACGGCGGATTTTGACGGTTTCTAAAGCCCCAAGCCTTTTCAGGAACTTTTTCTGAACTCAATAATCTCTCCCTGTGAAGAGACCCCCTCACTATCCGTACATATCTCTACGGGATCTTTTTCCAAAGCCAAGGAGTTGATTGGTCAAAGGGCGGTGCTTTTATATGTTTCAATCCTTTAGCCTGAACATAACCTGCCCCGGAGCAGGTTAGCCATGCAGAGTAAGTTGCCATGGCAATATAGCCTGATTAAAAGAGAGTCGGCTTCATGATACAGAAGCTTAAGCTCACTAACCCCTTAGTCTTGCTTCGTAGTACACCCCCTGGATTACAGAGTTAGCTGATAACTGAGTAAAATCTGGAACACTTATTTTTTACTTCATTCCATGTTCCAGATTTGGGAGGGTTTTACGGAGTGCAGTTATCCAGCTAACTCAGTCCTGCTTTGTGAAATACCCCCCTGGTTTTAGAATGTAAAATTAGAGGGTATAACAGCACTCCCTCTCGTGGGATATTACTTAAATACTTAAATATGGTGCTGGATTTCTCTCACAGCTGCTCTTTCTATGATTGCTACCAACTAAGCATGACCATTTCCTGATATCTTTAGAAAAAAAAGTTGCCTACTCCAGCTTTAATTTCACACAGACTATAAAAATAAGCTGTTGAGGTGAATGTCATAGGTAAACATATAAAATTGATCTGAAGGGAAAAAATTCTGCCATCCAGAGCCATTCTAAACCACACTTTATGCACATTTTGTACAGACAAAATAAAAAAAATACAAGTATCTAATCTAAGTATCTAAAGTGGTTTGGTTGCACTGAAGTGTCCTTAAAATGTTGGTCCTGCTTCTGAACAGTAGAAGAAAGTTCATCCTTAATTGAAATATGAAGCGCTATGTGTTTTTTAAACTGTATTTAAAGAAAACGGTGGTTCGCACTGCTGAGGCTCCAATCCTCAGCGACTGGTGCATTTACTTTAATATCTCTCTTATGTTTCTAAAGGGTCGCACAAAATATATTTGCATATGGATGTATAAAGGAAATGGGATAAAAGGTATGAAAAGGTGATGTGCTTTAATAGGCATGGATAGATGTTACTGTACACAACGATGAAGACCGAAACCACCCTCCTAACCACCCGCACCGGAAATGCTATCGTCGCAAAGTGTCATGAGACATCTGCCTACCCTCTACCAGCGCATAAGATGAGTAATGTAGGATCCTCATTATGTAGAGTTCCATGACAAAGGTAGGCCGATACCAGGCTTATGTCATCGCAAAGAAGAAAAAGGTAATTACTTATGACAGGGTTCTATCTACCTGTCTCCCTGGTTCTCCATCCATCTTCAGTACGATATGCTTTGCATGAGAATGGAGGCTTTCCCATGCTGTGGTAGTCGTACAAAATGGGAGATTTCAGAAAAAAAATTGCATGACATGGTCTCTTGTAAAAAAATAAATAAAAGCCATCATTTAAAAGCATGAAATTAAACTGCCGTCCAAAAGCTAATAATATGCATGCTTCAAGGCATGGGTTTGTTAGAAAGATAGCTGCATTAAGTTCACATAGGACAATTTTCCAGTGCCTTAGGGGAGTAATGTCGCAGGCATCAGGCTGTTTTTGCTGTCTTGGAGGAGGATGCGTTCACCACAGAAGAACTAATAAACTTAAGGGTCTGATACAACCAAATATGGTGAAAAGTTTTTCGCTTTTGAGGTGGTAAAGAAAACAAAGTGATGGAATTGTTAAAGTGGCACTCCTTGGTTCAGCCCCACGGTTCTCTTTCAGGGGTTTCCTGTCGTTTCCGTGCCTTTTTCTAAGAAGGCTGCGGTGTGCCTTTGAATGCTCGATCTGCATTAAAACCAGCCCAGACTTCTGACAGCGCACCTGCAGGCTCTAGCACCAGGAGGCTCCATTAATGGCCACCAACTGCAAAGGGGAAAGCGACGGAAAGAAAAATCTTGTCCACAGTTCAAAATGTGGACACAGCGCAGGGGCAACTGAAAGTCCTCTCCCAGGAGCAAAGAAGTGAAAGCAAACAATGAGACGACCTGGCATTCGATTATTATTCTCTTTTTTCCCTTTCTCTGGTCGTCCTCTGATTTCATCCTGCAGCTATTGCGGTAAGGCATTGCGTCTATGCATGGTACAATGTAATGTTTGGTCCCACCTCAATTACAAAATAAGCATTCACTTTTATGGGGGGGACTGTGTTGGGCCCTGTGTTTCACAAAGCCCTCATGATTACAGCGGTTTTGATTTTAATGGAATCAAAGGAACGGCGGCATATTGCGGAAAGCGCCGCACGCCTTTCGCAGTGTCTCGCTGCTTTTTTTTATTTTTTTTGCAAGGCCCTAGTTATGCTTTTTTCTTTCACCCCTAAGAAATTGGAAGTCAATTCTCTGCGTAGAATCTGCGTTAAAAAAACAGACTCCAATTAGAGCAGCTCCTTTTATCACAGAGTGCCTTGGTGCATATTAAAGAACGGCATGAATAAGCAATAGGCGAAGCCGGTTTCTGCAGCCTCATGCCAGCCAATGCACGACCGGCACGGCCCAGAGAAGCACAGAAATATCCTCAGCATTCTATTACTCAGTCCCATCAGCATATTTGTCTCCATGGCAACCAAATCTAGAAGTAAAAATGTAGTTCTCTACCCCTCCACCCCCGCCCCTTCATCTTCTGGTAACCTAGAAACTTGTTCGCAGTTCTGTTCAGATAAAACTTTAATATAATCGCAATCAGTTGCAACGGAGCATTCATTGAACTTGCAAATTTACCCCTGATGTTACGAAGTGCAAATTAAAAGCTGGCCCAGTGAGTTTCTACAAAACTGTTAGATTCTTTTTTAATGCCCGAGAGGTTATTTTCCCACATGTAATGACGATAGGTTTTATTTAGTGTTTGCTCCAGCTTCCCCACACAAGACGCTTCTCTCAGCCTAACTCTGGGGCCCAGGTTCTTTTTTTGGGGTGCCTTAAAGCTGAAATACATAAATAATGTAAACAGGTGTGTTGTTTACAGAATCAGAAGACATATGTATTAATCAAGTATTGCTATCACTCTAATAGATTGTATGGTCAGTTGTGAGTAGAGTTAGCTCTGTATAAGACACTGTAAAATGTTATAATACCGCTTCCACTTGGCAATGGTCTTGTCAAAAACCACTTCATCTTATACAAAGATATATTCACATGGTAACCAAATCTGTGTCAACTGTTTTGATTCCAACTGCCACAAAAGATGGCAGTTGCAATCAGAAGCTCAATTTGCCCTGGAACGGGAGTCATGAAACCACGTAGCACACTGTTGTAAAGTCATGCAAAATGGGTGGAGTAGGGAGAGACATAACAGCTGCTCCCATAATGCAATCTGCTGGTGGGACTCATTACTGTCAGCACACATTTTTCAGTGGCTTGTACCCTCCAAAATCAGGTTTTCACAAATTGAGGGGAACATACTGTAGAGATTATTATTGGTTTTTATTCAGATGCTGGTATATATGGCACATTTTAATTGGCGTATTAATAAAGCAATGCCGATAATTCTGTGGCAGTCTCATTTTAGTTTAATTGTAAATTTTAATTGCCAGAAGCTACCAAGAGGAGCAAACGGGCTGATGTACTAAAGAGGACATTTTCGATATTCAGAGTTCTAGGCCACAGAGGACTCAGAAGAAGAAAGACGACTCAGCGACTGCCAGAATTTTCCATTTAGCGCCGTTTCCCTCCGCCAACCCATCTACCCCACTTGGTTCTCTGAGATGTACACAGAAGGTCAGCGCTGTCTCACTTCCCCTGTTTAAACAGAGCTCTGAGCACCTGATGTCAGCGCTGAAAGTACGACTCAACAGAAGAGCATTCTGGGAATTTTCCGAGACACGAGAAAAACACTCAGAATTGGATCCACCCCAGACCATCAGGGGGCTATTGGGCTAGATGGTGTGTTGAACTCCCCCCGTCATCCCAGAAGCTCAGACTAGTCAGTTTACACTGCTGGGAGAACAGTTTGAGGAAAACTAAAAAGAGAAAACTTTCCAGATAAATTAAATTACGCTGGAAAAAAGGCTTAATTAGACCGTGAATCTGTGTCACTTGGATACGTTAGTCAAATAGTATCTACACATGTAAGAGGATAAGCTTTTTGTTTAATTTAATCCCACAAATGTTCTTACAATTTAAATTTAAAAGTAAGCTTGAAAAAAAGCATTTGATATATGAGGGAAAGATTAGTATTTTAAGGGCAATGAGATTTGGCACTTCACAAGATGTTCTGTGTAAGAACAACTAAGTACGCAGATATAAAGTAAATATACTTTACAGTGTAGGCCTACATATACTGTATATAAACAGTGAATATATAAATACAATAAATAAAAAGTGATATACTGTTTTCCACCAATACATTTTGTAATCCGCTAACTCCTGGTCAGGTTTATGGTGGGGCTGCAGTCTATCCCAGCAGACATTGGGTGACAGGCAGGAATACACCTTGGACAGGTCACCAATCCATCACACCCACGCACCCTTCACTCACACATTCATACCCCAAAGACAATTTAGAGTCTCCAATTAGCTGAACCTCCATGTCTGGACTGTGGGAGGATACCGGAGTACCTGTAGGAAACCCACACAGACACAGGGAGAACATGCATGGCCAGGATTCAAACTCAATACCTCCTTGCTGTGAGGCGGCAGTGCTACTACAATATTCTATATTATCATGGCTTAATGTTGTGGCTAGATTTAATGACTTATCAATTGACCTCTAAACCTTCATAAAAGATTTATTATATGATGTCTTACATTACATGGTTGGATAACACTAACATTTTACGAGGCAGGCTGGTGTGATGCAATGTGGCTGAAATTTTAAGCCTACGCCCACATGACACGATCAAGTGATGGAGGCAAACTCAGTACGGAAGAGAAGCGCGACGGCCTCCCCCGAGTTTAAGGCTTTGAGCCGACGCGTTGCCATGGGTGCCGGACGACACTTCAGGAAGCAGGCGATGCACGACTCACCGGTGCAGAGGAAGCGGAAAACCCACGGTGCCTCGGCTGATGGAACCGCGTGGAGCATTTTTTTTGTGGGGGTGGATGGGGGGGATGGGGACTTTCCACAAAAATTTGGGACACCGTTTGGTTCTGATGATTATTGTTGACTGTCAAACTTCCCAGTCTGCATGTGTCTTGGAGTGTGGCTTTCTTCCCTCGTTTGCTACGGTTCTCGTCCTCTCTGCGCCGGTTCGCAATCTATCGGATTTTTTCGCATTCCGTCTCGGGGCTTTACTCTTCCCCGCTTATTATTAATTTCAACTGTTCCCCTACCTGTTAGGTACTCAAGCCTCTCTCTTCCAGTTCCGGATGCATTGTTATCATTTCGTGCCTTCACAAAGTCAGGGTTAGTTGGGTTAAGTCTCTCTGCTGTTCTAAAGAAGAATATTTTCTTTGGTTTTGCAGTTGAGACATTCTTCGGCCTAGAAGCCTAGGGAATTCGTTTTTCAGTTCCCTTATTTCTCTTCCCTCGCTTTCGCTCCCACTCTCTCGTTTCTGAGAGTGTGAGTTTTATTTTAATTTTGTTTATTTCACTAATTATCGGGCGTTATAGTCACAGTCCTTCTCTCGCTATATTTTTAGCGTTTGCTATTTTGATTCTTTCCTCTCCCCGTGTTTACGTGGCTAGCCCGTTTTACTGGCAGGGGCTTTCTATCCCTTTTTTTTTTGTCGTGTTTGGCTCATCGTTATTCTGCACAAACCCTCACAGCATGTTAGTGTTCCGTTTTCTCCTCCTACCCTCCTTGCACAAAGCAAGTCTGTCAGAACTTGGGCCCGGTTGGGTCTGATTCACGGTCCTGCCAATCGGCAGCACTTGTCGCGTGGTTCCCGCTGCTAGGAAGGCCTGGGCCCAGTAGAACTCTTCCGTCTGCTATCAGAGCCTAGCCCAGTGCACAGCAAAACACTGCAGGGGAACAGCCATTTCATCCTCCCATTGCACGGATATATACGCCCACATGTCGGGCTTAAGTGTTTGATGAAGAAAGGCCCCGCCCGGAGTAGACTGATTTATCAATATATAATCAAGGATCTAGCCTGCCGTTTCCCGTGAAAGCAAGCCCCCAGCTGGAGAGAGAGAGAGAGAGAGAGCTTGTCCCAGTTCCGGGAGATAACATCCACACTTGGATATTGGCCTGGCTCTTCCTGAAAATGAACAAGTGATGCGCAGTGTCCACTAACTCCACCCCCGCCCCGCCATTATCTCCCCTCCATTACATCAGCTGATTTTAAATCGTGAAAGGCGCTGCCTATTGGGCCGTGGCTGGTGTGTCGTACGAACAGATGTAGCCAAGTCCCTGCCAGAGAGCTGATTAAAACACTTCTGTTTACTCTAGGGTTTGGCGTTTTAAAAAGTATCATTACGTCCCATTAAACACGTCGGAAAAAAATGATTCCTGAGTTTATACTTAAAGTGGGTGGCCTCATTATAGGAATTAAGGGGGCTGTTAATGAGTATTAATTCATGTGCTGCACCTGCGTCTGCACCTGTGTGAGTTCCACACATACTGTACAGTTTATATAGAATACTCATTTTGTATTAATTAATATTATATAAACATACCTGGTTTGGCTTTCATTAATCATATAAATCTTGTAAAACCATGATTCCTTCTTTAAAAGAATATGCCAAAATAGATTTGATACCTTGCTCGGCACAGTCCTGGGAGCTGGCTTCAAATGAAACTTAGTCTCTGCAGGATTAAAATTAACTGTGTGCACCTGCAAAACATTACTGGATTAATATGGTGCTGCATCTCAATACGGTCTTTTTTAATCAATATGGTGGGGGATTCTCAATTAGGGATTCTCACCAACGATTGACACCTCATGTGATGTGATTGCTTGGTCAAACATAAATAAAGTACCTATCTTTTCATCCAAAATGTGGTCCGTTTGGGTCATACATTTCTAGCATGCTAAACTCACCTCACTGTTTACCTCTCCACAGCACGGAATTGGAGAGCTATCTAACTGCGGGGAAAATAGACTGACTTTCAAGGTAATGTAATTAAAAGTAAAGGAGTGAATTAATTAAGGAATGATACACTTTGTGAATCTGTTCTTCTTGTTGTGTTAATTACATTGTGTAGCTGTGCGTGAGGTTTTAAAAAAATACAGAGCATAATGATAATTTCACTCCTGTCAGTGAAACCATTTGGTTCCATTTGGTAGCATAATGCATCGTCAGGACAAGGTCAAATCCATTTCTGTTTGTCACAGATATAGTCAAATGTATAAATCTCCCATGGCTTACAGACACAAGGGTTTGTAATCAAATTTTATAGCTACAACTCCTGGTGATTATTTAAGCGGTTTCCGTTACACCTGCCAGCCGGCTATTTTGTTAATGATAGACCTGTGTGTAGACCC
This sequence comes from Ilyophis sp. 1 JC-2022, assembly GCA_022702515.1. Lineage (NCBI taxonomy): Eukaryota > Metazoa > Chordata > Actinopteri > Anguilliformes > Synaphobranchidae > Ilyophis > Ilyophis sp. 1 JC-2022. Next base: position 28,470,377 of record CM040401.1, read on the forward strand.
AATGCAAACAAGGCTGATGTGGAGATGCACAATATCAACAAACAAACACCTAAACCCTGTATAGATAACATGGGGGCTATTTCACAAATCAGGATTACTGAGTCAGCTGGATAACTGCACTGATTAAAACCCGAAACAGCTCTTTTTACTTCAGGCCATGTTCCAGATTGGGGATGGTTCCAGGTTTTACTCAGTGCAGTCATCCAGCTATAACTCAGTAATCCTGTTTTGTGAAATACCCCCCAGGTTACATACATTTTTCCTATTGCAGTGCTATTATTTTAAAACCTTTTTTTATTCATATACAATGGGGGAAATAAGTATTGGACACGTCAACAATTTTATTATCAAACATATTTCCAATGTAGCTATTCACATGAGATTTTGACCAGACATTGGTATTAACTCAATAAAACTACACAGCTAAATAAATTGTAACGTTCCAATTCTTAAAAAAAGTTATGTGCAATAAAGTGAAATGACACAGGAAAAAAGTATTGAACACGCTAAATGAAATGTGGTAGAAAAGCCATATTTTTTATATTTGGTTGCATATCCTTTGCATGCCATGACTTTATGATGTCTGTGACCCAACAACATCAAAAGGCTCTTGATATCTTATTTGCTGGTACTTTTACAAGCGATACTATAACAGCTCTGCATTTGAATGGATCTCTATGGGAATTGGGGGGTGAGACAAGATTTAGCTGTAAATTACACTGGAACAGTATAGAACACATGGTTGGCTAAGTGGCTCTAAGTCATCAAGGGTCTGATGTATTAAACAAGCCTTTAACCATCACTCTGCTGCCAGAAATACAGTAGATATGGATGGATAACTTGAAGGGTTTCTTCTCCTGACTTATTTTTCCATAGAGTTCAATAGGAAAATCTGTCAGGAGAAACAACCCTTAAAGTGATCCTTCCATATCTACTGTATTTCTGGCAGCAGAGTGATGGTTAAAGGCTTGTTTAATACATCAGACCCTTGATGACTTAGAGCCACTTAGCCAACCATGTGTTCTATATTGTTCCAGTGTAATTTACAGCTAAATCTTGTCTCACCCCCCAATTCCCATAGAGATCCATTCAAATGCAGAGCTGTTATAGTATCGCTTGTAAGAGTCCCAGCAAATAAGATATCAAGAGCCTTTTGATGTTGTTGGGTCACATAAATTCATGGCATGCAAAGGATATGCAACCAAATATAAAAAATATGGCTTTTCTACCACATTTCATTTAGCGTGTTCAATACTTTTTTCCTGTGTCATTTCACTTTATTGCACATAACTTTTTTAAAGAATTGGAACGTTACACTTTCTTTAGCTGTGTAGTTTTATTGAGTTAATACCAATGTCTGGTAAAAATCTCATGTGAATAGCTACATTGGAAATATGTTTGATAATACAATTGTTGACGTGTCCAATACTTATTTCCCCCATTGTAGATGTATCTACTTATAGGTATTTGTGTTGTTCCTACAAAGTTAACTTGGCAAAAAAAAGTCTTGAGGCTGTCCTATCACTGTGGTCTTCTATTTAGAACATCATGTTTTGTTAGTTAATTAGTTAGTTAGCTAATTATATATCAATATTCTAGTAACTGCCAGTCCAAGGTCACAAGACATGGGAGAATTTTTTAGCCAGAACGAATGCTTCCGCCAAAATGAGCAGCTGATTACGGTACATGCAGTGACGTATTCAGATCTTTCAGTCTCTTGATGGCCTGCTTTACTGGCATTGACACCTATTTGGTCCTCATGTTGAGAGACAACAGCAACAAACTCCAAATGCAAATTCCACACCGAGAATCAACTCTAGACCTTTTGTTAGCTTTCTTGTGCATAAACTAATGATTCAAAGCCACTCAGCTGACCAAGGAACAGCTGAGCAGACAATTGTCCAATTACTTTTACTCCCCTAAAATGGGGGGTCTATGTATAAAAAGGGCTAGAATTCCTACACGGATCACCCGATATAGATGTAAGTACCCAAATTAAATGAAAGCTGACAGTCTGCACTTCAGCATCATATTCATTTTTTTAAATTTCAAATCCAGTGCATTGAAGTACAGAGCCAAAACAATAAAAAAATCCACTGCCCCAATACTTTTGCATTTAACTGTATATGCATGACATCTGCAAAGATTTTGAACTCATTAGTCGAATCATCTTTTTCTGCGAATAACTTGTTTTGACTTCACTAATGTTTCCCTAAATAGTTTTCTAACATGTGCCACGAGTACTGGAACAAAAGATTGAAACGACTACAGAATGTATTTGGTTTAATTCTGTTATATTTGATTAATTTAGTCAAAGCAGTGGGGGTTGTGAAGGAGACGGGCGATCAGACGCGCTGTAAAGGGCGAGCTCATCTGCTCTCGCTGCTACAATCTTTTCTGTTTCTTGTTTTTTTTTTCAGTCTTGAAGAGCTTTGACATAATTTTATTAAATCTGGGCGGGAAAAAAACTCAGAAAAGGCCTGGTTTGCCTGAATTTCTACAAACAGTTAACCTGGCGCAAGTGAATTTTATCTAGCATTGAGTTTTTTTTTTTTAAATCAAATTTACCATCCTATTCAAAAATATGTACACAGATAATGATAAAAAGCGTGATCAATATCTCTCTTTGCTTCTCTTCATTGATTCCCTGTTAAATACCAAACAAACTTCAGAATTCAGCGCCTTACTTTTCAAAGCCCTGAATGGGCAGGTTCTGTCACCCCTGAACAAGCCTGTTATTCCGTATAATCCTGCCTGACTCTGACGGTCTCAAGCTGCTGGACACCCATTAATTCATCAAATTTATAAAGTTCACACAGCCAGCAGGTAATTTTGGCCACAGTGCTCTGGAATGAACTTTTAAAATAAAATCACATATATTTATGCAGGGAGTCCCAGAGAAACTGTGTCATACCAGTGCATGCAGAGGACTGCCAGGGATGGATAGGCCATGCAAAAAGGTTTTTCCTTTGCATTGCAAGGGAAAATATCCAATGTGATGTTGATGAGAACATATGGCCTGATCGTCAAGAACGATTGGACTAAATGCCAAAGTCTGAGTATTTCAAGAATAATTTTTTTGGACCTTTCGTCCCTTTGTATTCATTTCTGTCAGGACAACTCACATATTGAATATACAGTATGAATAAATATACAATTATTTTGGTTTGGCGCTGAATGGATCTGCTCTATGCACTCTTAGTGCACGCACCTATCAAACAGAGAGCACAACACATCTCCCCTACTAAACAGGAGATGTACCAAAACCCCCAGTACATAGAAGCATATCCAAACAACAGGTGGGAGGTGGGAGGTGGGGTGGTCCATTAATGATGTATGCATGTGATTTATTGAGTATGAGAACATGTGTTTGAGGCTGGCTGCAGCAAGATTTTCCTGACAGAACTTTGAAGTTGCGCGGCGCATCATTCAGCATTCGAGTTTTAACACGACAGAAAAATCTGCAGTACAATCAAGATTTTTGTTTTCTTTGTTTTCTTCATTGGTTTTTTTCGTGAAGAGAGAATGCAGCACAAGAGCCGTGGCTTGAAATTCACGTCCTAATTAATTTGTTTAGGTGTGTGTAGGTCTTCGACAGTTCGTGAGAAGGGCGAGATCTGAACATAAGTGAGAATGACTGAAACCTTTTTTTTTAAATATATTTTTCAAAAGGGCATCTTAAAGTGCAAGGTGCAAAAAGGTAAACTGCTGCAGGGTTGGTTTTTTCTGGTAAAACCCCCTTAGGAGAACAAATATACAGTTCATGTTGTGATGTCCTTACTGGCCTTTGGTACGTACTAGAACTATATAAAGTATTAATAGAGTACTCAAGTCAGTATGTCAGTCATGGGTGGAGTCTGGTTTCGGAAGTAAATTCCCTATGGAAGATTAGAATGGGCTTCAGAGACTATCGACTATTTCTTGAAATCTGATTTATAGACTGAGCCGAAACGTTCCTGGATTAGCCTGTGTGGTACAAGGATATAAACCATATATCGCATGTTAAAATTCTTTTTTTTTTTAAAGTAATGCATTAAGGATTGTAGTTCGACTTGTAGTCCACTTTAACGGACTGCATATCCAGTACTGCAACGCAGGGGTGGTTCTCGACCAATAAGATATCATCATCTCGTCTGTCTGCTCTGTGGCAGATGGGAGTAGACTACTGCCACTGAAGACTAGCTACGGTTAGCTTGCTAAGAAGAAAAGCCCGCCCGACAAGGTCAGAAACTATGCTACGGTTAACCACATGAAGCAATTCTAGCTTTTAGTTCTTCAAGCTAGCTATAACATTAGAAAAAAGTGTTTAAAAACAGAGCTGTCTGCTACTGCTGGATACCGTTTTCTGACAACGTCTGGAGACCTGGAGACAAGGCTGCACGTTCGGAGGGAATTGTGGGACATAGAGTTTTTAAACAGTGCCAGCGCTGGTATTTTCACACAAAAAATGCTAGAAAAATGATATAGTTTGTGAACGGGCATTATATTGTCAATCCGGGAAATTGACGGTAAGACATAATCAGTAGAAATTGTTTAAAAGTAAGCTTTAGTTAATGTCTACGCTCTAAATGAATGGGGAATTTACTTCTGAAACCAGCGTGACGTAGTCACTTGAGTATTCTATAGCATAGCCATACAGCACAAATTAAGGCTGAATAGGTTCATATTGATAGCTATAGTTTGTATTTTTTGGCTGTTGTGTAATAATTGATTGAAATAATATATACATTTATTCAGAAGTTGTATTGTTTGATGGGAGTATTTGCGTTTGTGGCATGTGTGTAGGGTTTTGTGAGAGCTTCTGCTTTGAACTGTGTGTAACTGTTTTGAAAATGTGACTTCTGAATGGACAAATGTGTTCAAGCAAATGAGAAACTAATTCTCCAATCATCCAAAAAAGTGGATTTGCTCTATATGTTAACCATAGAGGGAAATATGACCCCTCCCTCCAACTAATGTTATTTACATGGATTTTTGTTGCATGATTAGCAAATTTATTATTATTATGTTTTCTAATCAGTAGGAGTGTTTGCACATGTATTTGATCCCCGAGGGAGCTTTCTGTGTTCAATTTCTGGGCCAGCACTAAGGGCTGTGTTGTGGGAGCTCAGATATTAAACTCTGTGTGAGTCGTGTCCGTAAATGTGATTTATCCGATTGTTCTCAGTCCCATTAGCAGAAGTGGGCTCGGCCACACTCAGGTCCTTAGGATTACAGAACACGGAAAGGCACTGGGGCTGGTAAAACCCATAAGCATAATGGCGGTTTTTTACTGGAAAAGCATCAACAGAAAATGTGGGTTAAGTGGATTTTGGCACCTTTACCTCTTTACCTCATTGCGAATGTCACTGGCACAATGGCGTGACTGTGCCAGTCGCATCTCTCAAAGTTGGAGATGGCAGCCTTGTTTCCTGGGCTGCCAATGTTCTGTTGGTTCTACGAGCCTCTCCTCGCAGTAAATCACCCAAGCAGTTGTTACACAGGTGATGGCTGGCTTGAGTCTCACAAATTGGCTGTAAAGTCTTTCGTCTTTCAAGATCTAAAAGTTATTTATAAATGCAAGTCGTCACCTTTAAAACCTTGCACTGACAAACCTATTAAATGGACCTAACCAATCATGCAAACCAAGGTTCTGACAAAAAACTGAAATATTGTGGCACTCCAAGACCTAAGACCAGGGTTCTGTTTTTACTTTTGGCCATGGTGGCCTGAGAGAGAAGGGGGGAGGGGTATTTCAGTCTCTTCAGAGTATTTTTCAGATATTTTTAAGCAGTAAGAAAAGCATAAATATGGGTGTAGTGAGGCAATGTACTGCGTGTCAGGGATACTGCAACATAAATGTCTGAGGCTAATCCTGCATATTGTATTGCTAACAAAGCTGCATTTGTTAGAATCCCCCCCCCCCCCCCACCAAAAAATAAAAATGGTTAAGCTTGGATGGCCAAGGCTTTTATAAACTGCTAGCTTTATCAATGCAAGGCACAATAGCGCAGTGCCTGAGAGAGGCATCCTTTTTGTGTTTCAGATCTCAAGTTTTCTACGTGTTTTTAAAAATGATAGAATGTCAGAATTCTTTTGGGAATTCCTTTTTTCTTTTTGCCCTTGACCATTCTGACTTTAGCAAACTTCCTGGCTAAGTTGTACCCCTCCCCCTCCCCCTCAAATAGCTAACAGTTTGTAGGGAGATTTTATTTTGGTCGCCTGTTCTTTCCTTGGGCAGTTCAGCTAGACTGGTATATACCCCTATAAAGGTGAGCACTGTTTTCAACAACTTGATTAAATTGCATGACATTTGCTTCCGCACCCTGGTGTGAGAGGATGTGGAGAGTGTGGCTCTGGAATCTGGCAGATATGGAGATAAGAGTTCACCCCAGGCTTTACACAGTGCTCTCCCTAAGGAGACCTGTAGAGATCTGGGGTCTTAACAGGCTGTCATTCAGTATGACCTAATGGTAAGCAGGCACTGTATTAAGAGGCAACATGGATTTGGCACAATCTTTTTAAAAAGGTCAGGTCTTGGTTATACACACACACGCAAACACACACGCAAGCACGCACACATACACACACGTGTACACACACAGACGCATACACACACACACAGGCATGAACAGACACATAAACACACATGTACACAAAAATGCACACACATACACACACAGTGAGGGCAAGGGCAGGCTGTGGAAATACAGAACTTTTTTGTTGTTCTAATTTGTATATTAGAAAATACTAAAATGAACGCACAGCCCTGCAGACAACAGCAGTGTTAGAAGACTACATTTGTCATATGAAGGCAAGAGGCTGGAGTTAACACTGTTCCTCCACATAAAACAGACCCCTTTCGTCTCTGTGTAGTTGAAAGTTTTCCAGTTTGTGACTCCTGGATAGTTTGACATCAATTTATGACTTCTTTAGCTCCCATGGTTACCTGTCACAGAAAATGTATCTTGATTCCCTCAAAGACAGCGACTCCTTAATGAAAAAAAAAGAAAACATTTATGGCACAGACTTTACGTCAGTGATAGAACACCTCTAAGATGCGCTGGGGTTGATTCATGGTGAGTCACCAGCTGTCTAGAATAACAATTCAAATGCCTTTCAGCAAACAATTGATGACCGATTCTTGAAACCTTTCATACACAGCAGGTAATAATGCAGCTGCCCTAAACAACTGGGGGGTTGACTTTGACCCCACAGTGCTGGTTCAGTCTGAATCCGGGAGCGGTTCGGCTCTCCAAACCCGGGTGCAGACTAAGGAACCATACCCCAGTTTGCCGTACGAGGTGGTCTGCGAAAAATTCCAATCAAACTGTGGTGTGGTACGGTTTGCATATAGCGAAAATGCAATCCGTTCTTATACAGGAATAAAATTACTTTGAACACTAGAAATAGTTATAAACAAAAACCTAATTGAAGTATATCCCCATTCTTATTTGACTTTTTTTTAAGCACACCTATTTAGGAACTATTATGTGGTCGTGATTTTCTGCTAATTCTGTCCCCCGTGTTAAATAACTATAGCCCTCTTTTATGGAACAAGGGCGACGGGATGTCATCCCCGAACCCTATTGTGTAACAAACGACTTTCAGCGCTGTTCTGAACGCAGGTGAAAAATAACCTGTTTCTGCTCGTTCCTCAAAAGGATCCACTGGGATTATAAAAATGTATCCTCGCTTCATACAGCCTGCGTTGAGCCCTGGAAGCACTGTAAATACTGCTTGTAATGATATGCATTATCATATGTCATCAGGAATGATGCACAAAGTGGGGAATGGAAATGAGAAACATAACAGTGGATACAGGTACAGATAACAGAAGGTGCGATCAAAGTGTGGGCGGGGACTATGGCGTTGGCGTTTCATTTGCATCGTGGTCCGGCGCGTCATTTCTGTCCTCCGCCGTGTCTGGGTAGCGCCCACTGAAGCTGGGGCAGGAATGCAATAAGGAATGCGTCCGTGTCAATTACGCCCTTTTTGGAGCAGAGTCTTCCGGCTCGGTTCTTTCCACAGAGCGGCTGCCCTGAGGTCTTACATGGCATGCAGATTCACCTGCGTAATTAAATTGGAAAGTTTTTAAGTCCTATCAGCTGTTCTCGCAGGCCACCATCAACTGCTTCCAGAAGCGGTTAGCTATTTGTCAGAAACAGTTGCTCAGGGGGCGTGTCCATTTGTTTCTATGGCGACATTACCAGCTAGGCGTCACCAGCAGCTGATCTGGGGGGGGGGGGGGGGGGGGGGGGGGGGGGGTTAGCTCAGAGGTGTGAAGCCTCATCTAAACCGAATGCATTTGTTTTAAACAAAGTGCAAAAACTTGACTCCAATAGCTCCTGGAAGAGAGCCCTGAACTCCAAACAAAAACTCTTTTTTTTGTTTCATGCTTTGCAGCCTTATTAAGGAGCATGCCTGCGCACAAGGACTATACGCATTCATTAATTGAAGAGAATAAACTTTGCATGTCCCGTGGGCTGTCAGGAAGAATATGCCTCCCTATTTTAGTGGCTTGCATTGAGTGCAATCGGGGGGAAAAAGCTGCAACATAATGGAACACATTTTAATGAGCCGTCTTGTGCGGTACGTTTACATTTCAAGGTA